>JAHDVE020011609.1:20000-517622 GCA_022606495.2 Halesus radiatus | reverse complement strand
ATAGCCACAAAACATTTTCTACCTATAAATTTGTGAATTTAATAATGTTCATGATTGATTGTAGGCATGGGTGGGATATGACTGATATTTAGATGGTAATTCTGAGCAACATTTAATCCTTGCTTTAAAATGCTTTAATAAACTCAGTAAGAACACGAATTTTTAAAATTGGATAACAACAAAACACGCAAGTTGCCCGATAATTCAACCATCTGTAATGTAAATACGAAAATATCTGTCGGTTACGGAAAGGCTCTCTTGAGGCACTGGAGAACTGTATACAGTTTTAACATACCTCGCAGTACTATCAGTCTTTGTCCTAATACCATAGAAGATGAAAACCACAACAACCCGTAGAATATCAGATTATGATAACCAAAATACAATGCAATCTGAAATCTCTAAATCGCAAGCAATGAAATCCATCGTTTCTCTGTTCGAGCTTCGGCCGAAACAACCGCGATGATTCCATAACGGAATAGAATTCAGGCAATTAAAATGATAATCCCTTCGAGCAAATCCCGGCCAACCTTTCAATAGATTTGGCAAGCGACCTAATGGACCTTTCCCGCCAGAGTAATATTTGGTTTTATTATTTTTCGGATCAGATCTGTGCGATTTTATATTTTTTTTTCCAAAGTTACGAAAGTTAAAAGCAAAGGAAATGACGTCATCAGTGAAAATGGCCGCCGGTCGAAAACGCGGATGAACTTTCCAAAGCACGCGATATTATGGAACGGGTACAATTTAAAATATCGGGGCTTTGAGGTAAGCTCGCGATTTGATTTTGAAATCATTTTATCGAGGACCGTCGCGTAGTTAAGTCTTTACAACTTCAAACTTAGGATTCTATGGGAACGCTTCTTTGTAAAATAAATTGTCTGCGAAATTCTTTGATGTTTCATAAAACTATTTATTTTCAAAACTAGGAAAAAAACGTTACTGACTTAGGAAAAGCCCATTTAATTTCTGAAAAATTTTTGCTTATTACAGTTTCCTTTCTTGTTTTTTTCTTCCCCATTGAGAAAAATCAAATCTATATCATTCCCTGAAGTTCAAAATCTTCTAGCCTATAAAAGAGATTTTATGATTTCGCTCAATAGGTGTAAACTTTCTATTCAAACAATATGATTTTACCTTTGAAGTGTGATAAAGCTGTTTCAAAATTCATAAACTAGAAATAATACTTACTATTGTGCGATTGAAATACTTGACCTAAAAACAGTCGCTGGTTCGTGCTAGTTTTGCCATGTAAAATTATACCTCTGTAAGGACACAAAGTTTATTATATTATCGCTAAGATATTATATTACATCATATTTTAGGAATCAACATTAGGGGAATTGTGTATTTCTAGATTCCTGTAAGTTGGGAGAATTTATTTATAATTTATCGGATTAATCACAGGAACTTCTGTCTGGATCTCTATTAATGAAGCGACCCACGTTAATAAAAGTTGGTTTATCTGGACAACGGTTATAAAATCTTATGATTAAATTTTCGAAATATAAATTAAGTTCAAGGTATGTGAATTAAACATGGAACAAAGAGAGATAATCTAATCTAGCCGAACAAAGGGAAGAAAGTGATGCTATTAGCGAAAACCGGCGACTATAGATGTCACTAGTGTCGCCGTGCTTAAGGTGTTTGACGACTGTTGAAATAGTAAATCTTAGTGGCCAGCTCAGCAGGTAGAAGCAGGTAGATACAATATCATAAATTCCATAATTTACGATTCATATATGCTGATCCCAATAAACTTCCAGAACTGATGATAGCATTTATATTTTAAGAGACAAAAAAAATCTCGAATAAATAAACCCCAACTAATGAGTTATTGATTTCTGTGCGGGAAATGTATTCACTATCCAAGAAAAAAACAAACAAATATCACTTTTGAATTGATTTGTTAACTAGGAATAAAACCAAACTCTTATCAGATCCCGTAGTTATCATGTTTTTTTTATACTTATGATCTCAGATATTTACTTATTTGTTTTTCTTCTTACGAACCAGTATTCTCAAACAAAATTAACGATGCTGCATCAACTTTTAGTGTATTTCACGCCACATACAGAGAATTTAGCATCTTCAAACGCATGTGGGAAAAACAACCCTTAACTCGACGCGACAAATTTCTTCTTTTACTTAGTTCGTTCTTAGTTTTTGTTATATTTTCCACTTCACAAAATAATACGAGTACAATGAAATCTAATATGAAAAATTCGTAAATTTCCATTTTTTTAAATAAAGCTGGCATAATAGGCATAATATAAAAATAAAATAAAAACCCATAGATTCAGTAAACCAACGTAATGTAATCCGTTCCAGAGGGTAATTAACCAACCCGAAGGTAGTTTCAAATATAATTGTAAAGCCGTTCCGTGAGCAATAAAACAAAATGTCTTAGTCATAAATGTACTATATTAGAAGGAGCAATGGAACTCACTCCTGACATAGATGTCATATATATATATATACTATAGATTTAGTTATAATAAATCTGTCTGGTCTTAAATAAGTAAGTGGATGATGGTTAGGTTAGGTTTTTAATAAATAAAAAAATAACATTAAAATGAAATTCCACCATAAATTACAGTTTCAAAGTTAGAAATAATTTCAAAAAAACTATTAAGAAAGCGTTCTTTGTTAAAAGAATCGTGTAACAAACAAATGAAAATGCAATTTTAAACGATGTAACTACACAACTCTAAATAAGATTAATTAATTCGCCTTCAGTGACAATAAAGTTGCGGTGCACCCGAGTTGCAGGTGCAATGCTGCAGATGCTCGATGCATTTCATTCAGACGGAACCTAAATAGCCTCCCAGATAGGAGCTGTTTCTCCCGGTGATAATGGAAAGTAATGGAACGTCTTGGTGTTAATTCCGAGTCCCAGTGAACAGGTAAAAGTGCTTACTGCAGGTATTTATTGCTGCATCCCAAATTGGCAGCGATAAATAAAAGGGCACTTTGAGAACCGCTACCTTTTGAGGGCATGTTTTTTTTTATTATTTGTTAAATCAAAAGAAATACATAAATATTTCACTTTGTTAACGTAAATATATACATATTACATTAACTGCATACATAATATTATTCTTAACCTATTTTAATACTTATAATATACATCATATTACTTAATATTACATTATATTATTTACACACCTTACATATTATTCCTGTATACACATTATTATTTTGCTCACTTATTTTGAGATTAAACAGTTTTTTTTTTTAAATGTTCTTATTTGATTCTCCGTTTTCAGGCTATCGGGAATAGGTTGTATATACTCGTATCACATATACACCCTCATGGCCTGTGTTTCTTTTACTACTTTCAGTCTTTACTGCATTCGTGTACAATTTATTATGTTGTATTGTGTAGTGTTCGTGTACTTGTGATGTTTTTATAAATGCTGTGTTCGTGTGTATAAGTCCATTTTCTATTTTGTAAATTAATAGGCATATATTATATTCATACAGTTTTCTGATTTTCAGCAAGTTCATTTCTTGGTATAGCTTTTTTGTGGGGATGTCTAGCTTATAAATGAAAAGTTTTTTTATTACTTTATTCTACATTATTTATAATTCGTCCAAGTATGTAATGTGTGTGTTTTCCCATATTTCTATTAGGTAATTTAACGTGTGCTGATAAAAGATGAGCTATTCTACCGAATACACCAATTAGTGGGATGATTTTTTTTTTAGTTTTTGTATCTGTTGTTTAAAGGACAAATGTTTATCAATATATAGGCCCAGGTATTTTTCAGTATCTTAAAAGAGTAGGTTTCTTTCTTCTATTTGTAATGGTTTATGAATCGGCGTTTTTCTTTTTGGTGAACTTAAGATCATGTAACCAGTTTTTATTAACATTAATTGTTAATATGTTTTTAATTAGCCAATTGTTTAATATATTGAGATCGAGTTGAGATTTTTCTAATAAAACTTCGAGGTTTTTGCCAAAGTAAAATATTACTCATCTGCGTACAAGAATATTTCACCGATTTAATTGGTATACAACATTTATATATATATATTTGGAATAAAAGTGGCCCCAGTATAAAACCTTGAGGAACTCCATAGTTAATGCTATTGAGTTGACTGTTTTTATCTCCTATGTTAAAATTTCGACTGGGGTCACTAAACAGGTAAACCGAATAGTATTATGGGCATATAAGTGTGTCCGAACTAATTATGTTTTCGAAAAACGTTCTACATGGCGACACTGACGAGTTTTATGTAATTCGTATATGTCAAAATAAGGAACTCGAGTGAAAAAAAAAATTTATACAGATCAACAAACGCCGATTCTCAATATATGTGTTTTATTATATATATATATATATATAAATATGCGTTGAATTAATAAATCATAATTTAAAAGTGAATAAAAAAACCATCTAATCAAAACGCCCAATTTGGTTGGAATCATTAGACTGGTGTCATATGGTTATTCGCACCTTTATTATTTTTGTTAAAAATCATTGTGTGTGACTGTATGATGCTTGAGTGACGTACTACTCGCCGCTCGGGATCCGATTGTATTTTTTTTTTTTTATTCTGGTATTTTTAGTGAACGTATGTTCATGTATATGAAAGGGACAATGATAGTGAAAGAGACAGCATAACTTATGGAAGTATATAAGCGAATGAATGGTTATCTCGTACTTCTTATTACCATAGATTCATACATGTAACATTAATTTTACCCAACCCGCAACACAAGAGTTTAATTCGTCACCCTGCAAACTGAGACACACATTGAAGATGACACGCCACAGTACCTTGGCGTGGTCATATTGACATTATGAATTTTCAATTTCTTTAATTTATTAAGAATATATTGCACAGAAAATCTATTAAAGTGCAAGAAAAAAAAACAATTGCACCAACTCAAATCAGATCAAATAAAGATACCACTAAAAGATGTTTCAAATTGAATCACTGTTTAACTACTCTGCACAAATAAAACAGGTTTGTCATAATGCTGTTTCATTTCCGTGAAGATAAAATAAAAGCTTCCTCCTGGTGCTACCTGCAGACGGTTATTACTCCGCTCTTAGGACCCCGGCTATAAATTAAGTGAACCAACACGTTAGACCCTACGAATCCTTACATTTCCCAAAGCTCTTGCCGACACTTATCCAAAAAGGATGGCAAAGCTCCTCCTGTACTCGAATAAGCCTTAAAAGCTTTAACCGGAACTTAAATCATCCCTCTCCTTAAAACTCCGCGTTATATTATTTATTTGTACGGAGCCCTTCCTTCGCGGGGTGAGCTCCTATCGCTTCTAACAATGGCCGCAAAACGGGAAAATCAAGTTTTGACGAAACAAAACGAAATGGCGACCTCAGAAATAGTGAAATAAGCTTTTTTAGTCGGAACGTTGAAGGCTCTATTCATTGAACTATTAAACTTTTTATTCTAATTTAGTCTAGCGCAGACCAGTGGAAAATCGTGGGATTTTATAATTAAAAATAGTAAAATGCGTTTAAAAAAAAAATGATTTCAAAATAAAATAAAATGTATTTAAAAAATACGTTGTTAATTTCCAAAAAAAAATAAATTAAAATATTACCACGGTGAAGAGCCGAACTATGGTCATCTGCTTGGAATGTAACAATGCTGACCATTTATTAGACCACCAACTGTTTTAAGAACTGCGGTATAAATTCATTGTATTATTTACTTAAAATAAGAATTGTGTAATTTCAATTTTAGGTTTTGAATGTAACGTACTCCGTACTCACATAATATCGAAGTGATATTGTTTCCTATACCTAACAGTTATTTTTTTTAAATAAAAACAAACTAATATTTTTTTTTTTTTGTCTTTTATTATTATCTTCTCTTCTTTTCTTCTACTTTCTTTTCATATTCTTTAATACTATTACTAGTGATAAATTACAAAACTTACACGACAAATTCATATTTTCCTGCTATTGTACAACAATACTTTAAGTTATGATTTGATTAATTAAGCGATAATCACTCACCAAACACAAGAACCTTGTTTCTTTATGGTGAGGAATAGCTATAATATATTTTTTGTTACACTATATGAATCATGTCTTATTTTTATATACTCTCTGTAAAAAAAATTATTATATTAAATAAAATAAAAAAATAAAAAAAAATTATTTGAGGATTATAGTTCAAGTGACTTATTTTTATATGAGCTACTAGTAGTTACCTACTACCCTTGACTTGGCATGAGTTAAACGAAAACTATTAACACTTAATAACAATACAATATAATATTACCGACCTTAACCCTTTCAGACCTGACTTAATACTCGTGGTGTATTTAATGCTTGTAACACCGACCTATTACTTTATTTAGAAGTCTTTGGTGTAGTTTAACTGGCGTAAGTTTTTTTTTCTACTTTTTATTGCTTCCTTTATTTGAAAAAAAATTATGTCTCAAAGGATTTGTCTCATTTAAAATGATAAATCCGGTTACACTGTGTACAAAAAAGAAAATTAAAATTAAAAAAAAAAAAAATTAAAATTAAACGTGCATTCGAAACTTGCTTAAAAAAAAAACAATTTAAATGGTTCAGGTAATGGTCATTTAAGGGTTAAGGATAAAATCGTGATTCACCACAAATGTAACTGTTCAAAAACGGCTGCCAGTTGAATGATTAATTTCATTGATATTCGCACTAGTAATACCGTGTAAGATTGTTCCTAGATATGAGAAAACAAACACTCTTTTAAATATGTCAATGCCATACTCAGACAAACCTAAAACTAAACTACAACCACAACGTTCACAAATATAATACAAGACACAACAAACTACACATATCAAAAATACACACGACCAAAAATACGGAGTGAAATAATTGTATTACATTGCCTCCACCTACTATAACAAATACCATGAAAAATTTAGACGTGTGTCGCTTCTACAAAATTTCTAAATGATAACCTAAAGTATTTTTTTTATTTCTTTATTTATTTATTACATATATATTTATAAATATTTGTTATTGACTAATTGCCCATCGTCCACCTTATTAAGTGAGAAACGCCTGTTTTGAGATGCCGATTTACAAGGGTGGTTGTTCAGTTTGGTTATTTATTGTATGTATATGATGATAGATTTCAATTTAGATGACAAATAGATAATGATTTAATAATTTCTTTTCGAAAATAAAATTATTTGAATATAAATATAAAAGAATTTAGAAGCCGTTGATTTTTAGTTAAACAAAAATATAATTTATACGAACAAGATGATGCAAACAAATGAGAATCAAGGACAGCACGCATATATGAATATATACATGCAGTACATATATACTGCTAGTTGTACAACATTTTATTATAAGTATCAACTTTGTTCTGAAAGTCGTCCCGCTAAACTTGGTCGATATATTTGTTCTGTCTTGTAAAATATTGTGTGTGGTGCGGCGGTTATTCTATTTCCGACAGCAGTTATCCGGAAATGAATGCGATTGCGAAAATGAGGAATGTGTAAGGAAAAGGACTCACCGAATTCACTTATCACTCTCCCATGGCGGCTTGCGTGATTTCGACCGGGCAATTCCGGATGGCGAAAGGGTTTCAGCAAACTGGTTCGGTCCGGACCTCTTCAGCGCTTCAGGGTAGCGGCACTTCAATAATTCGCGGCGGTGAAACCGGGCTAGGCCGGGTAGCGACAATTCAGTGGTAATCGCGCGGTGTCTTGATTAGGAATGAATTGCGGATAAAGATTTACTCAGGAGCTTGGACTGGAGCGGGGGGGAAGGGGGTTTGAAAGGTAATGAAGGGGGGAACTTCGCAATCGCACCGTGTCGAAGGTATGCAGTGAATAAACTCGCGTGAACAGTGTGTTTTTTACGCAATGTGTCTGTATATTTCAAGCCTGTACCTTTTGTTAAAGCAATTTATTATATTTTCATATGTTTGCTTTGAAAACTTGTTAATGTATAACCAAAAATTTGCCAACTAACAGTCTCGTAATAAGCTTTATTGGTAACTCATGGGAATTCAACTTAGTTGTGTAATTTATTAGAAGAAAAAAAAATTAAGAGGAAATAGAATCCAACGAAACAAACGCGTGTACAAATCCAGTAATGCCAGCAAATGTAAAATGAAAATAGGTAATTTGTATTGGTACTAGATAGGAACGAAAAATTATGAAAATATACGTATTTTCAAATATATGTACGTTACGAAAGGGTTAATATGAGAATCTAGATAGGTGAGTTTTGATCATTTAACAGACACCTTCAAACCTCAAAACTTTTAGTATCGGGATTACTTGTGTACCTTTCTTTCCAAGCACGAGGTGTATAATACATTCAAAAGTTTAATATCGTTATCCCTTTGAGAAATGGTTCATCCTCAATTCGCTCATTAAGTTGGGTCTGCCAAGGTGGAACAAAGAAAAACTTAGTTTTAAAACCGACGTCTTCAGATGTGCCTTGGACCAAAGACTGCGAAATTACCTCGGGATTCATACCCACAGAAATTTATTAGTATTTTCAGTAAAAATATAGGTATGGTTTATCAATTAAATTGTGATAACTTTTTCCTGATTTGAAAATAAAACATTATTCTCAGTTCCGGATCAAAGATTGTGAAAATGCAATCGTATTCATAGCGCAGTTTTGAAGAGTGTCCGCCATAAAACCTGCAAATTTAAGATAATAAATGTCAAAAAATTAGAAAAGATGCCATATAATTAATTACTTATACAGGTTTTTTTTTTAAAGAAAGGCAGTCCCGGGTAATGAATAACCTGAAAATTTTTTTAAATGTTCTACTATTATCACACTTAGCAGAAGATGTTTCTTGTATCATGATGGAGGACTTGGACTTGGAGCCAGCTGAGAAATTTAACTCACGACGCCTGGGTACGATCCAGAAGCAATGCCAATTCGTCGCCGACCGGTCTATAATACTACCATTGGCATATTTATCTTATATTTCTTACATTCTTGTAAAATAAATGGCAGTAGAAAATATATTAGCATATTTTTTCTAAAGTTAATTCTGGAAATGTTTGAAGACAACGAGTAGGTACAAGCATGTTTTCTAAAGATTGATATTTATTTCTGATTAAACAGATTGTCTATTCTAAAATACTAATAAAGTACTAATAAAGTCATTAAGTCGGTTACTGATATAGGCCAATGCTTCAAGTGTAATTTTGCTCCGCGTAAAACAGTAAAAATTAAGTGTAAAAAGTGTCTTTAATCAACATAAAACCAGTGCAACAATAGCAAAACAGTGTTGCTGTAATATTGGAGCTATTAATATGTATGTACATTGACTCTATTTAAGAAAAATTGATTTTAAAAGAAAAAAAAATAATTCAAATCACTGTAATTTTGGACATTTTATGATTTGAATAATCTACCTACATACGTTCCATTTTCGCTACCTGTCAATAGATGGCAGTAAAAGCATAAATCTTACCATAACAAACAAATACTTTACGCTACGAAACAACAGATGTCAGTCAATAAATAAATAATTTTAAAATATATTATTTACCACTGTTGTTCAACAGAGGGCAATAAGTGCATACACTATCAACTTGTTCTGAATAATCTTTGAAAATGGAAAAAGGTAACAAAACACCCAAATCAAAAAATATGGACTCGCTTACAAAATCCGATTTGAGCCCAAGATCTCCAAATCAACACGAGGAGGATATATTATATTCAGATTCGGAGGATAAAAGAGAAAATGAAGAAGAAACGTCCACAATGATAGAGGCATACGAGGTAAATAATGCCCTAAAAAACTCAAGACTTATCATAAATAATATTAAAAAAACAATAACGGAAGGGAAAGGAAAAATTATTCTAAAAGAAAAAATAAACGAAGGCATGGATCAACTTTTCGACATTATTGCCCACCTAGTGGCCGAAAATAATGAAATGAAGGGCGAATTAAAAATATTGCGACCACTAATAAAAAATTTTACTCAAAATATTGTTGAAGTGAAAAATATAACGGAAGAAAATAAGTCGCTTCTCGTAAACATGGCTGAAAAAAATGATGAATTCAAAAACAAAATGCATTTCTCTAACATTAATAACAAACATGGAGAAATAAAAACACCTATTCCGGCACAAGACATCACACGCCATAGAATTAAAACAGCACAACTTCACTGGAAGGAAATAAAAGTACGTATTTTTGGAGATGAAGCGGGCCATCAAATAAGAAGACATTTGGAAAAATTTTTTAAAGGTGTGGATTGTTCCAGCTATATTTACCCTGGAGCAACCCTCGACTGGTACACGGCAAACATCATAAAACAAAGTAAGAACTTAAACAAAAATGACTTTGTAATCATAATAGCCGGGGAAAATGAGACATCCCCTAAAAACTTTTTAAGCAACCTGTATTATACTCTTCGACAATTAGCCCATACAAATGTCCTGATACATCCAGTTATTAAAAACAAATATTTAAACATCTATAAATTGAATTCTGAAATAAAATCTCACATCTCAGAATTTAAAAATTATTGCAAATTTACTGGACCCATATTGTACGAAAAAATGAATAGTCATACAATTATCAAAATGATGACCTTAACAAGATCACGTATAAAAACTGAAATTGATAAAATATCAGCTTATAATTTTGAACACCCACATCCTTCAGAGCAAAACCCACAAACTCGAGAAGAAAGGAATCCACTATATGCTGAAAATCAAACAACTTTTTTATGAATAATTCGACAAGTAAACAACCTTCCACCCAGAGCTTTCTTGTTCATAAAAATATATCTTCAGAAAAACTGGAAAAGCACATCAGAATAAACAAAATATCACGACATAAACATCCAACTACATCAAAGGGAAAAACCTCACTCTCTTTTATGTACCTAAATGTGAGAAGCTTGAAAGGGAAACTTGATGATATCAAATGCCTACTGAAGTCTACAAACTCGAACTTTAATATCATCCTCTTGTGTGAGACCTGGCTCAAAGAAGCGGACCTGAAGTACGTCAATTTAGAAGGATACAAACACGAAGCATCCTGCCGGCCGCAGGGAGCTGGGGGCGGAGTCTCCATATTCATAAAAGATTCCTTAGAATACCATGTTATTAATAACACGTGCGACTCCGACAATAACTTTCTATGGCTTCATGTAAACAAGCTCAATATAAAAATAGGCTTAGTGTATAAAAAACCAAATACTGTTTTCAAAGACTTCCTGGAGACACTATCCAGTCATCTAGAATCATACAAAAGAGGTATTGTATTTGGAGACTTCAACATAAATCTGCTTGACCCAACCAATACACAAACTTGTAAATACAAAAATACTATTAAATTAAATAATTATACTCTTTTGAACAAAATAAACAAAAAACACGCCACACGCATCACAGAAACTACAAACACAATCATAGACCATATACTTACCGATACAAAACTATCATACTCATTAACGAACTGTGATAATTCCATATCTGATCACAATATACTACTCCTTGATATAATCCACACATATGTTAAGAACACATCCTTAAAGTCGTCCCAAAAATATACACAAATTAATCTTGATAACCTAAAGAATGATATCATCCAACATCCTTTTAATCTTAATATGAATGCTGAATCGGTATCAAATTATGATAATCTTGTAAACTACCTTAGAAATAAAATTAATTCCAATAGCGCCACTAAAATTATAACAAAAAATATAAATAACCCAGATTGGATAACCAAAGACCTTATAAAATTAATCAATAAAAGAAATAAACTACATCTGAAACTAAAAAGACAACCAAACAACATATTATTGAAAACAGAACTCTTAAAAGCAAGAAATAACATCACTACCGAAAAACGAAACTTAAAACAAAGGCACTACAGTGATCTTTTTAAAAAATGCGAAAATAACAGTAAAAAAACTTGGAAGTTAATGAACAATATTCTTAAGAACGAATCTAATACTGCGCATAATTTTTGTACTAAATTATTAATTAATAATGAAATAATCACTAACAATGAAGAGATATGCGACAACTTTAACAATTTCTTTTGCAATATTGGCTCCTCCTTAGCTGATAATATACGTAATAAAGTCGTAGATAAACCAACCAATGAAATAACATTAGTACATAATAGTATAGAATCTTTATATCTTAAACCCACAACGGAATTAGAAATAAGCAAAATATTAAAATCATTAAAATCAAATGCGAGTGCCGGTTACGATACAATAAATTATAAGACAGTGCTATGTCTCTCCACGGAATTGGTTCCTATATTATCAAAATTAATTAATCAATGCTTCAAAGAGGGAACTTTTCCAGACGCATGTAAAATTGCCAAGGTGATACCAATTCACAAAGGTGGGTCCAAAACGAACACCTCAAACTACAGACCCATCTCAATCTTGCCAATCTTATCTAAAATTTTTGAACGTGTAATTTACGAAAGATTAAACAATTTTCTGTTAAAAAAATCATTCTTTTATAAAAAACAATATGGCTTTAGAAAAAAATCGAACACACTAGCGGCAATAAACGACTTAATCAGTAAACTTAGGAGCGGCATTGATGGTGGAAATTATATTTTATCTATACTAGTTGACCTTCAAAAAGCCTTTGATACAGTAAGCCATGATATACTTCTCAAGAAACTTGAGAAAATTGGTGTAGTTGGTCCTGCTCTTATTCTATTTCAATCATATCTTAGTAATAGAAAACAATTCGTTAGCATTAACAATCAAAATAGCAACCACCTTCCAATAAACTATGGAGTTCCGCAAGGATCCATACTAGGACCTTTACTGTTCCAAATTTACATCAATGATATTTCGCAATTAGATATAAACGGTGAAATTTTTCTATACGCAGATGATACTGCAATATTCTACTGGGGTAAAGATCTAGACATCTTACTAGAAAATGCACAAAGTGACCTAGAAAAAATTTACAGTTGGCTCCAATCAAATATTCTAACAATGAACATTAAAAAAACAGGATACATGATTTTAAGCTCAACCCGTAAAATAATTCCTCCTCATGTACCCTTAAAAATTGAAAAAAACGATTTGCAAATCTTGATACAGGAAAAATATCTTGGGCTGTGCATCGATAAGCATTTAACTTTTAAACAACACATACAAGATGTTAAAGATAAAATAACACCCTTGATTAACGTATTTAGCCGGTTATCATATCTATTACCAATTAAATTAAAAAAAGTCTATATTATAGTCTCGTACACTCACATCTAAATTACTTAATTGAAATCTGGGGAAATGCGTATGAAACATACATTAATGAATTACAGGTAATTCAAAATAAGGTAATCAAAAAATTATTTCACTACGGACCCAAAACATCCACAAAAAAATTATATTCGGAAACAAAACTGTTAACATTAAGAAAACTATATGAATACAATATATGTCTACTTATATACAAAATAAATAATAAACTCATACATACAAATACAGAATTTATTAAAACGTCACAAGTACATAAACATTTTACACGACAACACGATAACATACATTTAAACACCATCCATACCAACTATGGTAAGCAATCCATTAGTTACGAGGGAGGCAAATTGTATAATTGTCTTCCAGATGACATTAAAAATGAAAAAAAGTGTGAGTAAATTTTAAAAAAAATTATTCATTTTTATTCATAAACAAGAAAATAGTGAAAGTGTATAGAATTGTATCTTATAATAATATTGTATGTAGTGATTAATCGAATTGTATGTAATTGAAAATTCTAGTTAAGTAAGTGAAAATGTTATTTTCTTTTTTCTGGAATAAAAAATTAAAAAAAAAAAAAATAGACGTAATCTACGAAGAGGCCCCGAATTTATTCCCTAGATCATTATTACCTGGAATAATTATGTCTTGTATTACCCTGGTAATATTACAACTCGTCTATTTTACAATAGATATTAGCCATCTCTAGCCAGGCTTGTGCTCTGTCAATTAAAATTATTATTTTTTGACAGGAAAGAATCACTTTGTCGTTAGAGATAATTTGATTCGAATACAAATATATTTTTTTTAGTACAACTTTATTGAACACATAAACCAAACGATTTTGGTTAGGTGTGAACCTTTTTCAGGGTTTTATAAAAAAAATACTTGTATATATACGAAGTAAAGTTGGGCTCGCAGTAAGTTATTATATAAAAAAATACTATGTTTTTTTCTGTTTTTGTATGTTTGTCAAGTCCCAGCGGCCTCATTATCACAAGGCAGGTTTTCTGAAATTCTCTTGTCGGTTTTTAGCATTGTAGGTTTGATAAAACCAGTTATCATCATTTTAATTATTATAACATAATAATGACACTACATGGCGTAGCAAGTGTGGTTCAGTTGTAGAATACTCGCATACAACGCTGGTTCAATGCACTAATATTTATCGTGTTTTTTCTTTGTTTTAACGTGTAGACATTGAAAGTCTGAATTTTTAAAAAAATGGGGGTAGCAATCGGTATTTACTGCGCAGGGCGAGATATCGTGGAACCGCCCCTGTGTATTAGAATCGAAGCTTCCCTCACTTATCATGTATTAATTTGTATGAATTTGGTAAGGGAAGCTTCGTTTCCGAAACATGTTAATATTTATATATTAAATACTGATTTAAACAAAATATTTCCAATTATTTTTATAAACAATAATTATTAGCCTGAAACACTCATCCAAATTGAAAAAACCTTTCCGAGCAAAGATAAATGTCGCCGACAGGACTCGAACCTGCACCCTTCTGATGTCCGGTCAGATGCTCTACCGTTGAGCTACGTCGGCTTATCGCAAACCCGCCAAGTTAATCAATATATACTAGTGTTCCATTCAATAATTACTGTTTTTAATATATTTTCACCTGTAAACAACCAACTTTATTAGTATGAGAAAGGCTTGTAACGGCTAAATCCCTCAAATAGATGGCGTCGAGACAAATTATGTCTACATTTTATTGGTGAAAATTGCTTTGACTTGTCAATATTTATTAATTGATAAACTAAAGTTCTTAAAAACTTAAGACAAGATTTTTGTGCATAGCGCAAAAGGTAACAATTATTTTTATAAACAATAATTATTAGCCTGAAACACTCATCCAAATTGAAAAAAACCTTTCCGAGCAAAGATAAATGTCGCCGACAGGACTCGAACCTGCACCCTTCTGATGTCCGGTCAGATGCTCTGCCGTTGAGCTACGTCGGCTTATCGCAAACCCGCCAAGTTAATCAATATATACTAGTGTTTCATTCAATAATTACTGTTTTATTATATTTTCACCTGTAAACAACCAACTTTATTAGTATGAGAAAGGCTTGTAACGGCTAAATCCCTCAAATAGATGGCGTCGAGACAAATTATGTCTACATTTTATTTTTACAAGTTATTTACAGGTGAAAATATAATAAAAACAGTAATTATTGAATGAAACACTAGTATATATTGATTAACTTGGCGGGTTTGCGATAAACCGACGTAGCTCAACGGTAGAGCATCTGACCGGACATCAGAAGGGTGCAGGTTCGAGTCCTGTCGGCGACATTGCTCGGAAGGTTTTTCAATTTGGATGAGTGTTTCAGGCTAATGGTATTGTTTATAAAATAATTGTTACCCTTTGCGCTATGCACAAAAATCTTGTCTTAAGTTTTTAAGAACTTTAGTTTATCAATTAAAAAATATTTCCAATTCATTTCATTGCACATAATATAAAATACTTGTCACGTAATGTTTTACTTATATGATTAAGACTGTTCCAGATTTCACAAGATTGCCAGATTATTTTATCAAAACTCTTTATATGCACACAGCACAATTGTAATTTATTTTAAAGCTCATTACCATTTAGCTGCTGAATATTCATAACTCCAAGTGATTAGAGTTTAGCATAACGGGTTCGTGAAAAGGTCTCCTAATTCAATTATTGCACTTCGAGAAGATCGTTAGAGTATGCAAATCTGCGCTCACTTGCAGGGGAGGAATTCAACGCTGGACCGAGATGTGCGGTGACCCCAACTCAATTCATCGTGGACCAGTTCAATGGTCAGTTATGTTTAACTGGACTGGTAGTTGGATGGTCGGTTAAGCTAACTGGATTAATAGGGTAACGCTATTGTGTGCAATGAGACACGGTTAATATATTATAACGAAGATAGGACAAACCGCAGGGAGAATTTGTTATAGCTTTTATTTTATTTATTAGACCTACTTGTTACTGGCGGATTCGGCTCAAAATACACAGAATAAAATCTATTAGAAGAAGAGGATTTTAGTAATAATTTGATAAAAAAATGTAGTTTCACAGAAGCACATAATTTATTTTTTTAATAATTGATTGTGTTCAAGTTTAATTTGTAGAACTGTATTTTAATTTAAAGTTTTATTTTTTTTATTTATAATAACACTTTTAAAATTTATTAATTACCTTTTTTCCAGCATTAAAAAAAACTTCGTATATATGTATTATGTATTTCTTCCTGATTACATTATCTTTGTTACGATCTTACACTAAATAGACCATATTTTCTTGTATGTATTTTTTTCCATAATTGAACTGCAGTGCACTTAAGTCTACATTATACATGTATCATAAATATTATTTAACTGTTAACAAATGAATGTACACTCTATCCACCAACAGCTTATAAATGGAAGAGTATTTTTAAAATATGATACAGAAAATTTTAACTATATTATAAAAACCAATGTATGTATATGTTTCATTAAAAAAAAAAAAAAGTATTTTGATTAAAACGGTTTATTTATAGAAAAAAAATTGTTAGGTAATTATTATTGGGCGTGAGCTGTTTCGCCTTCTGAAGGAATTGTGGCACTATGGTCATTAGAATATAAAAAGCCATCATGAAAACTATATTTAAACTCCCTATGAGAACTAGCACTGATGAAATATTCAACAATGTTAACATCATATCAATAAAACAATTATACTCTAAAACACTACTGCTTTACATTCATATATACAGAAAAAACGAAATAATAACTAACATACGTATCAGAAACACTAGATCTCCGAGTAAAAACCACACCCAACAAGAAATCACAAATACACTATTAGGATAAAAAAGCTTCTTGTACTATGGTACTAAGCTCTACAACAAGATCCCACTATCCTTTCAAAATAACCACATTAATATATTTAAATCGCAAATAAAATGTTGGATACGTTACGCAGAGATATCTGAAATAGAAAAGTTTTTAACAACTAATACGGACTGACACAGAAACCACACAACTCCATTTAATACCTCATACTATATTTCATTCAACATGCTCATCGAATTCAAATAATTTTACCGAACGTTATGTAAATGAAATCCTCAGCACCGGAAATCCCATTGAGGATATGATTATTTTTTACTCATTATAAAAAAAAAGATAAAAATATTTATTTATTTTTATAAACAATAATTATTAGCCTGAAACACTCATCCAAATTGAAAAAACCTTCCGAGAAAAGATAAATGTCGCCGACAGGACTCGAACCTGCACCCTTCTGATTGCCGGTCAGATGCTCTACCGTTGAGCTACGTCGGCTTATCGCAAACCTGCCAAGTTAATCAATATATACTAGTGTTTCATTCAATAATTACTGTTTTTATTATATTTCATAAAACAGTAATTATTGAATGAAACACTAGTATATATTGATTAACTTTGCGGGTTTGCAATAAGCCGACGTAGCTCAATGGTAGAGCATCTGACCGGTAATCAGAAGGGTGCAGGTTCGAGTCCTGTCGGCGACATTTATCTTTTCTCGGAAGGTTTTTTCAATTTGGATGGGTGTTTCAGGCTAATAATTATTGTTTATAAAAATAATTGTTACCCTTTCCGCTATGCACAAAAATCTTGTCTTAAAAACTTTAGTTTATCAATTAATATTTATTTATTTCTTCATAATTTTTACATTTAGGAATATCAAAGTTACTGATAAATTATTTCTTCTAAAACATTGTTTTAGTAAACAGGTTCATCCATCTGTAGGATCTGTAGTCCCTGTCATGCGACAGCTTTTACCAATTGTAATTAATTAACGTTTACACATTTCACCTAACTTCAACAACAATCTAAAATTAAGAAAAGTCAGTGATAGCTAACCGTGCATCGTTATAAACATAATCTTCTGTTATTCTGACTCTTGAAACTTTTTTTAAAAGATAACCCAACTTTTTTGATGGTGTGTAAATGAACCTTTCCTCCCAAATGTTCGGTAATAAGTTCCTTTAAAAACAAAATTCATTGAAAGACTATAAACGTAAAGTAGAAACATAATTTTAATATTTAATATTTGTGTATTAAAAAGCGGTTTACAATTTTTTTTTTAATATTCATTTAATTAATAATGACAACACAAATTTATTTTACATTTCTTAAAAAAAAATCATGGGATGACCGTAGACGCAAAATAAAAACAAAATTCATCGAAATACCATATACGAATACGTAAAGTAAAAAACAAAACGCCTTTTTGTTTAAATTGATGATTTGTCTAACTTTAAACGGTCGAAAAACTGATTATTAAGAATACTCATTAACATGCCGCTTTAGATTCGAAATACTTACACTTGTATTTAATTTTATAATGTATTTTCATCCAGAAATATATTGTACCTAATCTCTGATTAGATATAGCTGTTTAGAGTTCATAATTGTTTTCGTGATTAATAAGCAAAACTTCTCTTCTCTGGATTCAGGATTCTATTCTTCGAATATTTTCATTTATCCCCGAGTGATATTATTACATGGTTTTATGTTATAAGATATAAATGTCTCAATGCTTCGCACTTCAGATGTACGGATTATCCATAAGATGTTATTGCCCCACAAAGAGAATAATTTATTATATTCTAAAACCTTAAGGATATGTGCTGATTATGTTAAAGCTATCGCGGAAAGGCAATGTGATAGCAATACATTTAATGTTTGTTTTAGTATCTCATTTAATTATATGTAGGCGTATTAAGGGTTTACTTCTCTAAACATCTCCATATATAATTAATATTAGTTTTGTATTTAATGTTTTATAGCAGATTTGGCGACGGCATATTCAGTTGATTCCCTTTTGGTGGACAGAGTACTTACCCAAAATGTTAGAGATCTCGGAAAGGCTTCAGAGGAAAAAAAAGAGAGTTCAAAAGGGGCGTTTAAGTTTTTAATCTATGGTCTTTCGATTAAGTTTTTGTTGAAGGGCAAAGTTTTTTCTTTTAACGCGCATTACTATGACCGTTAAGGGGAACGGCTGCGCGGCCTGTTTCATACGAAACTTAATTTTGGATTTGAGGCCAAAATACCCATCCAAACAGAATAATTTATTTTTAAATTAAAGGTTTAGTAAATATCTTGTACGGATGAAAAGTAATTTATTTATTTTTGTTTTAAATTATGAAATATAGGCCATTAAAGGAATTGATTTTTCGCGATTTTAGAGGCACCTTTAACAATTATTTGGGGGCTAACGGTGATTTTATAAAAAGTTTTACCACATCTCCTTTGAAAATATGATGAAATATAAAATAAATAAAAAAAATATTCAAATAACCATCATGGAGGACTTTACATTAAATTAAAAACGACCAATTTACGTTGGAACAAAAAATTGCCGTACATAATTTAATGTATCGACCCGAAAAAACGTTTTTTCTAAATGTTCTGTGTATATTTTTATATACGTAATCATATTTACATAGCAAATATGGTATTTTTTTGATACAATAAATCCGCTAATAATTTTCTAAGTTGCTTCTAAAATAATGAAAATTATTTTTTTTTCATTACGTATACTTCATAATTTAAAACAAAAATGAATAAAATACTTCTCATCCGTACTAGATATTTACTAAACCTTTATTTTTAAAAAAGTATCATTACGTTTGAATCGGTATTTTGGCCAAAAATTCAAAATTAAGTTATGCATGAAACAGAAAGCGCAGCCGTTCCCCTTAACTTTAGACAGTTCTTACATAGTAGACATGTTTAAATACGCAGAATCTAGACATGCAATGATGATTTGGATTGAGAATGGCAGACCTCACGCAGGCCCCATCGCGGAAGAAAGAATGTTAAAGCGTGCAGCATTCAAACTAGCCCTGAAAAAATGTCATAGAGAATCACAACAAATTCAGATGGACAAAATAGCTAGAGATTTAGAGAATCGTGACTTCAAACAGTTTTGGAATAAGTCGAATAAACAATGCAACATACGGTGTAAAATTCCAAGCAACATAAATGGAGAAACGAACGCTAAATCAATCGCAAACATTTTCGCAGAACATTTCTCAACCACTACTCCGACCTCTCCGACCTCTCCGATCTCCTCAAGTGAATCACCATCTAGTCATTTCACAAATGAAGACAGAACCATCTCAATCACAGTAGACATGATTAACACCGCCATGAGATATATGAAAACTGGGAAGTCAGCAGGCCATGACGGGCTGAGTTTTGAACACGTTTAACACGCAGG
This sequence comes from Halesus radiatus, assembly GCA_022606495.2. Lineage (NCBI taxonomy): Eukaryota > Metazoa > Arthropoda > Insecta > Trichoptera > Limnephilidae > Halesus > Halesus radiatus. The sequence goes on along the minus strand of JAHDVE020011609.1, from coordinate 497,157 downwards.
AGGACCAATTTTACAGCTGCTGGCGAGGCTATTTACTGATATTTTGAAGAATGGATACTTACCAAATAATATGACAAGAACTATAATAATACCCATTCTCAAATCTAACCCCAATAAAACAGCTCTGTTGGTCATAAGATATAGACAAGGCCCGACTAGTATTCCTGCAGCTACCCTGAACGGTGTGATCTTGAAGGTGACTGAAGAAACCAAATACCTAGGACATATAATACCAGTACTCTGATGGATGATGATGACATTGATAGGCAAAGACGAGCTCTCAGTGTAAAATCGAATATGATCAGTAGAAGATTTCGCCTTTTTAGTACAGCTGTGAAAAGGACTCTCTTCCTTGCCTTCTGCGCAACGTTGTACACCTGCGAACTCTGGGCAAACTACAAAAAGAGTAGTATGGAAAGACTTCGTGTACAGTATAATAACGCCTTCCGCATAATGTTTGGCCTCCCCAGATACTGCAGCGCTTCCAGTATGTTCACGGAGGGGCGAGTTTCTGGTTTTGCATCCAGGGTGGCTGGTCCAGCCTCCAGCATCGACGCATACTGGAGAAATATATTGTCCCCTCATAATATAAATGCCGCAGCACCTTAAAGGATTTATTTTCATATACTTATTTAGTTAAATTCTTTTTTTTTTTTTTAAATCTTTATTTTATTTTAATTTTTGTTTTATATGTGATGTATATCACCTTACTACTGCCTCTCTTGTACATATTTTGTATATATATATATTTTTTTTATAACTATTGCATGTATATTTTATATGGAATGTATGGGACTGCACTAACCTCCCCAAATACTGGAATAAACATTTATTATTATTATTATTATTAAATACGTGATGAATGCTAATTGTAATCCGCATCAGAAAACACATATTATGTTTACAACTTTATCTCCCGTGCAAACTATCACGATTACTATATAAATATGTACAGAAAAATGTAATGAGAAAATTTAAAAAAATCCTGTTGTAACTGCGTCGTTATATATAACGGACGTACTCATTATTCAGGTGGAGAGAGCTACAAAAGGAAAAATTGAACTTATTGCAGAAAACACAGAACTTGTTTTGGCATCATAACGCGAAGTATTTTTCTTTCTTCAGTCGGTAATATCTTCGCCCTGTTTTATTGCTCGAAATCGGAGATATTATTACCTCAAAGACAATTCTCACTTCTTACATAATACAATTGCGGTCGCAGTTTAAGTGAAATAAATCTCTTCTGACACATCCTCCGCTTGGAAATAAATATTTATTATAAAAATGCTCAAACTATGAATGAAATTAATCATTGGAAGAGATCTCGATGGTCAATCTTACTTTTGCCAGAGGAACGGAAAGCAGGTTACGTTGGTCCACGGCAGCTTCCTTTAGATTCGTATAATAGTCGTCTTCAAGCCTGATGCATTATGGATTTATTTCAGAACTCTGCTCCCCTTGATAAAATAAACGAGAATAGTTTCTCAGATGTAGGAATTTTCTCCGTTACAAAGTGGAATCCGTTTCATTAATGAGCACTATGCTTTTCAGGAATGTTGCTCCTGATAACGAGATCATTCCGATACTCGAGTGGTTAAACAATTAATTGTTCTGTAGCTCTTTTATTGGAAGAGAATCGTGGTTCGATTCGAGAACTGCCGCACAGATAAAATAATCGATAAGCTGATTTTTTGTGCACGAATTCAAAGACAGGACGACGGTACAGTAGCAATGATTCCAAAAACATGCATTTAAAGAGAGTATATTATCAGAATTTAAGCCTACGTCTAAGGATGTGTGGATAAAGCTTAGAAGATATAATAAAACCTAAAGATAAAACATTTAAATAAATCGCTGTTGCGCGTGGTCCAGTTCTCAAAAACGGTCGTAAACGTGCCTTCGTAGTCTGCAAACTCAAGAAATACTACAAATGAGTTATCTGTAAATTTTATACGTTTAACCAAGAAAATGTATGAGGTTTCAAAATACAAAAATTATCGAGTTGTAATCTTTTAAATTCTATGAAATACATGCCAGTTTGAAAACCGGTGAACACAATTTTTAAACGTTTTATCGTAGTTTGAGGATTTATAGAATTTACAGATAAATCATTCCTAGAATTTATTGCGTTAGCAAACGAAGTGATTATTTTGGGTTCTAAGCGTTAGAATTACTAATTCATACATGAAGTTTTTCTACAAGTGCTGTTTTTTTTCTTAATTTAGATACACATTTTAATAGTAAAAATATGTATTTTAATAGTTTTTCCACGCCTTTTTCAAATCAATATCCTTTAGGTTCTGAGCGTCACAATTTGTCATGGACTTAGTAAAATGAGATATAATTGGAATATTTTTATTTCTCCTAAATTTATCTACGCGTTTTCCCTCCCAAAATTGTGATTTCTACCAAAAAATCACTGATAAAAACCGTTTTATTCTACTAATGTTTGAAGCACTCAATAAACTTAAATAATAGTACCATTTTTGATATATAAGAATGCGATGCTATTTGAATAATATATTAGCTTAATTTAAAAACACATCAACTTATTTCATGTTCAAATAGCCACTTTTATAGGCATTTAAAGATCGACGACGCATTTCCCTCGCAAGCAGATATTCACAACGACAATCAAAGACAAGCGCCTGGACAAGTTTTTACGCAATATTGCCGCATTAAATAATACGTTACGATAAGTAATTTCAAAAACGCCATAGCGGCAATAAATAACGATTTTGCTTTGTAGAAACGATACGGCGAAAAAATATAAGATAACGTAGGTACAACGTCGGGGGCAATAAAATCTAGGCCTTTATATCGATAGAGCTTAGCATCGAGGAATTTTGCAGATATCGCGAGTGTTTTATTATGTTTTCTACTTGTTTTGCTAGAGATATATGTATCTGTAACAAGTATTAAGTAAAAAAAAATTATGGTATCTGCGGGTAGGTACCTATTGATTTGCGTATTTGTCTTTGAGTCGAAAAGTTGCAGGTTCGATTAACAAAAAAGTGGGTGGGATTTCTCTGTCCCTGTGAACCAAAAATGGTTGTATTAATTTGTGGGGTAAATTTTTTTTTCAATCTTAATGGGTTCAAAAATATTTAGGTGATCTTTTGAAACACTTGAACATATTACCTAGATTATAATTATAAATATTTAAAAAAATAAAACACAACATCAATGTGAACGACTAAGTTTAAAGTAATAAATTTCTCGAATGCCGAGCTCTGGTCTCATGAAAATTGCACACCTTTTTTAAGCCTGAAATTTGAGGATCGACGCAGCAAATTTCTCATATCAATATCATTTCCATCGTCAGCTATGAAACTTTAGAGGAAAAACATTAAGACAAACACAATTCCTAATAGAGTGTATTCCAAAGTTTTAAATAATTATTGTTCGAAAAGATTTTTTTTGATGATAACTTGTGCAAACCGGAGAGTAAATTTATTTTTAGTTACACTGAGAACTAAATCGTATTATTAATTTTTTTGTGTTTAATTCGTAGAACTCCATTAATTTATTTTTTTAAATTTAATATAAATCAAATTTAATTGTGTTATTATCAAGTTCTGCAACTGTTTTTGTATTTATTATTGTGACAGCTGTTTCGGAATTCACGTAATTATTGTCTGAAAAAATCGGTTTTACCGGTAATAAAACATTTTAAACACCGTCCGAATTAGAACTGGGAGGGAGAAATAAAATATTTTAAGTACGTCGTCGCAATGTGAATTAACCACAGTTCGAAAATGGCCTTGAACGCCGACAGATCTATCACAATAATAAAAATCTCCAATACTTGCAAAACTTAAAATTATAACATTATTAAATTCGATTTACTTTAAATTTATAAATAAATTACATTATTATTATTACTGGTGTTTTTATAATTAATAGTATTTTAGGTATAGAATATTACACATCGGACATAACCCACTTGATACTAGATACTAAATCCAGACCTGGCAGATTGTTTGTGAGAATGTTATATGATAATTCATTGATTAACCCAACTGACCCTTGAATTAATTCATCGCCATGGATCCGCGTTTCACCCGGATTCCAGATAATATTGAAATATTATCTCTTTTTACCCATTGCCTATTACATTCTGCAAATTCGCAAGCTGATAGTATATTTAATCCATTATATTATAGAACATCCATTTTGTGCTATGCACAGATTTATAAATGATAACTTTTACTATTAAAATTTATGCTTTTTAATGTACCTTACATCTGAATTAATATCGCAAGTTTTTTAGAAATTTTCAGTGGATTTCCGTAAAATGAAAAAAAAAATACTTTGCCTTAAACCATCGTGTAGATTTATTAGTCTATCTAGGTTCGAAGGGTTCTCTCAAAACCATTTGATTCTCAAGTATAGTGATTTTAGCGTGAAATATAATTTAAGTAATTCATTATCCCGACAACTCAAATCTCTTAGAGAGGCCGAGATGTATAAAATTGGTCAAAGACAAAAAAATAGTTGGAATAAATATGAATAGGAAAAAAGTCAAATAACATGTCTGCTTTTATTAGCCCCAAATTATGGAAGAGCATAATAAATATATTCCTGTGTTAGGTAATTCGGCAGGTAAAGAACATTTTTTCATGTCCCTTTTACGGAACTTGATTTTCGGGATGTTGATCGTTAAGAATTTTCGATTTTTAATATGTCGGCTTTCGAAAAATTGGTGTATAGGTGCAATCGTGATAGAAACCCGTCTAGTCTAGGATGCAATTAATTTAAAGCACTGTAATTGGCTGTAACTTACGAGTAAACAAATCCTGCCCATAAATTAAGCAATAATTAATATACTTGTTATATTTTATAGTTGAAAGGAAATTAAAACCACTAATTAGCGTTCCTTGCTGTATTTTACTATTGTTAATACTAGTGTAGTGTGACAAGTTAAAGACACGCTCTAATTATGTATTTGATATATTTATAATTGTTTTTTTTGTGTTTCTACCTGTATTTTTTAATGATAGACTGTGATAAAATTAAGTAACTTTATTTTTTTAAACTATTGTGTAATATAAGGTGCACTACACATGTGTACAGACAATAGCTTATTTTGTATTACCACGAACCGAAATGTACTACTTAGTGTAGTCCAGGGGCGCTATTCCCGTTCTTTTTAAGGACGATTCCTTACGTTTTTCCTTAGGGCTAAAGACTTCTTGATTAACTGCGGAATTCATAGGACATAGTAAAAAGATCCTAAATAGATTGTCAAGAGATTATTTGTAAACACAAATTGATGAAATATCTTCGAGTGACATAATATTTTGAACTAAAACTTTTAAAAACAATTACATTATGTTTTAATTCATTTTTATTTTATTTTTAAATACAATAAGTAAGCTTTTAACGAAGAATCACGTTTTATAAAAAGGTACTTACCTCATTAGATAGTAATGATCTTTTTTTGTCTCTAGTTCTAAAAGTGACATTTGAATTTGCGCTTGGCGTGAATTATCAAAGATGTCAACATCTAAATATTGCTAAATAATGTTTACTAGCTAATTATGTTTAAAGTAAATAATTACTTAATTGGTAAACTACTTAATATTGAGTTTTCCTCTTGTTAAAACATCGCAAATATTGAGTTTTACTCTTGTTAAAACATCGCAAATATCGACATTTTTGATGAATGTCGCTCGCTGAATTAAACTGACAGCTGTCATCCGAGAGAATCGGAACCGAAAGTAATAGGGGTTTAACCCTATGGAAAAAAACTTATGGAATCTTCCTTAAAAAGAATGGGAATAGCGCCCCAGGTTAGCGTAGCAAGAAGGGAACATCTTTGCATATTACTTATTTTAATATATATTATTTGTAAAACTACCTAATGATTTGTACATAATGTCAAAATGTTATAGAATATAAATAAACCTCCAATCTATCTGTGAAGAAGTTGGTAAATTTCTTTGGTTACCAATTTATTTTTTTTATTTCAAGCACGTTTCAAAATATTGCCAATTCTTTAAAAAATAACAATACTTTATGCACTATGATAGAACTCCTATAGTTAAATATAAAAAAATAAAAAAAAGCATGTAAATACTATTGTTCGTCAATTTAAATTATATTCAATACTTATCCAAAACTTAATCAAGTGTTTGTTTTTTAACTCAAAAGTTGTGTTTTATTCACCGCACAGCAATTCTTCTTTCTCCTTTCAACAGTTATTATGCATAGTTTTACCATACACTTTCAATGCTGTTATATGATACTTTGAAAATAAATCGATCATGTAGTGCAAAAGCGCAAAAATCATTATTTTAAGAAAACCGAACATTAGTTTTTTGTATTGTTTTCAAAGTATTTAGATTTTATAATGAATGCAAAAGAAACCTGTAAACTTATAATATACTAACATAAAATTAATGTAGATTTTTAGCATGTATTGTATTTTTAAACAGCAAAGATTTGAAACAAGCGGATAATTAATAAAAAGTCTATCGCTCTACCAATTGTTTTGTACTACATAATCGAAATGCACAACAAAAATCATTTCACAAGAATGCCAAATAATTTTCATTTGTACCTACTTTATACCACAAAAATATCCTACTGCTTGTAGCCAATAAAACTTTAGATGCCTCGGGGGAATATGAATATAACAGGGAATATTGTGAAAAATATGCGATAGTGAGAAGGAAGTTTAGAAAGAATAATCTGACCATTCAATCCCTTTACGAGCATGTAACACATCATATGGAAAAAACCCTTTAAATTTAAATATATATTTGAACATCGTAGAGTTTTGATGCCATGATCTCTATGTCGGGAGATATACTTCTCCGCCATGGACCACGCAAGAGTTTAAACAAGTTATAAAAATAACACAAAATAAATCAACGCAAGTTTGATTAAAAAAGTAATGGCAACACGGTACTTAAGTACACACCTTACCATTATTTTTAGAACTTGCGTAGGAAGTACAGAAATTTTGACTGTCCAGACCGGCTCGACCAAGCACTTGTACCAAATATTCTAATTTATGTGAAACACCAATTATGACTGACACAATATTTTTTACAAGTTGACTGACTTTAAAATTACTAAATCGGCAATTTCCTAATTGAATAGACAGTCTTGAATATACCATGTTGAGAGTTGGTAATTGGACGTGACGTGCGCGCTGTGTATGTTTTTTTGTCGATAAAACGCTGCAGTACAGGAATAATAGTTACATCATTAAGACAAAGATTGATTGCCTACGCGTGGTTACGTTTATTCATGGATTATAAATAATGTAAGTTTGGTTTTGTGGAATTCTTTTTAGACAGCGATAGCGATAGATCTAAAGCGCTGTGATGTATTTCTGTGAGCTAGGGTAATTTTTTTTTATATGGTCAAATTATTCTACATAACAGAGGAAGGTTATGTCGTCGTCGCCCCGAAAGTTGTTGCACAATTTTAGTGTTTTTTTGTTGTTACACGATGTGGCACAATAATTCTAACTGGACCAAGTAAATGGAACTATGGCATCCCCATTAATTTATTTTGTGAGGCTGAATAATCTTTGGGAAGTTTGTAAAGTACATATTTTCAGTTCTGATAACTAAAGATTTCAAGTGCTTCATAAAGTTTGACTTTCCTCACAAGGGCGATACTGAGATTGGTTGTCATCCTAGAAGGAGGTTTATATATACGCAATATTATTCCGCTTTTCATGAGGTTTTTAAGAAAGTCTCAAAATTTCAGAAACGTTTTTCAAGCGTTATTTTATTATAAGCTCCAAACTGCTTTTAAAACATCTGATATATTTTTTTAAATACATAAATAATTAAATTTTTAAACATCCAAAAATAAGATTTATTTACATAGGGTTATTTTAATGTAATTTTGTAGTTATGTGTATCAACTTTGAATCAAAATGTCAATTTTTAATTTTATTTTTTTTAATATCGCAATAAAATATTACACCTACGTTACACACAATAAGTAAACAATAAACAAAGACAGTGCCATTTTGTACACCCTCCCAACATTCCAAATCCGAAAGAATGCTTCATTATGCAATACAGAAATATATGACCCTGCAAAAGCGAGTATTATAAACAGAAATGCCACTAGCCTGCACAATAGAATATCGATTGAATTATTTAAATATGTGGAGAAAATACTCGCTCCAGCTCAGAGTATGTTTCAGTGGCGTGCAGTCCATAAAGGCTGATAAGCCACATTATCTGTTTAAGAAAAAATAACTTGAAAAGTTAATTGAAAGATAACAGACAAAAAATACGGAACGTTTTTATAAAATTCATTTTTTACAATAAATTTGTGATATTTCTTACAATCTACATCAATAAATTCTCGGTTTGATGAAATTAAATTCATTAGTTGTGAGATGCAACATACCCTTGGCAATACAAATAACTTCCTCAATCTAGTTTTTTACAGGTATACATAACGTAAAACCATGCATTCGCATACCGCTTGTTCTAAAGGCTGTGAAACATTCTCCCCGCATTGCTAGAAATGGCGTGCATTGCTCTATGGCCAGCAGTAAGCTGTGTGCAGTTTTTCACGTTTGGTTATAAATTGTGCATTGAATATTTTACAAGTTCCTCGCCAAATTCACGGAAAAATTCGTTTAGACGAAGGGTCTCTTAATTTATTTTTATTGATCGATTTTCTGAGTTGGTACAGTTTTCCAGTCTTTAGGGAGAATACGCCACTGATTGCTAGTAATTTTTTGCACAAGAAAAAGTTATTTTTGAAATTGTATACGTAATGTTATCCCTCCACTAACATTTTTAACCTTTTTATAAATTGTCTGTTTTTAGTTCTAACACCACCGCTATGTTTCAAAGCTACCATTCAAAATGCTGTTGTGAAGTACCGTATGTGGAGATAATAATGAATTAACACTTCTTATACGGAAGAAATTACCGAAAAAAGGCATTGATGTTTATGAAAATATTCTTAAATTTATTTTGTACCTTTAAGTGACTGTGGTTTCTGAGTGTTCTCTGCTTTGTATATGATACGTATGTATATACAAAATGGTAAGTTACATGTACGCTTATTTATCTAGTTGGCCACAATAATCAGCGGAAAATTAATAATCAGGGCCCCTTTTTAATATTCAATTTAAAATTCATACTTAAACATGAAAACTACCCCCAGCCCACCTTTAGTCATAGAGCAACGCACGTCACTGGTGTGTTGTGTGTTTGATCCAATGTCAGCGTCGGGCACGATCCGTATCGAGGTATCGCGGAACACAAGTGTGAGGAGGTGCCCACCCACATGGGAGCTAACAATATTCAATCTCCGCGCGAGTGGCAGGCCCCCGTGACAACGCTAGACGGATGCTGATACGAATGTTGCGCCGTAATGCGGGGACTCGGCGGGTGGACAAGCGGGAAACCCGCCGGATAGTGTTAACGAAAACGGCGATCTTGGAGCTTTACGCCACTTTGGCATATTAGCTATTAAAAATACATACAGTTTTCATGGTATTAATACAAGCTACATGTTTGTACCAATAATACTAGAATACAGAAGTACTTCCAGAGGGAGGACGTCCGATTGGTCGTCCAGACACAGCTGGGAAAAACATCTCCAGAGGCCGTGCGAAGATATCTGTGTCTGCAAAATAATTGATGCTGATGAATTAGCATAAGACAGAGACTCTTGAAGGCGTCTTCTTAAAGCGATTAGTCCCTCACCAACTACAACAATGGTCAGAAAACACCCTTTGTTTTCGTTCCCATCGGTTTCAACCGACTGAGGACATTTTCTGACTCCTCTATGGTCAGTATTTTTCCATGATGATATTGAAATTTGATTACATCGAGAAATATAAGTTTTAAGAGAAATAAGAACTGACACAGAAGCAGATTAAAAAAGGTGTAAGTATACCCCTATTCGTGTGAAAGATGTTTCTTGGGGGGTGGAGAGACCTCGAAATTGTGGAAGAATGAACTGATAATTATATGTAAAGAGGCTTTTACACTCCTATAATTATTTTGCAATACGAATTTAGCTAAATAAGGTGGCTGAACGATGCGGAGGCAAATATTTTATTTTTAGGCAAAATAAGCTGGAAGAAGATAACGGAAAACCAACAAGCGTGGAGGATGATTCCCATTATACAAAATTATTTTTTCTGATTCGTTTGATAAGTTTAATGTTCTTGTGAAGATTAATTTATTTGGATCAATGAGATGAACTCAACCAGTGTGTCATTGTAAAGTAAAGTTTTGTCCAGTTTAATAAGATGTATCTGAAGTTTCCAGCTGGACCGTTCTGGAATCCTTCGGCTTGTAATATCTGATCTAAAGTTCACACTGCCATGGACTGGACTCAGCGGGCGACAACCCAACACTCAATACTAAACTTTATAGGGGGTGTTTCTCGTAACTGAAGAATTTTTAAATGTTGTGTTGCGACTTGAATACAGTTGAGTTTAAAAAAAAATTATTTGAATACCGCACGAGAGTCCTAACTGCTCCAAACTGTTAGAAGCTAGTGGGACTATGACATCCCCAATTGGAGAGTTTTGTGAGGCTGAAGGGAATGTCAAGCAACAATTCGATTCTGAATGGGATTCTTATCCAATGAGTTAAGTTTACTTTTAAAAAATCCGTACAAAAAGTTGTGTAAAATTACGGCATCTTACCGTTCTCATATTTTTGATTCCCAGGACATAGATTGTCTGATATATAATGAGGGTCACTCTACCATAACCTAAATTAACCCACGTAACTTGCTTAAATAGTTAATTGATTTAGATACATTCTACCATACCGCGTAATAACATACGAGTATATACGACATGTAAGTGAGCGAGACATTAATTAAATATTTTTTTAACTTTAGTAACCGATATAGACAGTCCTGTATACGGAAACAATACGTTTGGAGAGCAAACATAAGTTACAAGCGTGGCCATAACATTGCCCTTTGTCGCATAATACACATATTATATTCCATGGATCGATTTTATTTTTCAAATATTCATTTATTATCTTTTAACAGCTGTAAAAAATTAAACGTATCATCGGAAAAATGGAATTCCTTATTCGGCGTTGCAAATAGATATAATTTTGATGCATCAAATACTCATGTACAAAGCATTAATTCTCAGGCTGTTCAATCTAGATTGACTCTCGAAGCGAGTGGGCTTGCAAACGCCTATTATTAGATTGATCGCTTGTGGTTGTCCTGTTTCGTCGTTGTTCTGGTATCTCTGATTGTCTTTGTAAAGCTTTCCTTGTTGCATCTGCGAATTTATAGTCTCCAGTTGTTCCAATGTTTCTAATATAGTGAATTAAAAATTTTGTTAAAACCCGTTTATTTTTCGCTATTTAAAAAAAAAATTGTTTAAAAAAGGTAAATAAAAATTGAAAACCTTATTTTAAACTTGAATATAATTACGGAATATAGTGACATCTACATATTCTGTATAGTTACCGCTTTTCCCTAATAACTTCTTCATCTTCCTGTTATTCAACTAGATCAGATTAACTCTCTTCGTCTCGTATTCAATTCATATTATTTGTTATCTTGTGTTATAATTTACTTTGTGCAAATTTAATCATTGGTGAGTCGCTTCATTAATCACAGATCTGAACACACGCTCCTTTGATATCTGTTATACTGAATATAAAAAAAAGCACAAATCCATCAATACATAATTCGCAAATACATTAATTCATAAATAGATTCCTTAAACGATATTACAGAGAATGAATATCTTTATAATATTTCTTGATTTTTACAAGCTTAGTTATAAGAATGACGATGAGAGTCAAAAATAACATCGGTCACCTAAACATTTCAAAAATAAATAAATTTGTAAATATTCTGAGGTCAGAGGCAAACGTTCGAGATTAGTATGAAGTAATATTTCCGACTAAAAGATTTAGGGCTTAATAACTATAATCGTACACAAAAAGATCGGTCAGTATCTGAGTAGACAAATGCGTTTGGTTCCCACCCAGGCGTCGCGGGTTTAATGCCCTGTTTAAATCTTCCAACATCAGACAAACAACCTTTTCCGCAAATAATGATGGCAGTAGGAAGAAATCACATTTTTTCAGGTCATTCGTGACCCAAGAATGGTCTTTTTAATAATTAAAAAAAAGTAGACAAATTAAATTAAGATTCCATCGTATTAAACTAAAACTATGTAAAATAACCATGAGTTTTTTGAAGTCAATAAACAAACCCGTAATCTTGATACCCTTGATAGTATGAATTAGGTAATGCGAAATAATCTTGCCGGCTTTTAAAATACAACAGATATCACGATGATCTCTAAAACAAGAAGAAAACAAGTCACGTCACGCCACTGTTATATACCTACCTATATTTACCATAGGATTCTTTGATTGCCTTGCCTATATTTAATTTGAACTTAAGATAACAAAGTTCAACAGTAAACAGCACTTGTAACAATAATTATTATAGCGGCCCCACTATATTAAATAGGTCTGAAAGTGGTGTAGACTTTTCAATACAATCCGCAAGAGTGTTTAGATATAATTCTATGCATTACAATAGGAACCTGATCGAAACATTAATTTAACGGCACAAAGATGGGAGATAGGATGATCGCCCCTCGAGTTGGTTTGTACTTAATACAAATCTCTATTTTAAGCTGCTGAACCTATTCTCAGGTATGTATATTATATCCAATTGAATTAATTCCACCATATTGTTTTCCGTCATCTTTATCGATATCATACTTCAATTTAATCAAGAACCGCCAATATCTTCTTCAATTAAATTCCCTTTTTTAACCGATGTATTTTTATATGTAACTGCAAGGTTTAATTAATAAGAAATGTTATGTATAATTAATAAGAAATATTTTGTATAAACCATTATTTAATAATTATTATTTTTATAAACAATAATTATTAATCTAAAACACTCATCCAAATTGAAAAAAACTTCCGAGCAAAGATAAATGTCGCCGGCAGGACTCGAACCCGCACCCTTCTAATGTCCGGTCAGATGCTCTACCGTTGAGCTACGTCGGCTTATCGCAAACCCACCAAGTTAATCAATATATACTAGTGTTCCATTCAATAATTACTGTTTTTATTATATTTTCACCTGTAAACAACCAACTTTTTTTTAAATTTTTTTTATTAGTATGAGAGAGGCTTGTAACGGCTAAATCCCTCAAATAGATGGCGTCGAGACAAATTATGTCTACATTTTATTGGTGAAAATTGTTTTGACTTGTCAAATATTTATTAATTAATAAACTAAAGTTCTTAAAAACTTAAGACATTTATCTTTGCTCGGAAAGGTTTTTTTCAATTTGGATGAGTGTTTCAGGCTAATAATTATTGTTTATAAAAATAATTGTTACCCTTTGCGCTATGCACAAAAATCTTGTCTTAAGTTTTTAAGAACTTTAGTTTATCAATTAATAAATATTTGACAAGTCAAAAGCAATTTTCACCAATAAAATGTAGACATAATTTGTCTCGACGCCATCTATTTGAGGGATTTAGCCGTTACAAGCCTCTCTCATACTAATAAAGTTGGTTGTTTACGGGTGAAAATATAATAAAAACAGTAATTATTAAATGGAACACTAGTATATATTGATTAACTTGGCGGGTTTGCGATAAGCCGACGTAGCTCAACGGTAAGAGCATCTAACCGGACATTAGAAGGGTGCGGGTTCGAGTCCTGCCGGCGACATTTATCTTTGCTCGGAAGGTTTTTTTCAATTTGGATGAGTGTTTAGATTAATAATTATTGTTTATAAAAATAATAATTGTTACCCTTTGCGCTATGCACAAAAATCTTGTCTTAAGTTTTTAAGAACTTTAGTTTATCAATTAATACATTATTTAATAATTTAAATGAAAAATGTTTATGTTTTAACCCACTTTATTTTATTTATATATATTTCTGCATTCGACCGATTTCAGTTGGACTAATCCTTCTTCAGAAATGTACACATATAAACTTTCATTTTTCATTTAAATTATAATGTCAAGCCACAAAGTGATTGCTTCCTTCGATACATTATTTAATATGTTAAAATCATGATGGAAGAAACTTCGCTTCCGAAACATGTATTTTGTGTAAACCACTATTTAAGATATAAATATCAACATATTTCGGATGCAAAGCTTCCCTCATCAGGATATACGGTATACTGTATAATCTAATTGTCTTATTTTCCATACCGAATCCATACGGAAAGACAACCTGTATGGAATCTGTATGAAAAAAAAATATCGTTGACTATTTTGTATTTTTAAGTATATGTGCTTGATTAAAGGTCTATTCACATCTATCAGCATCGCACAAAACAGAACAGTACAGTGCAGGCACAGCACAGATGCGAGTACGTCTGTCAACTGAACTTACAACGGAGCATTAGAGTCTACCACAGCATGTTTTGAGCATTTTATGTTCCCATTTTCAGATTTATTATTATTTTATGATTATTAATTTATCGTTATCCAACTTCTAGATTTTAGTAATATCTGCGCCTGAAGACGCCAACTGTGTTATTACGCGGTGCTAACGGTATGTGTTCATACTAACTGCGCAGGCACACACGTCACAATCGACCAGCATGTCAATATATTATAGCCAACAATCTCGTTACTCTTACGTACGCTGTAATATGAATGTGTTTGTAGATAATGTAGGCGACTAATGTTGTCGTGCCTGTACTGTATTGTTTTGCACTGCGCGGTGCTGGTTGATATGAAAGGACCTTAAGACAGAAACACCTATTGGGAGCTTTACCATAAGCATAAACTGAGGGGTGATCCTATCTCCTAGTCCAGTCCTAAGGCCCCATGTTAAACATCAGGATCTGCATATTATTAAGCAACATTATGAATTATCTTTATATTATTACGTTATTCACATTGACCATCGTTATGGCGCATTTGATCCGTGCCGCTGGACTCCATCAGGGTCGTGCGGTGTTTTTAGCTTTTAGTCATAGTTTGAAAACTCCCTTGTCTGCCTTCCTCAAGACGTGACGATCTTTAAATTTTCAAACCACCACCCGATATATATATCTACTCAACTCCTCTTTTTTTTTCTTAATAGTTCAATTCAAATATTTCATCTTAATTTGTTTAATTTATGATGATTTCAGAACAGCATCTGAATAACTAAAATGTTTATTTACGTTTTCTATTGTGTACTTTTTTAGTGCGATATCCGATTAAACAATAATTAAAACAGCTTATTTAAAGTATTCCTTTGAAATATTAGTTAATTTTTTACCGTTGTGCTTTTAATCAAACGCAATATCTGTTTTTGCTCGGCACTAGCAGGTTAAGTCTGAATATAAAAATCTGATTTAAAAAAGAAAAATTTTCCTGGGACACGAATAAACCCGAAAATATTTGAAAATCTCCAGCTACAAAAATAGTAAGCGGAAGATTGTGCTTGTGAAATGATGGAGGATTTAGCCAGCGGAGGAATTAAACACACGATGTCTGATGTTGACAAGACAATAGACACCAATATTTATTAATTTAAGGATGTATAACTAACTGGCGGTAGTTGTTGAGTTGCATCTCGAGTGTAAACTTGTAGATACTTTGATGCTGAGGGAATAGGAGGAGGAAGGGAAGCAAAAGGAAGGTTTCTTTCAACCCAGATCAGAACATTTCACTAAGCGCAAAGGATTCACTTCTGAAATCTTTTCTGATGTCTTGGTCGAACCTCCTTCCCTGCGCTCTGCACGCCACTGGGGTTGAGGGCTTGTATAAAGTGTGGATGTAACATAACTGCCATGGGCGGAATCAAATGTAAGCTCTCTATTTCAGGAGTTAACAGAATTTATGGCGGCGAACCGTACAATTTGTATATCCGTTTAATTGCATAAATCATATCTCACGTGACACGCTTCTGGAGGCAACTGTTTCATTACGCTATATAGGTGCACAATAAGTTTATTGTAAAGTGATTACTTTTCATGTGTGTAATTTAATACGAATTTAACTTATGAGTGTAACTCAATACGATTTTAACTTATTCTGAGTGTAACTTATATGAATGTTATCAACAACGCCCAATATGCTGCGAGGTAAATTTAGGTATACAAAATTTATTGTTTTTTGGGAAAAAAAATAGCTATAAAGCAGACACTAACCGAGTTTAATTTTTTTTTATTAATATGTAAAATGTTTATGTTTATCAGAACGATGTAAACGAAGTAAGGTTATATCGGTGAAATAATTTATTTTGAAAAAAAATACTAATTTTCAAATATACATGATAAAATATTATTTATCAGCAAAATTTGTCAGTTTTTTCTCATATGCATTGAATGCATGAACAAAACATGCACTTTTCAAGATTCACCAGTTTAAAGAAAAAGTTGCAAAATTTATCACTTTTCGGAAATATGTTTAAAAAAGACAAAGAAAATAAAAGACATCTGAGAATCAAACCCAACACCCCTTTCTTAGCAAAAATAGCACTCTAACCATTGAGTTAATGAGACATTATTATATTCCGTCATTTATTTAATTAAATCCCATACTTTTGGTTTATTTTTGTATGTTTGCAAGGTACTACCCGAATTTATTTGCAATCTAGAAAGTATCTCGGATATACATAACCGATTTTGATCTATTATTACGGAAAGTAATAAGGTATCTTAGCTCAGTTATTGGAGTACTAGTCCCGGTAAGACAGAGGTCCTGGGTTTGATTTCTCGATACGACCGTCACATTTTATTTTCGGTATCATTTACTATATTGGATTTTATTTGAGATTTGGTAATATCACCTTTAATGATTACAGAATGAACACGCTATACATAAACAACATGTGTAATGAGTTTTTGAATCGTGTAACCGTATAGTAATTGTGCATATTTTATGCCACTCATAAAAAAATATATTAAAATATACCGAATTTCTTGAACGTTATCATAATTACGAGCGTGGCACGGAGGCACTATTCCCCATTTCCATAAATAATCTTTATATAATTTCCTCCCTTAATAGCCATTAACCTGAGCTTAATGGTCAATGCTTTAGCAGAGTGTTCATTCAAATACCGATAATTTACCATATTTTTAATGGGGTTTATGTAAAAATGTGATCAATTTGTGGGCATTGCTTCAAAATATACACCATTTATCCACCGAGTCGATGATTACGAGCAGTGCTCAGTGTTTGATATCTTTACCGCATACAAAACAGCTCAGTAACCAGATCTCTGTTAAGACTTAGTAATAATTATGTATGTTCGATGTACGTAATCGAATGCATTGCCTCGAGCCCCACAGTAACAATTCAGGGCTGAACCTATGACATGTTGTGCCCGGTGTAGTAATTATGATTTCCCCCTCAAAACTAATTAACAATATTTTCGTTGATCAAACTCATACATATTGTCTGAATCAGAATCAAATAATGAAAACGACAGTAAAATTACTCCAAACTTAGGGGAATTCTATGAAGAAATTGCGAGAAATAGTTACAATCAACCTTCATCACTTTAGAATACAACTCTGCAAACACAAAAATAATACATTAGCTAACAAATAAATATATCATTAATATATAATAATTACTGACTTTAATACCTCCGGGTGTGGGAGAATCTCCAAAATGAATTTACTAACAACTAGATTATCACTCTGATTTGGCTGATACAACATCATCAGGTGGTAGATGTAAATCTATATATATATATAAAAAATCGTCTATGGCTTTTTTTCTATGGCTTATGTGAAAGTTTTCATTTGATCAAAAAATAAATGAATCATTTTCTTAAAAGTGGTAGCGAAAATAAGAAAGATAAAACATGACATACAGTGATAATAAGAAACAAGCAAAAAAAAATCATTAGTTATGACAGTAAACAGAATTTACTGTTATTATCACATGTACATACATAAGTATAATAAGATTTTAGTGGGCGTTTTAAAATCACACACAACTACGACACTAATGTTTTGAAATTAGGTTTTATAAAAATGTATATGTATTAAAAAATGATAACATAAAATAAGGCATTGAACATTGACATAATACATTATTGGTTCCAGCAACAGGAGAAAAATTGAGTTGAATTTTAAAAGTCTAACATTACAATTTAAACAAAAGAGAACAAGCTAGAATCCTGTCTAAAGGAAAATACTATGGATGACTGTTAAGACTTATAAGAAAAATTTATCTATTTCAGTATTTTTATCCAATATTTAATATATATTTTTATAAGAGTTCTGTTTTGACATAACACGGTCTCTTCAAAGGTTATGAAAAGTGAATTATTCATTTTTGGTGCAATAAAATTAATATACCTTTGGGCCAACCTGATTTTGTAATGGGGTACAGCATATATAGAATTACCATGTATTTGGCTAGAACGATTTGAATTTTTTTGTGTTGTTAAGTTGTTTGGACGCATGTAAATAAATTTTAGACCTTGAAAATTATAGGACTGTCTTCGGTCCAAAATATCACTTTCTAGGAACAATTGTTTGGAGGGATAGGTTTTGTTTTTCTGGTACATAATCTTGATAATTGATTTTTGTGCAATATCCAGAGATTTTATGTGATTATTGTAAGTTCCACCCCAACCAATTATTCCATAGGAAAGAGATGAGTGAACTAGTGCATTGTAGACAAGTTTCTTGGTTTTCACATTTAATAAGTTTCTCATTCGTTTAAATATATAAGTTAAGAATCTTAGTTTGTTTACTGTTTGTTTTCTATATGGTTGGTCCATTTAATCTTTATATAGTCTATATAGCCTATAGGTCTCTAAATTAAATAGGGCGCCGTGCAATCATTAATTTAACAATTAAATTGAAGCTCAAGAAAGCGGGTAACCGGGAATTTCTACAAACTATATTACTTCGCAAGGGCATGTCTGGATATCCAATGACCGCCTTGAATAAGTTGCTGTCGCGTGGAACTCTCCCTTCTATAACGATGTCAAAAATGTTCTCCAGTTCGTAGGGATGGTGTTGTGTCATTTGCATATATATATTGAATGTCATAGACAAAGCTGAGGTAAGTACTTGAATTGTTACAACATAAATACTTATTTCCTAGTTAGGTATATATACGAGTATATTTTTTAAAAGTTTACAAAACACAATTTTTATTTAAGTGTAGAAATCACCTTTCTTGCATCTGAAAACTTACTTCGCAAGGTGATATATTCGTTTTTACAAAAAAAATGTGAACATATTGGCGAATAAAACGTGAGATTTGTTTGTACTATCTTTACAATATTGCCCATGACAGATTACATTTGACATATTTTAATGTTTCAAATGCACCGTTTATGCTATTGGTCATAGTAATTAGACATCATTAACACATATTCTAATGTTTCAAGCTTATACTTGGTGTAGATAAAGCAAAGAGAAACATGACTATTTCGTGAGTTTTCGGGATTACTTTGGAAGTATTGTTAAGTTATTCCAAAGATCTCTTTAATTCCCTACCCTGGTTATAAATTCAATGTTCGCCGATGCAGATCCGGCCCAGAACAAAATCTTTCTAGGAGAGAAGTGGACTTAGATTTTTGTAGATCAACGCGTTATTTGCTGCACGCTGCTCCGAGAAAGTTATAAATCACAATCAAACTAGCTCATTCCGATATTTTATTACAAGATCAGGAATATGGGTAATACGATGTCTTCATTATAATGATATGTGATTTTGGTTATTTGTGGTTAGTTTTGCTCTCAACTGATCACAAAACATAAAAAAAACTAGTTAAATTATTGTAATTTAAAGACAATGGTTATTAAATATTTAATGAATGTTTAAAAGTAGAAAGTTTTCTCCATGACAATTCAACAATGGACAATTAATCTTTCTTAAAACAAAAGGCAATTTGGTAATTTATTGGTATCCATGTATAAAACGATAAATATTTTACTAAGATAATTTCAAAATAATTTAAAAAAAAATTAAAAAATTAAATCACACTGCTATCATTCGACTATTCCAAGGATGACTTTTGAGAGACGTTACTGCCAAATTAAATAAAATACTAAAACATATAGAATATGCTCTCAAAATGAATACATATTCCATTAAAAAAAATGAAAAAACACTCTCTTAAGAATGTGAACAAGATTTTAAACAGTCAAATGTGCCTTATGCAAGAATAAAAATTTAAGCTGTCGAATATAATATAACCATCTACCACATCTACTTCTTATGAGTGGAAATAAAGTCCTTCTGGATGTATAGTATTATTGAAGTTTTTAATATCAAATAGAAAAATCATTTATGTATTTCATAGCATGAGAGCAAACGCAGATAGAATAAGAATAAATAGTTAACAGTTATGGGCGCTAATGTGAACAATGTAAAAGATATCAAGATGCAGTTAAGTAAAAATAATATTATATATTAATGAAAAGTGAAACTACCGTATTATTTTATGAAACATTTTGAAGTGCTGGTGCGATTTTAGAAAAAAAAAAATTTCTCTCGGTAGTTGTTAATAATTATCATGTTATTTTCAAAACGTGTAGAAGGCAATTATAGCCGGGGCGTGCCTTTCGTAGCGAAACTGGAGGCTGCGCTGCAGCGCCTCGAAGGCTTTCTGGGGCCGGAAGATATGTCTATCTGTGGCCCCTTAGGTGATGACATTTTTTAAAATAATAACCGTTTTAATATTTGACCGCAGGTGTTCACTACGTGCACTCGTAATTGTACGGCGGCAAGCAGGCGGTGTAACAATCATTAATTATAGTCCCTTGAAGCACCTTACAGGTAGTCACCAGCTACATATAGCGTGTAAAATAAAGCCTGCACTAAAGTACAATGTTAATAATTGTAGTCGATAATAAAGGTGACAATTATCCAATCTCGTCCACGCAGGCAACATCTACCAGTATTTCAATGAAATATGCTCCGATAAACTAGCTTATTCAACAGCTCGGCTACGGAATGATTTGCCGGGTTTGTGTTTCCCCCTTCCTACAAAATAGGTCTCTACAAGACCCAGGTTTACTAGAAAGACCCTCCACACAGCACTGTCAAAGATGACATAAGCCCTGACTAAAATCTCCCCATAGTAATAAATCTTAAAGGCCTCTTTCGAATACGAGTATCTCCAGTTTTGCTGATTCTAGATGACTCTCACCCATCTGAAGTCAAGAGTTATTAGTGAGTCATCAGCTTACTTCGTCTATCGACTACCTTCGATAATATTAGATTTCCAAGGTCATCTGCTAGCCGTGATACGTGCCTAGCATTGTCCCATTCATGATGTAACGGTCTTGCTTCACTGACTAATTTATCTATATCATGAGAACAAAAAAGGTGTATCAGGGGGATATGTAATACACAAGCGAATGAAAGAAATCGCGGATGCACCTGGAAAACATGACATATTTAAGATATTCAAATATTTGAATTATTAAAGACGAAAGTCAGAATATTGAGACAAGTTCGTAATTGATTAATGCTGATACATTTAATTTAAAGGCTTACATCTGGAGGTCTATTCTATTTATTTTTAAGGAAAATCCCTTTCCTAGGCTGAAAGACTTCTTGTTTAACTACGGTTCCGATTTCATGACTATAACAATACATTTCTAAAGGAGTTAGTGGCTTAAATATCACAGTATTATAAATCATAGGTGCATCACACATGCTTAAAACGTATAATTCATCATTACGTTAAAATAATAACAATTACTTTGTTTAAGATCACTGTATTTAATGTGTAAATATCTACATATTTAGAAGCTATCGGAATAAACAATATACCTTTAAAAATAATTACAAATATAAAGTTATTCATATATTTCTCATCATTTTTAGTAACTATATTGTTTACCCTGACAAGGGGAGCTTTGCTCCTGAAACATGTAGATATTTACATATAAAATACAGTAATTTTAAACAAAGTAATTATTATTAATTTAATAAATATGACTCCATAGAGTAATTTTAGATCTTTAAAAAAAACATTATTACATTACTTTTCACGTGTAGCTTAATGTATTTTTTAAATTTGAATAACTTTTATCTGAAATTTCAGGTGTTTAGCATAGGTTAACAAACATCACAATTTCGTTAATTGGGTTAATTTAATAGCATTTTTATGCGACAAATGACAAATAAATAATCTCTAAAATCAATACTTGCAATTATATTGAGTTTTTATTCTGTTAAAACGACCCAAATATTGTTATTTTGTAAGATTTTCATTCGCTGAATGACAGCTGTTGTCCGAGAGGACTGGAACCGCAATTAAGCAATAAGTCTTAAAGACTGCGAATATTATGCTCATGTCAAACCTTCGTGATTTAAGAAGGCTATTCTCTTAAGAAAATTGCCTTGATTTAATGCATGTAACCATTTTTCACCTCATAAATACACAAAATTTCCTGGAAATAATCTTTCGTCAGTTGTTCCTACTTACGCGACAGTATCTGCTGCCATTCGAAGAGTTTTACTATGGAGTGATCTAAGTAAAAAAAAACCTTAAGCAATAAAAAAATTAACAATAAAACGTCTGTTTCCTAAAGAAATAAAGCAACAGTTTTACGATGTTTATTCACGATCGAATCCATTTATCTAAAATTTATCAAGTTACTCCTAAATACTAGAAACGTGAGTATATCCGAATACAAAAACATGTCGTAAATTCAATCAAGTGGTCAGGTTTTAGTACGTTTATATTTGATGATGGAAGCATTTATACTTACTTTAAATCGCAATAAACAAATAATCCAGTCAAAGAATAGTGGCAATTATACTCGGCACTTTAAATGCTTCATTCAAGTCACTTATACAATGTTATTTACGTATCGGTAAAATAAATATTAAAAAAAACGCAATTAAAAAAAACAGTTAGAACGATCGTATAAATAATCATAAGATTAAATTGGTAATGTAGTTTTATGAAGCATTTATTTAAATTTCGGTAATTCGTGGTGATGGCCAAAACTCGTTAATGGTCACTTTACCAAGTAGGTTCTATTTGATACGTCACTAATAATAACCGAAACTGGTTGGATTTACATGATCTGCGGATGTGCCCGAAATGTTAATCAAACAGAACGTATAATTATGCAATTTATTGATTTGACAGTCGAATATAAACTGTGGAAATTAGGCTAAATCACATACCTACTTTACTTTTTTAGGGTAATTAATAATTTACATGTGCGAAAAATCTAAATTTTGCTTTTGAAGGCATTAATAGAGGACTAAATGGATGGAGTGGACACGAGGTTTCAATCCTAAGTAGAGTTTCGGTATCAACCCTAGAGTTTGAGTAGAAACGAAATCCCGGGGGGCTAATACGTACCTTGTTAGGTAAATTTTACCATCCTTAAAATTTCATTAACAAAAATAAATATTATACTGTATACATAACGCATTAGCGTAATCAACCATGGGTCATGGTGTAAACAGTTATAGTATAACGCATTAGCGGAATCAACTATGAGTTATGGTGTAAACATTTATAGTATAACGCATTAGCGGAATCAACTATGGGTCATGGTGTAAACGGTTATAGTATAACGCATTAGCGGAATCAACTATGAGTTATGGTGTAAACAGTTATAGTATAACGCATTAGCGGAATCAACTATGGGTCATGGTGTAAACAGTTATAGTATAACGCATTAGCGGAATCAACTATGGGCCATGGTGTAAATAGTTATAGTATAACGCATTAGCGGAATCAACTATGGGTCATGGTGTAAACAGTTATAGTATAACGCATTAGCGGAATCAACTATGAGTTATGGTGTAAACAGTTATAGTATAACGCATTAGCGGAATCAACTATGAGTTATGGTGTAAACAGCTATAGTATAACGCATTAGCGGAATCAACTATGAGTTATGGTGTAAACAGTTATAGTATAACGCATTAGCGGAATCAACTATGGGCCATGGTGTAAACAGTTATAGTATAACGCATTAGCGGAATCAACTATGAGTTATGGTGTAAACAGTTATAGTATAACGTATATAACGCACTTAAATAAAATTGAACAAATACAATCTTAAAATTGATAGAAATAAAATTATGCGAAGGCGACTATAAAAAAAAAAGTTTTTACTATATGACGTGTTCCTCGTACATAGTAGGGTATATTGCTAATTAACGCTGAATGCTTTCTGGAATAAATAATTTAAAACACCTGCGAACAACTACCCTACTAAGCATAGAGAAGCACAAAGGTATATCATTAATAAATCTCAAAATGAATACGGAGATAGAACAAAAAAGCATAAAATTCCTGAAATGTTTAAGGCATTACCCTTGGAGACTAAAAAAGAGACACCTCGGGTCATTCTACCTCTGTCGAACATAAAAAAATAAATACCATATTGTAAATATATGAATATTTACATACTATAATGTTAAAAATAAAACCTAACTAAAATATCGTAATATAATACGTATTAAGTAAATATTAAATGTTAAGAATTTTGAAATAAAACCAACCGATAATAAAATACAATTGTAAAAAATTACCTTTTAAAAATATTAAAAAAATATACTGTTTTAGGATAAATAACGAATCTGAGGTCTATGAAAGCGAACACGATAACATGAAAACAGATTAGGGCGGGTTGTTCCACGGAATTTGAAGGATTCATAAAAAAAAGAACGTTAGTATTCAAGTTCTGTGAAAGTTTTATTCGAGTTCTGTCATTATTCAAGCACTGTGAAATAATGTAATAAAAACAAAACTTGGATGGAACTTTCACAAAACTTGGATATTAGCTTTGAAGTTTTGATAAATCCTTCAAATTCTGTGAAAAAACTCGCCCTTAGGCTTGAATGAATAATACAATGTCAGGTTATTATAATAACAAGGTTAAAAAAATTACGGATGGCCAAATAAAACACTTTAATCTAATACTGTCATCCGTCGGAATTGCATATAATGTGTGAATATGGATACAACAGGAAGCACGAGGAGCTCTGCCTACTACTGAGGTGAAATGGTTAGTTAAAATATATTTTAGTGATGCATTCCTTTCAATATGACAGACTATAGATTCAATACTTATTTGATCTTTTACAAATCAATGACCTTAGTATTGATTGGTTTACTTTGTATGTCTTGTTTAAAAATAACCACACCTTCTATTATCTATTTTCACAAACATTGTTTTATTAATAATCCTAGTTGTGCACACATGACATAATTCAATGGAACAGAACACCAAAAGAGATTTAAACACTATTGAATAGTACGTTTAGTCAAATCTACTCAGCTCTATTAATGATATACCAGATGTTTGATTCATTGTGGATTCGTGAAGATATTTTAGTTCTCTGTGTTTAAAAAGTTAATTCCCATGTCAACAGTTTTCGTTATTTAAATTCACACTAATATTGCAGGAAAATCTTACCTAAAACTGTATTTTCCGATCGGTGCATTGCGCGGACTGTCGGGGATTTTTTCAACGTACAGACAAAAAATAAAAAAAACCAAAAAAATAATGTGAATACTGTACAAGAATCCCAACTTTACCACAGAACTCTCAGACACCAGTGGGACTATATAGAGCTATGTAAATATAGTCAACGTTCCTAGCAAAATCAGTCTAAAACGTAGTACCCGCTCGAGGGGAGGGGGTGAAGCGGCTGTCTATGTAGAAAAATCTTTCCAACCGCGAACGAACGGAAAGCACCGCCGCAGTCCGGAGCATTTCTTACCGGCGGCGCGTGCCGACTTAAGATGCTCTTTGACTTTTTTTTAGCAATAAATAGACTAATTTACAGTACATTGATTATGGTAAAACCGATAAAAAGTTACACCACTGCTCTTTCCATTTTTTTAAGAACTACTTGTGCAGTTATGTAGGCATTTTCCAGTAATCTTTGGAGATCCATACCCGGCGAGCGCTTGTAATCGACTGAAGCCCGTGTTATCTCAACGTAGACAATTGGCCTCATTTATGTTGCCTATATTTTGAACGCTGACGTTTACTCCATTTATGTACTTCAATGTAGGACTATACCATCCCCATTTTGGAAAGTTGTGAAGCTGAAGGAGTCGGAGGATAATGAGATGGGGAAGAGAAGCGTAAGTACCTAGATATTCGGATCTGGTCACCAAACAAGACTACAGTAATTTCAAACATTAATTCGATTCTAATATGTAGTTTTTGCCCAGCGCGATACTAAGAGTGTCTTCTACTCTGGTGTTTCGATATATTATTTCAGGAAGAACTTTGAAATAATATACGTCTGGGCAGGGTTGATCGCAATTTATCTGTTTTCTTTTTCATTTCTTCTACGGCCTGATTCGAAGGACACTCAAATATCATTTGCCATAATTGTGTACATTGCTTTTAATTTTTTTTTTACAAATCATAAACATCAATGATCGAACCGCTTAAGATGTAGACATATTCTTATCTAATAGTTTTTAGGCATTGACGCATTTAAACAGCTTTATTACCGCTATGAGTTAGCCCACGCGGGCCATTATGATTGACCATATAATACTGTTTTCCGATGGGGTGATTGATAAACTATCAATATTGTGGACAAGACTACAGTTCTTTATTGGAATTTATTTTAGATTGATAAGTAAATCATTGTCGAATTAACAACTGGAATGTGTGTGTTGCCATATATTAAGTTGGTTAATCGAAAATAATTTAACAAAAAAATCTATTAAAAGACAACTTGTCCCGTGGTTCATTTCTGCAATATCACAGCAAGATTAAAGTATTGCCCGGGTGACGTACCACTATTCACAAACTAAACGTTGCTTGATACGGCTTTAGCCATATTTGGTTACTAGATCTAAAGAGGCAGATATTTTCCAACCTTTCTCTTAACCATCTCCTTCCCTTCTCCACACCCTTTTAGATTCACAGCAGATACCAAATGGGGATGCCATAGTCGTTTTTTTGTTTTAATAATGTTTTTACAAGAAGCCCTGAGGAAAATAATTTACCGAAGGAAGCAATCACTTTGTGGCTTGACATTATAATTTAAATAAAAAATGTTTTTGTTTTAAGCCACTTTATTTTTATACATATTTATGCATTCGACCGGTTTCGGTTGGACTCAACCTTCTTCAGGAATGTACACATATAAACTAAAATTAAAATACAGAGATATCATAATGGAGACAGAGAAAGTGAGGAAAAGAGACAGCACGATAGGGTAGAACAGGACAGAGCATCACAGTGGGGGGGGTAGTGCGGTAGATAGAGAGGTAGGGGGAGGGGAGGGGAAGAAAGGGAACATCCTTAAAATCGGACTTTGGGTTAAATCTAATTGTTTATTTAAAATTTGGCATATATTATTTTTATTTGGTTTTGATATTTCTAATGCTTCTAAGTTATTAAGGCGCAAACATATACTATTTTTATGTATTAATTGTACTTCTGTACTTTTATCAAAATTATGGTTAGTATTAATTAAATGTTCAGCGAATTCTGAAAAACCTATACTTGTTAAGCATCTAATATGTTCTTTGACTCTAATGTTTACGTTTCTTGCGGTTTTACCTATATAAATTGCCGGGCAATCATAGTGAATTTTCTTCCTTGTGCACATCAAAACTCCCATCAGAAATAAAACCAGCTTTTTATACCAATAATAATTTAGGCAAACTTTTAATTAATTGTAAAGACAAAGAAGATACATTAAGCCATTCTGGCATCTATAAAGTTAATTGTAATGATTGCCCGGCAATTGTGTACATTCCTGAAGAAGGTTGAGTCCAACCGAAACCGGTCGAATGCATAAATATGTATAAAAATAAAGTGCCTTAAAACAAAAACATTTTTTATTTAAATTAAAATAATTTACCTTTTCAGAAGAGTCTTTTAAGGAAAGGAAAAAAAGAAAGTTCTGGAAAAATATATTAGCGGTGGGTAGAAATCTGGATGTCAATGTGTCCAGGAGTTATGGATGTATTAATCAATTCCTCAAACTGGGGTGCAAGGGGAGGCTGATTGGAGAGGTCAAGGGATCTTCCTCAACCGGCCGCTCCCGATCCAGCCCACCACGCAGCTGGTGTGCAGACGCATCCGCCAAGCCGCCAAGACCTAGACAAACCTCACCGCATGAACCCGGGCACCCTTGATAAGTCACAAAACGTAGAAAACCACTTGGAGTGACATGGCAGAGGTATTGGTTATCTAATGAATGTTTCTCTGTCCGACCCGCCTCCCAAATTTAAATACATGCGCGGTGTATATCGTAAAATAAGCCCCTTTCATACATATTTTATAAAAACAATAAATAACAATATAATATCTATAAGGATTGCAAAGATCCCATCTGGGAAAATTTGGGTCTTGGACAAGAACACATAATTAATCAATGACTATCAATTTGAGAATATCGCCTCAAACTAATAGTCAATAAACGATTCCTAACAAAATTTGTACTCCGCCAATCCACCATTTTATTGTCCTTCATTTTTTGTGAGGCCATAAAAACAACAGCGCGGGGCGTTGATGATTTACTGACGATATTGTAGAATTTATTTCTTCATCATCGAGGAATCTCAATGATCTTGTTCGCCCGATACACTTCGGACGCAATAGAAGTGTGCTTATGTAGCTTATAAGTGGCTTAAAATGTTGCAACGCCGAGCCACATGGCCGATGCAAAAAAACCGTTGCGATATCTCCGATGTGTTGAACAAAAAAATGACAGACAAAAATGCTGTTTGCCTTTTTACTATTTAGAACAAGGCTCTTCTAACATCAGATTAGTTTGGAATATAAGCCATTTATTATTTTTTTATTCGAGTATTAAGTAATTTGTTAAATGTTCAAATAAATAACTTTTGATTGGAAGATATTCAGGAATGTATGAAATATTTTCTACGGGCACTGATGCGATAAACTGATAGAAATGAAATGTAATGTTGACGTATCCGCATGCCCGAAGTGAGCTTCATTTTCCTTTATTTCTGTTGAAACTGAACAAACATTTTCATCTCTTTCCCGATAGCCTGAAAACGGAGAATCGAATAAATGCTTTTGAAACTGTTGAATCTCAAGATGAGTAAGCAAAATAAAGTGTACTTTGAAAAGAATAATATTTAAGATAAGAATTATTTATATATAAAAGAATAATAACTATAAGAATAATATGTAAGATAAGAAAAATATGTAAAAAAAAAAATGCAAGTATAATATGTAAAAGAATAATATGTAAGATAAGAAAAATATCTACAAGATTAATATGTAAGATAATAATAATATATAAGAAAATAATATTTAAGATAAGAATAATATGTAAAAAATTAATATGTAAGATAAGAATAATAAGTAAGATAAGAATAATATGTAAGATAAGAATAATATGTAAGATAAGAATAATATGTAAGGTAAGATTAATAAATAAAAGAATAATATGTAAGATAACAATAATATGTAAAAAAATAATATGTAAGATAAGAATTATATGTAAGGTTAGAATAATATGTAAGGTTAGAGTAATATGTACTATTGGAATAATATGTCTGATAAGAATAATATGCGAGACCGAATAGCAAATGACAACGTAAATAAAAATAATGATGACCGGATAATTCAACACAAGTATGAATCGGCAAACTTTTCAAAGTGGTAAAAAATTCTAGCCCAAATACCTAATATTTTTATTTTATAATTTTTTTTTTAAAGAGATTAATTAAGTTTTCGGGCTAATATTTTTTCATACGTTTATTGACTTTATATCACTTTTAAGAAGTGTTCCGATTCATACGTGTGTTGAATTATCATGGAACCATGAGTAACACATATAGAAGTTGAGAAATAGTAATATCATGTACTTACGTCAAGAAAGCGAAATATATTAATTTATTTTGAATTATTTGTGGGATATAATTAATTTTTTTTATACTCGTATATCATCGGACAGTAAAATGGCTATGGTTTTTTAATCCAAATATGCTCAGGAATTGATGGTTAAAGTATGTCGGGCAAATGCTGTTACCCTGTATCTCAACTCATTCTTGACCATATAAATAATTTTAATAAACTGTCTGGGGATGTCCCATTCAGTGTAAACCAATGTAACTCGATTATACTACAGCTAACGTAGAAATATGTAACCATTGACGTATGGTCCATATAAATGGATTCCTGAGGGCATAAATCATACTGGGAAAATATCCGCGGTTGTTTATTAATGAAAACAGCAAAATGCATATACTCATATGTATGTAACTCGATGCATCACATTAGATTCAGGAATGTGAATTGAAAATCACACTGAAGCATAAAGTATGTAGTAAGAAATCGAACATCTCAGCTCTGGGTTATGAATTGAATTTCCACACTTGGTAAATTTGTCAAGAATTGAACAGTAGTACCATATCTTGCGTTGAGTGGAAATACTTCGAATTAATTTTCATTAATAACAGCATTTATCTACCTAATTGGGATTTTTGAAAAAATATTTTAATTTTGCTTTATTTTATTTTATTTTATTTTATTTTATTTTATTTTATTTTATTTTATTTTATTTTATTTTATTTTATTTTATTTTATTTTATTTTATTTTATTTTATTTTATTTTATTTTATTTTATTTTATTTTATTTTAGTTATTTTATTTTATTTTATTTTATTTTATTTTATTTTATTTTATTTTATTTTATTTTATTTTATTTTATTTTATTTTATTTTATTTTATTTTATTTTATTTTATTTTATTTTTTTTATTTTATTTTATTTTTATTTTATTTTATTTTATTTTATTTTTATTTTATTTTATTTATTTTATTTATTTTATTTATTTTATTTTATTTTATTTTATTTTATTTATTTATTTTATTTTATTTTATTTTATTTTATTTTATTTTATTTTGTTTTATTTTTATTTTTATTTTTTATTTTTTTTTTTTTTTTTTTAATTTAATAATTTATTTTTTTTTTCACTACTCTTTCAAGGAATGCTTATGTAGAGAAGCGGAGTGCACATATTGCGATAACATTTTTCCTGAAAGTGTTACGAGAACATGATGCTTTGAAAATGTTTACATGATAATGTTACAGGGTTGGTGGTTTACATAATAGAAAAAAGAGAGTAGAATTAGAAGTTATTATAAAGTTAACATAATATAAGTAAGTACGATTTTTAACAAATATGCCTCTCCTTTTGTTTCCAACAAAAATGAGAACTCTTATATCTTTAATAACAAACTTTCATTTCTTACAAACAGGATTCTAAAATCCAAAAACGTTTTGGCAAGTAAAAATATGTAACCGTCTCTTTTAGACGCCAAAAATGATAATTACCCGTACTGGCTGATAAGAGTCCTAGTCCATATTATAAAATATTATCCATGTGTTTTTAAAAGGTAATTAATTAACTATCTTCATTGGGGTTAATTGGGTCGAGTCGCGCCTATACCATTGATCTCCTTCTATTGGATTAATTTCTATATCGCCAAAGAACATAAATATAGTTTATTTATGTTATCCTCGTGTATGTAAAATGAAAAAGTAAACTATTTAACGATTATAAACGGAAAAAAATAACGTTAGTGAATTGACAATCATACTTGGTAAAAGCAGACTTTGACTTTAATTTCTTCTTTGCGTTGTGGCAATGGGAGTCTAGATAATATTTGTTTTTTTTATATTCTTAAATTCCGCATTAGAGTTCAAATACCATGACATCCCTAATTCTGGTATGTCGTGAGGCTGAATGGAAATGGGGAGGAAACCTACCCCTTCCCGTACCCAGTAATTTTCCTATTATTTTGAGCGTCAAGTTCGAAAAATTTTAACAAGAAATACGAACATTTTGGTTTAAGGGGTGGGAAAGGGGAATGGGGGTAGTATTCAGAAAGTTCACGTTTCCTCTCGTTTTGGTGGTCAATCGTGCAAAATTTGATTAGGTTCGGAATAAAAATACAGATTTGTATAAAAAACAAACTCGCTCACAGGCACTCTTCTTTATTTATGTAGAAGATTACAATTAATTTAATTATAATTTGTAATTGATTCCAATCTTTCTCTTGTATTATACAATAATTTACAGCGCATAGCAATCATGGCTATAATTTTCGATACATCTTATATCCAATTATAACCATTAAACAATAAATTAATCCTGTTTTGCTTTATATACAACAGATAATACGTAATTATATATGACATAAAGCAATGTTTCTGGTATGCAGCAGGACGAATAATATCAGTGAATCTAACCCCCCAAGGGAAGACTGCGGATATTACGGTGAACGCAGAAACATGGTCGAATTAACCCTGTGATATCTTCTCTGAGCACATCACTCTCATTTGATCAATTCTCACACGATAATCTTTAAAATAAAGCGTTTTTATTTGATAAATTTTGTGAATTGTATTTCCTGATAAGGAGAGCTTCGCTTTCGAAACGTGTTGATATTTATATATTAAAAACAGTGGTGTAAATAAAGCACTTCTTATTATTTTATTCATAATGACGACATTTTAAAAATACTTTTATGTAAAACAGACAAAGCTTTCAGACGGTGAACTTTCACGTCAAGTTTGCGCAGATAGCCTGTTTGATAAGGTCAACCCAACCATTTGGAATTCACCTCCGGGGTGGAGCTCCCAAATACTTGATAAACCTGTTTTATTCAGCGCAAAGGAGGATGGTTTGTCTGATTGACATTCCGTTGTTAACAGACCGATTGCCATCTCTAATACACAGACGAAATGTGGGTATGCTGAGTCTGTTCTACATGTATTTCAATGAGGCCTACTCGAAGGAGCTAACAGCGTTGATCCCCTCCGTGCCGGTGCACGTACGTGAAACTCGACGGGAACGAGCGGAACACTCGTTCACAGTTAACTTTGGCTTCATGAGAACGCGTCGTTTTTATGCAAGTCTACTTATATATGGAACAACCTACCGGCATCTATCTTTCCTCCTACATTTAATCCGGGCCTCTTCAAGGTCTGCATTGACAAATCCTATTCTACAACCCTCTTTTTGACGACCCTCATAATGCTGCCCAACCGGGTGGCCATATTGTTCCCCTCTCCGTGCACTGTACAGGCAGAGGCGCTCTTGTGCAGTGACACACAATTTATTTATTTTTAAATTGTGAATCAAGTGACTCAAATAAAACGATTTTATGAACCTGGTCCAAGGTAATCATTTTTTAATAAAATAAATGATTAAATACTTAGCGACCTAACTGTTTGGGTTTTCTTTCAGAGCATTATTTTTTTTAATAAAAAGCTGACGAGTCGAGAATTGGCAGATAATGTGGATCGTTCAACAGTACAAAACAACTACTCAACAACAAATGTTTAATAATTATTACAAAATCTTGTGCACCTTTTAAGGGGTACGGCTACGGTGCCTGTTTCATACATAACTTAATTTTGGTATTGAGGCCAAAATGCCCATCCAAACTGATTGATGCCTTTTTTTAAATTAAAGTTTTAGTAAATATCTAGTACGCATGAGAAGTATTTTATTTATTTTTGTTTTAAATTATGAAGTATATGCCAGGAAATTTTTTTTTTCATAATTTTAGAGTCAACTAATAAAATTATTTTGCGGTTTATTGTATTTAAATAAAATGTATTATATTTCCTACGCAAATATAATTATGTTAATAAAAATATAAAAAAATTAAACATTTAAAAAAAGGTTTTTTCGGGTCGATATTTTAAACAATGTATGGCAAATTTGTGTTCCAACGTATATTGGTCGATTTTAATTTAATTTAAAGTCCGCCATAATACTTATTTTAATATGTTTTTAATTTTATACTACATTATATTTTCAAAGTAGATAGGGGTAAAACTTTTTTGTTCAATCACCGTTACACCCCAAATAATTGTTAAAGGTGCCTCTAAAAAGCGAAAAATCAAATTTTTCAACAAAAATAAATAAATTAATTCTAATCCGTACTAGATATTTACTATACTTTTTGATGAAAAAAGAGATCATTAGGTTTAGGTGAGTATTTTGGCCTCAAATCCATAGGTTAGTTTTGTATGAAACAGGCCGCGCAGCCGTTCCTCTTAAGATATTTCATCACTAAACTCCGGTTGGTGGTTCGCTACGTTTGATGACTTAGCAATGGTGCCGGGTTCATGGGACGATTTTTGTCCAGGTCTTGGTTGTGGATTCATCTGCTCACCAGCTACGTGGTGGGCCAGATCGGGAGAGACCTGTTGAGGGAGACTTCTTGACCTCTCGACTCATTGCTTTCTACCGTAGTGGGAAGAATGGATTAATATGTCCGTCAATCCTAGACACACTAACCCCCAGATTCCTACCCACCCCTCATATCCCTTTCCTTCCGATAACGTCGTCTACTCCATTTCCTTAAAAAGACCTTCCACAAAATTCCCAAAGATGACAGAGACCCCGAAGGAAATTATTTTTCTTAAAGCTTTGTGGAGTAAATATTTAAAAAAAATAACAGTGTTATTTTAACTGATTTTCTCTATAAGGGTTAGCCCATAAATTCTCAATGCGAAGCTTTCAAACAGTATTTGAAATATATACATTGTGCTTGGTGCCTTGCGCCCGGTGTCTTGGGATAGAAATGTTTATGAGGTGAAGGGTTGGAACCAGTATTTTCACAATTCTATGAATAAACTCGCATGGCGAATGAATGCGTTTCATCTATCGAGTAAGGTTAATAATTTACTGAACAAAACCACACATCTTTGCCAGTTTTGTTGTTGTTTTAAACTCCACATCTCAATATTTTTTTATGAATTTCATAGTATTTTAGATTATTTACTTATTTAATATCAACAGTGTGAACATACCATAAACAATAATTACATGTCACAGTTAACTACAAGCATAAGAATATAGCAAAAATAATTTTAAAAGGTAACTATTAAATGTGGCATTAGGTCTGTTATGAAGCAAGTCCCTAACAACTAAGGTTGATAAACCACCGACCCGGAATTAACCATAAATAAACATTAGTTGTCTATGATAATAATTTCCTAGCCGCTCGGTTTGGGAAGGGGAGGGGGGAAGGGGACCGCAAGGGAGCTTTGGGAAGACAAGGCGGACATTCTAGTTTGGAGAGCCGAGCCATCCTGTCACCCGATTCTGCGACCAAAAACTGGTATCGTTCCCCAATTTACTTACTTATTTATTTCCCTTTTGCTTTTTGATAAAACTGAAATCATTTAAAATCACTCAATTTCATTCTATCCTTTAATAATCTTAATCTTAATAATCTTTGACGGCCTCCATGGTCGAGAGGTAAGGCTCTCGACTACGAATCCGAAGGTCGCGGGTTCAAATCCCGGCGTGCGCAAGTAATTTTTATTTAATTAATTTGTGTTGTTTCACAATTAATTCATTTAAAAATAATATATAGTATATTTGCGCACGTTCCAGAGTGGAAGATACTCTCAGTATCGCCCTGGTGAAAGACCACCATTCAGAATTGAAACGTTGCTTGAAATGGCTTATAGCCGTGTTTGGTGACGAGATCTGAATAGCCAGGTATTTCCCCTTTTCCCCACCTTCCTCTCCCCCTTCTCCTTCCCCTCCCCAATACCTTCAGCCTCACAACGTTCCCCAATTGGGAATGCCATAGTCTCACTGGCTCCAGACGGTTGGGAGCAGTTAGGGACTCTTGTGCGGTAGACATATAAAAAATAAAAAAAAGGCGTACACAGAAAGGTTAAAGCTTTTCCTAAAGCCTTTAAGCTGCTATAAAATTATAGACCTGACTGCCAGGTATTTTTAAATGGCAAAGGAGAGTTGTTTTTATTTTGAATTCCCTATTCCTGTTTCTATTTATATGTATTTGTTTTTATAAATGTTAACTAAGCGGTAATTTCGAAAATCGTCCATCAACGAACTGACAACACGATTAATATATGGATGTATCGTTTTTTTAAATACATCCATCTACCCTGAGGTGAGCTAGTCGGGAACATTCTATATAATAGATCTATTGGTGAACTTTACTAAGATTGCAAATTCAAATGTGCTTACGAACGGGATCGAGAGATTCTGTTATGTGACAGGTCATACAATGACATCAGAGAGTATATAAAGAATAAAAGTTCTTGAAGGATATAAAAATAAAAGACATGCGTACATATAAAACATAAATTAATATTGATTGGAAAGATATAAATAGTATGAAAATTCATAGAAACATAGAAACGAATGCTTGTGTTTAGAAGACCAGTGGGCATCATGATGACAAGTAATTATAAATATACAATTAATTTGGTTTAAACCTTCCTTAAGGAAGAGTAAACTTTAAAAAAATATATATGTGTACCATATACATATATTAGAACATACAAATATTCAAATTCATAAAATAATTTTACTATTTTGTTATTTTTACATTGAACAGTTCTTTAATTGCTTTTACTAGACATTTGCAATTGAAGTATTGTTTTTCCCTAATGCAGCGGATATAGCAGGGTTTAGATACCGGATAACGTATCACCACTGAAGATACGTACAAGGTCCACGTGGATAAAAATAAAGTATTTTTTTTATTATTTGAAACTCGGGCAGATCTTATGAAAAAAAACACGAGATATAAAAAAAACAATAAAAAAATACGGCCCAGAATTGAACCTCGATCAACTCTGCTTGGAAGGCATCCATGCTGACCATTACACCACCAACTATTATGAGAACGACGGCATAAATTTATTTTATGTACTGAAAATAAGAATTATAAGAAAATTCTATTGTTTAGTTGATTTGAATTTTAGAATTAGAATGTTACATACATACATCACATCACAACCGAAATTATGTCGTTTTATTTTTTTTTATGTGATCTTCTGGTTGATATAATACGAGTATATTGTCCAATTAGAGGTACAATTCATTGCCATCCTAGCTGTATACGCAGTATGCCATGTTTAAAAATTGAACAAAAAATAGCAGTAATTTTATTAAAACCCAGCAACCCTGAAGATAAAGGAAATCTTTCAAAAATGAGAATCTGACTTGTAAAAAACCAAAAAAAAACAAGTAAGTTAACTTTGTTTTCTAATGCCGGGCCATAAAAGTAATCCAATATAGTGCCAGGTGATATTTATTGAAGTTCTAAGCATTAAAACGTTAATAACGTACATTATAATTAAACATAGTTATGTAGAAAGCGTTCAACCCACAAATTGCCAAAATAGACTTTTTCTACGGACAAAAACGAGATTTTTACATTCTAAAACATCTATTTTCCAAATGCAATAGATTTTTGTTAATTTATTTTCACTCCACAAATACCGTAATATGCTTGTGTATTGTCAAACTTTCAAACGCCTTTTTATCAGCTTTATCTTTTATGGGTTGGATATTTTCTGCGTAGCTACCTAGGGTCAGTTTACCATTCAGTGAACGCAAGTAAAAGTGTAACCAAAGTAAACCCGTTTTCCAAATTTGGCTCGTGCAATAAAGACATATAACCTTTAAAATAAACTGCATGACTCGACACAGTTTTTCAATAGATGTTTCAATAAAATAAATAAATTAATTTAATATAAGAGTTAACTTTTTATGGAGACGCTTAGTGATGAAATCATCAGTGGGATGTATCAGGTTTTTTTTTGACCGCAAACCAAGTGGAAGATATTCCAATAGTGTGGACATTAAAAGTTCTGTACCGCAATGTCATATCATTCGTACGAGAGGGTCCAACCAATCTGTTCGACGCATCCGATTTGACCATCCTGAGTGTGAGTTGCCTACGAGTAAGATTGTCCCTCACGCAGAGATCCAGTATTAAGGTCCAAGACCGTTCAGTGCCTTATATACCACAGGATAAATACAATTTTCAACTGAACTCTTTCTGTGATTCGAAGCCAGTATAAGCAATGACGTGGAAGAGGGGTAATATTACAGTATTCATGACATATGACAGTGTACAAGACATATTTATGAGATTAATATTTAACAATACATTTTTTGGATACCTAGCAAGTAGTATTGGTGTGCATTGCTCCGTGACCAAGGATAGGCTGCAGTCTTTTTAAATATTATTGCGGAGGATTGCATACCTAGGTAGCCTTGAAAAAGTCCGTTTTATTGTGATCGTCTGTTGATGATTGTGGCCAGGTCGGCAAATTATTTATCTAACAGAAAACAATATGTAGTTTATTGGCACTTCGCTTCAAAACCTTACATCACAAACTCTGGGGTCCCTCAAGGGTCTAATTTAGGACCTCTATTATTTTCTATGTTTATAAATGATATAGCTCTGTTTATAAAATTTGTAATTTTTTTGTTATTTGCTGACGATATTACACTTTATATCAAGATAACGTCGAAAGTGGATTCTATTCGCTTACAAACCGATATCGACGGAATCGTAGAATGGAGTAATCGGAACAAACTCTATTTTAACAGCGGAAAGTGTACAATTATGTGCTATACAAGGGCTAGGAGTACTCTATATTATAACTATAAAATGTCTGGTACCTCGTTAAAACATATTTCACTAATGAAAGATTTAGGAATCACTTTTGACACACGCCTGACATTCCGTTCTCATATCGATTCGGTGTGCAACTCGGCGATGCGAATGCTAGGCTTTGTCTTTGTCAAAAAAAAATTCCAACACAGCAGTCATAAAAATGCTCTACTTTACTCTGGTTCGCAGCATTCTCGAGAGTGGATCAGTAATAAGAAGATGCCCTCTACTCAAATGATGTAGAAAAGGTGCAAAAAAAGTTCATGCGGTACTTGTACATGCGAGAGTTTGGATACTACCCTTTGTTGTATCCCTCAGATTTCCTCGCGGGAATGCTGGGACTAAATCGTTTAGACGTGAGGAGAAAAATTGCAATGGTGTTAGTAGCACACAAGCTGCTAAACGGGTACATTTGCAATCCTGATGTTCTGGAAAACATGTCAGTCTATGTCCCTGATAACTTCTCCAGAGCGAGACGACACAGGCTGTTTATTTTTCCTAGAGGCAGGACCAACCTACCAATGATCATGCCTCTGGGGAGAATGACCTCACTATTAAACCTTTCTTCTGAAATTGATATTATTCAATGGAATCACAATCATTTCAAGAGTGAAATAGAAGTATTCTTTAGCACCTGTCATTATTAATGTACGTATATAATTAATGTATTACGCTATTAACTACAAATTGGGAAATGTAATAGGATATATATGTTTTTCATAATAAAAATAAAAAAATAAATAAAAATAAATAAAAAATGGGCGTAAAAGTTGCTTACTTATTTGAAACACACACATTTATTTGCAATAAGATTTAAGAAGAGTTTGACTGCCCAACTGGGAACAAATCCCGTTTAGGAGAGAGTTTTTGCATCATCATAAAAGTTACCGAGCCATTTTCTTAAGGTAGGCACAGCTTCAGCTTTTCACTATTTATGGACTGCACGTTACTGTTGGCAAGGCTGATCATTGAAATTATGACCTTGGTTGGTGAGGGGAAGAACAGATATCACTTACAAAAGAAATAAGATGACAACCTAAATATATCAGAAACTCTGGAGATAGAAATATTTTTCTATGTTTTTCATCTTTAATTTGTTTTTATGTTTCCGAAGCATTTTTAAGCCATTTAAATAACGAATTTGAAAGAACTGCCCCTCGCCGCTAAATGACATAGGGGGACGACTGAGTTTAAGAAAACATCCCTTAAACTTAAACCTGTTTGGCCCCTTATACTTGACCCTTTATAATAGCGGGTATAATTTAAATGCTAACAGGATGGTACCCAAAAATCTGTATTGCGATTTAAAAATAAAATTCCTAAATTTATTTAATAATGCTGTATTTTTTTTTTTAATATAAGATATATATATATATTTTTTAATTTCCTTTTAGTTAAAATCTGGCCTAAGATCACATAAAACCACGTACCGTCAAGTAGGTACCTTCGTATCGACAAATTAATGAAGTTTATGGTGATTAGCTTTGTTTATGTGTGTCACTTGCCGATTTCACTAATAACCGACAAATAATCGACACGGAATAAAGTTAATCGTTTCTACGATTATTTTCACTTCTAAATCACATAACTAATTGCCAACGTAATCAAAGTAATTCGCGGCAAATGATATCCATAGCAAAATCAATTTAACAACTTATAAAGGCGAGATGTTGTTAGAAACAAAACTTGTTTCAAATGATATACTGTTTGTTTCCATTTTAAAATGGGATATTCGTACAGTGATCACAAGAAGTATATAATCCTACATTGAAAATAAACCTCCGCCACAAAAATCTGAAAGAATGACGTAAAATCGGTATCTAGGCTGGCGAAAAATACAACTTTTTTCGGTAGTGACTACCCGACTTCACCAAATCTTCGATGTTCCTATAACAATTTTTTTTTTCATTTGGCACAATTTTTAAAATAACATTCTGATGTTCTTGCATGAATGAATAGAAATTTAAAAGTTCCTTAGAGCACGATAGAAATTAGGTTGCGATCTTGAGCTAGAATTGCATACATAAAAAACTAATTTCAAGACAACAGAGCGTTTAAAGCTTTTGTTGAGAAGCAACATAGCCCCATAACTTTACAAAATTTCTCGAAACTCTTATATTCACCTAACTTCACTTTACCCAAAGTTTGTTTTCTCTTATTTTTTTGTTTGTTTGTTTATTTGTACTTGCTTTTTTACTTGTACACCGTTATTTATTTATTTTTTAATTATTGCTTAGTAATTTATATGTTAATCCTCTGTCTGTTATATTATATATTATAAATTTAAAAAAAAACATATTTATGACTTCATACTGTTATGGCAATAA
The DNA here is from genome assembly GCA_022606495.2 of Halesus radiatus. Taxonomy (NCBI): domain Eukaryota; kingdom Metazoa; phylum Arthropoda; class Insecta; order Trichoptera; family Limnephilidae; genus Halesus; species Halesus radiatus. Next base: position 456,464 of record JAHDVE020011609.1, on the reverse strand, counting down.
GATTTATATACCGAAAATTCTCTTTAAAAAATTGGCCACCTCTGTGGTAAAAATATTGCATTGTGGGTTCCATTAAAAGGTAGAACCGAAAAAAAAGTTCAATTATATATAAAATGAGCACATTACAAAATGACAGTACAACTTTTGTAAGCACCGTATTTTCACACAATGTGTGTTAAATTTCCTACTTCACTTAATACAAATTTTAATGATAAATAAAAATTCATGTACAGTTACCCTGTATCCAAAATTTAGAATGTGTCGGTCGGTAAGTACAAAGGCGAGACCTGTTTCTGTTATTCTTAATAATAAACGATTGTGTGAACTTACCATGGTCCAGGGCAGATTCCTCTGCCATCATCTGGACCGAGTGGACCGTACGCTGTACACCATAGAGGCGAACAAAGACCAGGTGAGGCTGGATAATAGATTCAAACAACCGGCGCACAAAGGTGGACATAATAAATACTCGGATAAACGGCTTCGGATTACGTAAATAAAGCTTGTTCAACTTTGAGCTTTTTTATACCAGAATTTGGTATGAAAATTAGATTTTTTTATTACTCTAGTTTTTATGGATAAGCCAATAATCACCGTTTATAAAAATAAAAAACAAATTAATGTGAATCCTCACAGGGACTGCTCCGAACCGTTCGAAGCCTGTGGGGACTGTGGCATCCCCAATTAGGGTATGTTTTGATGCTGAAGTGAGTTGCAAATAAAAGGAGATGGGGCAAAGGAAGGTTGGAAAGTATCCAGCTATTCAGATTTTTATCACTAAGTACGGCTATTGGCATTTGAAGAAAATTTAAGACTGTGATGGTTCTTTCATCAGCACGATACAAAGGTCCCCGACACTTGGAAGGTTCAAGACACCCCGTTAATTATAGGTCCATGTGCAACCCCAACACAAATTATATCTATCTACCACTCTAGATAAAATGCAATTTATATAGAGTGTTACAATTTTCAATTGGAATTGAAACCGTTCAATTCCTGCTGTCCGGAGGTCAGGAGTCCGGTCGTAAATTGTCCCCCCTTTGATGACTTCTTCTGGCGCCAGGAAATGTTGATTGGTAAAGAAAACAATATACATACATTAAAGTTTATCGGTTATGTATATTTTTGTTCAAAATAGTTATCACATACGTATTATATTTGTTAAAATATGTATTTTTACATGCTTTTATTTGCAGAAAGATTTTGTGACATTGGTGAGTTAACATTATTTTTAATTATTAATTATTTTTATTGAGATTTAAAAACCTCATTTTAATATTTAATCATTGTAGAAAATAATATTAATATAATCAAAATGAAATTAATCATTATAAAGATAGCTGCCAATAATATGGGATTAAAAATGGAAAATAATATTTAAAAATCTTGAATTTGAGATATAATATCGATGGAGATGACATGAATTGAGCTGTTCTCATTAGCTAAGTTGGTTAAGCGGTTGCCCTGGATAGGCAGAGGTCCTGGGTTCGAGTCCCAGATGTGACTGACATTTTTTAATTTTCTGTCTTTTTTCCGTTTTCATGTTTCATTTGGGTTATGTTAATATTATTTTCTACAGTGACTTAACATTATTTTCGCTAAATGTGGTGACAATTATATAGTGGATAAACGTAAAATTCATTCGAGATTTTTTCCTTTAAACGGTTTCGTGTTTTATGCTTCTTTGTATTCATAATTGAAAAGTTTTGCTATTATATATAGGTTTACCGGAACAAGCTTGCATATTGTAACTCATTATTCATCAAGGATGAATATTTTTCTTTGTTAAGATAACGGCAAAAAATTAGCAGATTAGCACTATTATAATTATAATGAAATTTGTCATCGTTTTGTAGATCAATAAACTCCAGCTGCACTATAACCAGCACATTTTTAACCACAATTACGGGGGGGTTATTAAATAAATCTAATTCGGGCTTGACCTTTTTAAACTAGGCAAACCTTTCTTCGAATGTGAATATTAATTCTGAAATTTTGTTAAAATAAATTGATTTAAAATCAGTTTTCCGTTTTTTGACAATGTGAAATACTCTCGAGACTCAAAGTGCCGGCGGGCCGTGGTCTGTGCATCCCTGATTTAGATTTTAGAGTTATGCGGAAGTGAGGTGACGCGTTTAGGCAAGATTCTAACTAACTAACCATCACGCCGTATACCAAACGGCAAGATTCTAGCTGTCACGAAATGCAAAGACAAACGACAAAGGCAGAAAAATGACAAGAGATGTGATATAAAGGGTGAAACACACACGACCATGTAGATTAAAAGCAATACACAGGAAACAAAATTATCCAATATAAATGCGAAATTATAACCTTGAAAAATGTGAAATCTATGAGAAATATCAAAAAAGGTTAAATTGTAACCATGAAAATGTGAAATCTATGAGAAATATCAAAAAAGGTTAAATTGTAACCATGAAAATGTGAAATCTATGAGAAATATCAAAAAAAGGTTAAATTGTAACCATGAAAATGTGAAATCTATGAGAAATATCAAAAAAGGTTAAATTGTAACCATGAAAATGTGAAATCTATGAGAAATATCAAAAAAGGTTAAATTGTAACCATGAAAATGTGAAATCTATGAGAAATATCAAAAAAGGTTTAATTGTAACCACGAAAATGTGAAATCTATGAGAAATATCAAAAAAGGTTAAATTGTAACCATGAAAAATGTGAGAACTATGTGAAATAATAAAAAAAAAATTAATAATAACCATGAAAAATGAGAGAACTATCAGAAATAATAAAAAAATTAAATTTTAAACATGAACAATATGAGAACTATGAAAAATATTAAAAAAGTTATATTATAACCTTTAAAAATATGAGAACTATGATAAATAATAAAAAATGTTATATTCCACGTTTTATATTGAGAGTTGAGACACTCTTCATTCCTCAATGAAAAGTGTTACAACGTTTCATTCCTAGAAGGTGTCTGCTGCCATGAATGGGAGATAAAACAAAACCTTCTAATTGTGACAGCTGTTACGCCATCAATAAACAATACACAAAGCCGATAATAGTAATAACGCCGCATTGCGTTGGTTTTATACAACCTGAAAAACAATAAATTATCCACGTCTTCTGTTGTGTGGGTAGCAATTAAAACACCTTTGGAACAATAAACATCAAGTGGTATGGGCTCTAGGTTGTCTACAGTTAAATTTTGAAAAATCAACTTAAAAATTCAGTGATGTTTGAGAATAACCTGATAATTGTAAAACGGTATGTTAATATGTTAAGATCTTTTGTCATATTTTGAACTAATCGTTATGATTATTAATAAAATATGTATGGTAACATAACATAACATAATCATGGTCTTTAGTTTAAAGAAATAAATAAAATGCAGACCTCAGGATTTTACTAATCGAAAATAAAATGTATAAGTAACTTATTTTTACACTTAATAGAAAATAACCAAAAATGCTAAAAAATGAAAATAACTAAAAAAAATAGTTTGTACTGAAACCTGAGTCAGTGGCTGAGTTGATAGCGTATCGGGGTCCCACACAGGTGTCGCGAGTTCAAATCTCCGGCTCCAACACGACACAAGTAACATGTTCCACTTAGTGTGCTGATAGTAGGAGATTTAAAAATATTGGAAGGTTATCCGTAGCCCGGGCAAGTGGATTTTTATTTTTATTATTATTATTTTTTAATTTATGTCTTAAAAAGTTCACATTTATGCATATATTTAATTTCATATTACCATATAAATTGATGGCTTCTGTGGTTGAATGGTTAAGATTGTGCACCATCAATACAGAGGTCGCAGGTTTAAATCCCAATGTGAGAAATGAATCGTACTTAATTATTATGTATTAACTATTATAATTAACACTTTGTTTTAAATGACTAATTTATTTTTTATCACCACCAACCGGTTTCGCCTATTCCAAAGTTTCGTCAATTTTAAATTTAAAACTGAACAAAAATACGTAGAGTCAGCGTATAATACTCGTACATAGGTGAGTTATATAAATATAAGAAAGGGGAGACAAAATATAAAACAAGACAACGGAACAGTGAGACAGAGATATGCTTACTAGTACGGGACAACACATAAAAAAAGAAACATACGAAAGAATATCAAAGGAGGGATGAAATAAAAAGAAGTAGGAAATTTCGAGTTAACGGAAAATATATATGTTAGACTGTAAGACAAATTTAGTTAATTATCAAGAATATTACAATTAATTTTAATTGCTTTTTCTACGAAAAAAAATTTATTATTATGTGTTACATACCTAACATTAAATTCGTGTCAACAAATATGTGGATTTTTGCAGCACGTTCCAGGTGATAGATACTGCCATTATCGCCTTGTTGGAGGAGACAATTATTCAGAATTGAAAGGTTGATTAAAATGACTTTATCCGTGTTCGATGACTACTCATGAATGGTCGGGTACTTCTCAACTTCCTCTTTCCCATCTTCTTTCACCCTCCACTATCTTTATCCTCACGTCATACCCCATTTAGCTTTGTCACAGTCCCCCTGACTCCAGATGGCTGGGTGCAGTTGGCACTCTTGTGTGGTATTCGCACAAGAAAGAAAAACTGTAAACGAATGATTAAATACGCATTTCTTAAAGTAAATTTCGAATGGTGAACTCTGGCATCGTAAAATTTCCTATCTTTCCCTTTCTGGAATTTCTGGAAAACAAATCTTTCTTGATCATAACGGTTTTCCCACAGTGAACTACAGACCCTTGTTATATTCATTAAAATTTTCAAGAAGAAAAACGATGCATATCAATTTTTTGTTACATATTAAATATGATAAATGATTTCGACCAAAGAGTGTTGAAACTCCGGTTATGCCGGGTTTCACTACCAATAATATTATAAACGAGGAATACTTTTGACTAGGCTGTAAAAGTCGACGATTAAAATAAGAAAAATTAATCTTCAACATTCTCACTTATAAATAGTGTTTTTTCTTGTCAATCAAAATTTATTTTACCCTCGTGAAATTTTGTCAGTTATCTGCATTTTATGGTGACCATAAACAACCTTTCGGTGATAATTTACAAGTTTCAATCATTATTAATTTATGATGCAACGCTTTGAGAATAAAAACCATTGATATTTTTTAAGTGTGAAACGTTCACACTCGTTTCATAAACGAACTAATAAATTGATAGTAAAAATGTTGGATTGACATCCGAATTTCAGTAAGTTTTTATGATAGTTCTTTCGCCAGTGATTTTGATTTAACTCTATCTATCTTTTATGCAAATTAATACATCAAAATGTGCGATGATGTCTAAGTTTTTTATGATCGTTACTGTCTTTCACGGATTATATTATAATAACGTTACTTTATAGCAACGTAGTAACCCCGCTGCACTTGGCAACTCAGTAATTAACACCTGCGGTTGAAAAAAATCTGTGATGACGTTCTAATTTATATATTTTTTTAAGTTAGTTCTAATAGTTAAATTATTTCCGAAGTTAAAATTTTTCAAAAAGCCCGCAAAAATGCTCTAAATCTATGGCCGGTAAGTTTAGAGGTTAGAATGTCAAATTTCAAAACAATAATGAGCTCAACCGTACATAATTTTATATTATTTTCATAGTAAAAGATTACTAATTGATTTGCCAATGAATATTCTTATTTATTTCATTAATAATAGGTTTTTTTATATTGAACTACCTGATGTGTATCCGGCCTTGCACTGGATATTTATTTTTTTAATAAAGTTATGAAGTTAAATATGAGTTGAAGTATGAATATGTTGAGAATTATTGCTTGTCATTAGGGTGCCATAATTGATTTGACAGCTAAGGTAACTATCTCAAAATAAAGAAATATTCATTTGAATATTTTATTTCATTCCTAACGTTTATTTTTTCAAAACGTATCTAAATCATAAAGTTGTTAAGTAGGTACCTACTCGTGTTTTCCATTTTGAAAATATTCTACCCAAAAAAACCTTCTTCTTTTGAATATGCAATCTGTGACTAACCAGAGTGTTATATCTATGCGCTAACCTAATTAAAACACGGCGGGTTCAATGTTTTTCATACTAATTTTAAAATGTTATAGAAACAAATTGGATTTCATTCAAACTACTTTCTAAACCTTTCCACCGTTAATAAAAAACCAACTGTGCTATTTTCAGCGAAACCGGTAGAGTAATTTTCGAGAACGTCGAGGACAAACAAACAAACTTACATTGATTTTTATATATATATATATTACAATTATAGTGCAAAGTCACTTAAATTAAGTTTAAATTTTGCCAAAACTGAAGAACTACATCTTTAAAATACAAAAATGGACAATTTTTTTTCTATAAAAATCCAAAACCAGAATACGCGCGGCCGATACCCGTGACGTCAGATGTTCCGAATGCAATGGTACAAGCATAACGGGGTGTTTTTTTAAGATGATTTTTTTGTTCAGTTTTAAGTACAAATATACATAAAAAAAATTGTATATTCTGAATTGGCATTTGCTGATGTACGTGATTTTTTTAAAGTCGTACTATTTTTCACTCGAGTTAATATTATTACATTAACGGAAAATAGTACCTTTAGTTACCTCAGTAAAGCATGAACATTTTGAAGGACCGAAATTATATTATTTTAACAAATAAATGAAATCATATTGATTCGATTACCCTCCTAACTAGACGATGTCTGTTCTGGGTAATTCAAGCAGTTGCTATGATCTATACCTTTTGCTTCTAATTCGTTTTTTATTTGGATTTTGTAAGCGAAAGCGACATCTTTTATCAAGAGTTTGGCAAATCGCACTTAAGGCTAAATGAAACGTGATATGCGCTCACAGAAGGGTCAAAATATTGTAAAAAAAAAACGCTTTTAGGACGTAATGGTTTTAAATATTGAAATTATGAACACACGGTATATGAAATGGGGTAAATTGTGACCGTAGATTTACAGCTCAAGTCCTTGAAGAAACTTGTAAAAATACAATATATTACTGCGAAACTAACATATACAATATAAGTTTCCTGAAGGACTTGAGCTTTTAACTTACAGTAACAATTTATTCCATATCATATTTCAAATGTACATCCCAGAACAAACAATTGTTCTGGGATCTAAATATTTAAAAGCATTAAGAGCTAAAAGTGTTTTTTTCCTAAAATATTTGAAATAGCGCCAACTGTGAGCACATATCACTTTTTTTTAACCTTAAAACCGATATAATAACACTCGATCTTAAATGAGTGAAATTTATTCATCTCAAAAGAGATTCATTTACGAAACATGTTTTCTTACACTGTGTAATGTCTTTCTATTCTGTTATGCCTTTAACTTTTTGAAATCATTTTTTCCAACTTACAACACGATTTTCATTTCTATTGAATTCAGAGACCTTTAAATCTCAATAATTATGGCTGGAGTTTTTGTTTGTAAAAATCCCGATATTTTAATTGACTAACATACGGACTCCTTCCAATGCTTCTCTCATTTGATTCGCTAGGCTGGAAATTCCGATTCGGGCTAGATAATTGCTTAATTCATTTCGACACGCCTATCAAAAATCTAATACAATTCCGTTTATCACACTTAGCTCATAAAGAATGAACCATACCGAACAGGTGTACACTGACCATGTAAAATCGTTATTATAATGCAATACATATATTCTTGTCAATTTAAAAATAAATAAAATTAAAAAAAAACTACTCTCGTAAACAGTGGTCACAAAAAAGAGCTCTCTTTTGATAGAAGTATTACAAATGAACAACATTAGAATGCAATAAAAAAACTAGGTACTCAATTAATAAGGTAAATAATTTTTTGCATCCAATTCGAACTTGAACAATGCAAATAATGCTTGCAGTATTATTTGAATGCAACTTCTGTTCTCATTTGTATTGCGATGCACTTAATCATGTTTTGATTGAAGCTTGTGTTGTTAATCTATTTTGAAAGGGTTTTGAAATAATGGAGTTCTTAAGAAGCTTTTTTTTCAAAGTGAAAACCTCCAACTGCCTGGAGCTATTTTGATTCGGCAACCTTAACCCTTTCAGACCTGAATAATTAAAACTTGTAGAATTATTTGAAAAATTATAATACGTTTTTTGTCCAACACTTTCGAAGTTATTGCCAAATTTTCATTTTGCTTATTATTTTTTTATTAGATTCAATAATATATTTATTTAAACATTATTTGATAATGTGGGCCTCACCTCCTTATCAATGCCGAGGCCCCCATTTTGCAGTTTTTTTTTTAAAATATAAATTACTTTTAGTTCCTCCATATAATAACAATAATAATAATAATAGTTCTTTATTCCAGGAGGATTGCAGGGGTAGTGCAATGCAATATATTCTATGAGTGATAATAATGTAAATAAAAAATAACAATATTTTTTAAAAATCAGAGGAAGAAATAAAGAAAATAAAACATCGAAAATATTTCTTAGTAAAATAAGTTCACCAAGAGAGAAAAGAAAAATTAACAAATTTATGGTGGATATTTGATGGTTTCCCGGCTCCAAATATCCATCAAGTGAGACTCCATCCATGCAGCCGTAGCCGTAGCAGCAATTATGGTATTCTTGGATTGGCGTACTCTGCACCAATAGGCTTCCCATGCGGTAGCAGAGAAGTGCCCTGAAAGAGTGCATTCGTCTTTCCAGGAAAATTTCTGTAGCGCTGCCGTATCTTGTTATATCCGTATCTCGTATAGATGGACTAGTTGGCGATATGCACTATTGTAGGTGACTTTTATCTTTTGCCATCGACATGCAGTATAATGCACCTACAGTTCTGACGTATACAGAGATGTGCAGAATGTGTTGAACAGCATTCTTTTGACGTTTGCCCTGCAAAGGTAAAAAAGCCTTGAGACCATACCTGCCCAAACGGATATCGCTCTACTCTCTTTCCATATCCTCAATGTCCTTCAGGTCGTCTGTGACAACATGTCCCAAGTATTTTATGCTACGAACGACATCCATTTTCCTTCCATCTAACCATACTGAGGGCGTTCGTATGATTTCATTTTTACACTTGAAAACCATAACGATTGATTTGGACGTATTATATACATGGTTGTGGTTTTTTGCAAAATCTTCACATACGCATAGTAGTTTCTTTAGTGCACTAAGTGATGGTGCTAGAAAAACCATGTCATCTGCGTAATTAATATTATTTGCACATACTCCTTGCACGTGGCACCTAACTTTTGTGTCATTAAATTATGGTTAAATAAGATTGTACTTAAATAATGGCGATAATAAAAAAATTAGGGCAATATATTATAAGATACGGCTTCGTATCTTGTGTATTATACAAATATTTTGGTTAATTTTGAAGAGTGGTATTTTTTTTAAATTACGAAATTTGTTTAATATTATCTTTTTTGTTCTTTAATCCATTTTTTTGATTGCGTATGTGAAATGTATTTTTTGTTGTTTTCTTCACTCTTTGTATCGGGCGTAAAATTGTTAAATGCTTATATTGATCGGTATTCATGGCGTCTTTGTTCAAAGCTAGTGTTTGTCGTTGGATTTTTTATGTCTTGTGCGTACGCTTTTTCTAAATAGTCTATTTATGTTAGTTTGTTTGTCGAAATTTAGTTTGTGGTTAAAAATTGTACATTAGTAGTATTGGTAAATATATTTTTATATCTAGTATGTCAAATATGTTGAATATTTGGTCTATGTGAGTCATTTTATGTTTTATTAAAGTTACCTTTAAAATGATCTTTCATAAGATTTCAATATAACCTATAGATGAGTTTGTTGCTCCACTCCAAACAATGATTCCGTATTCTATTAGGGATTGACAAAATCCAAAATATGTTGTTTTTAATTGTTTTAGTTTATATATGTTTCGTATGTTTAGAACAATGTGTATAGTTCGAGGAGTTTATTTGTAATGTATTTGATACGATGCATCTGAGATCATGGTCAATTATGATCCCAGCGTATTTTATTTGATCTGCTCTTCTAAAGTCGGGGAATTGCAGGTTTCGGCGTCAATGCATCTGTGCATTTTTATGGTGTTTGGTTTATTTTTGCCTATCTCGTGCTATTTACACTCTATGTTATGAATTTTGTTTTCAATATGTGGTGCGGAGATTACTCAATTTCCCGATATCAATTATCAGGAAATGATGATGCGTTTGCGAAATAAGGATTGTGATGGATGGAAAAGGACTCACCAATTGTCACTGTCGTTCTCCTATGGCGGCTTGCGTCTTGCTCGTCAACTGGGCAATCCCGGGTATATCGGGATGCGTCTCGTCGCGATGTTTCGGGTTCGAACCCGATAGCGCGTTACTTCTCTTTAGTGGTCCCGGCGGCGGCTTGATTCGGAATGTGGATGCGGTGCGGAACTTCAATAGTTGTCGCGGCGATGATTCGTATTGTAATGAATGTTGGACAATTGATCAAGTCGGGAAGCAAGGACTGGAGGGGGAAGAAGGGAATGAATGGGGGGGGACTTCGCAATCGCACCTGATTAACGGTAGTTTTTAATAAACTGGCGTGAACAATATGTTACGTGTGAGTGTGTTTGTGTCTAACCATTTTTTTCACTTGCATGTTTCTTAGCTCCGCTATTTTATATAAATTTTTAGAGTCTATCCTTGAAGAGTCGTCTGCATAACTGACTATTTCTCCGTCAATTCCCATGTTGCATAGTTCGTTTATGTAAATCGTGATTTTGAAAGAACATTAGACGTGTTTCACTTAAATGTGTTTCAATTTCATCATATAACTTCACCAAATATTAGCGACTTAACGACAAGATATAGTTAGAAGATTTATTAAAACGTCTGTGGGTAATGAATATAATGTTTTTAAATACGAATATCACAATTTACACAAAACACTGAACATTTTTTAATATAAAAATGTAACATATTCATTAATTAACATATTTTAATAACAAATTAAAAAACAATGAAAAAATATTTTAAAAGTTTATTTTTGCAAAATACTCGTAGAATTCCGTAAACAAGCCCCATAGATGCTGGATTCGAAACGCGGGCATGGGATTCACCTCGGACTCGCTCTTAAGTAGTATTAATACGGACGGGAGGATTTTTTGGTCACAGATTATGAATAGCGTGCTGTTTTAAAGTGTGGTAAAAATATAATACAAGTTTGCCCGATTATATCATAGTTTGAGAGTTCGCTGCACAAACGCACTTCAGAGAAAACCACCCCGTCTGTGATAAGAAGTTTTTGCCGCAGGCGACAATGTTGTGTCGAGTTTTTGTGTCGGTCTTTAACATGCATATTAAAATGTCTGTAAAACAAAATGTACGTATATTGAATGAAAAATTTACATTAATATTTAAATAAATTTAATAAATTTAAAATATATATATATAGGTATTTAAAAATATTAATATTTTTCCTTCGCTGGAATCGAATCAACAACCTCTATACTCATTGTGAAATGTGTAGACCGGACAGGGGACGTATTACAAAGCTATGCAATACGTCAAGGTCTATTCACATCTACCGGCACCTTGCGTTCCAGACACGTAACGTGGCAGACACGACACGGACTCAAGTATTCACGTTACACTTTGCAGTACAGCACGGGCACAGCACAAATGCGAGTATGGCTGCCAACTGAACTATCAACTGAGCGTTAGTGTCCGCCACAACATGTTTGATGATTTTATAATTCTATATCCATATCTATTATTATTTTATAACCTAAATTCCCTGACCAATTCATTCAATTTATCGTTATCCATCTTCTCGGTTTTAGCAACCCTGCGTCTAATACTGCCAACTGACGAAGATGACGGTGCTAACGGTCATACTAACTGCGGAGGCGCAGACATCACCAGCAGCCACCAGTACCGTCAAAATATTCTAGCCGACAATCTCATGCATGTAACTAATGTTACCGTGTCTGCAATACACAGTTCTGAAAGATGTGAATATACCTTTATGCCTGATCCATTAAGTTTTCTATTTTATTATTTTTGTAACGATAATAAATTATAAAATTATTGCTAGTATTAATCCGCTTTGTTGTTAATCCACCTTTGTCCACCCTTTATACTCAAATGCATGGCTACATGTCAAATCCACATGGCTACATACACATGGCTACATGTAAAATAATTTTCTCTAATATTAGGGCGTCATTTCGCCGCTTCTGGACTTTCACGTTGGTGTAGCAATAGCGGCAATTTGCAAAAACTGCCAAAGGAATTTACATACCTAATTACAAAGGGGCAATGCGATTCCGAACCGCAAAAAATACCAATTCGAAATGCATAATGAATGCAGTTTTTCATCTGGCATTAGATTGCTATTTGCACTGAATTATTTCTGTATGATTGCAGCGTGATTGGCAAATGATGACCAACTGATACTTATCAATGCGCAATTTTCATGGGTACTGTTTATTTATTTACACCCATATTAGAATTTTATTCGAGACGTGAAAGAAATCACAGGTGCAGTGGAAAGCACAGTAGGCAAGGATACAAAACAGATGTTAAAAAACGAATTGTTGACTTTAACATTAACAAGAAAATAAGTTTTGCATTTTCTAGTACACGGATTATTGACGATTTGGACAATTTATTATTGGCGAAATTATAAATAATTAAAAAAAGAATTCTCTGCAAAATAAAAACACAGGGAGTTTAATAAATTCACTTGGCCTTGTGTGATGAAAATAATCATTACAAGATTTGTTTTCCATTACAGGTACCCACTTAACTCGACAAAATAATTAATTGTTTTTGTGTTTAATTTAATTTAAGAGATTTTTTTTTAAACTTAATGTAATCCAAATTTAAAAATGTTACTTTTAAGTCTTGCAAGTATTTTAGTTTTTTTTATTTTTATTATTGTGACAACTGTTTCGGCGTTCAATGCCATTTTCAAACTGCGGTTATACCACGTTGAGACGACTTATTTATATGATTCTATTTACCTCTACCCAATTTCAGTAAAAATAAAAAATAAATTTGTTTTATCGTGCCTAAAATGATTTATTACCGGTGAAACCGATTTACTGATAAACCAAATATGATAATGGATTCTCCATTCTGTGAGGTACTTATATTTGGAATCTGTTTTCCCCCACATTAAACTCGATGTTTTCTTAATTGATTTATAATGACGTGAAAGCTATTGGCTTGTGTTATATTGTTTTGGTCTTGTGAAAAAACTGAGTAGTGGGGAATAAATAATTTTCGTTAATTTATTAGTCATCAGAAAAATAACGTGAGATTTTTTGTTTTTATTTTTTTCAATTTTTCACGTTCCCCATTTTATTTCTGAGGTTTTGACCATAACAGAAAATAAACCATTTTTTGAAGTGACTTTCATAAAAAAATTAGTAATATTGATAAGAAATCCTTTTTATATAAATGTCGGTAATAAAAAAAAAACAACATCAACGTTTATGGCCTTTACATTTAGAAGTTAGTCTCAGATTGAAAAAATAGCGGCAATTGTATTATTGGTTAGACCAGATCGAATATAAAAATCAATTCGCCTCTTATTATTGAATTATTACCAACATTATTGTCAGATGTGACAGGTGAGAAACGTGAACAAATTTGCTTTAACGAATATTTAACTTCATATCAACCGATAGGTAATATGCAGTTTTTTTCGGATACACCGCAATATTAAATTATTTGCTACTCAAATCACGAGAAAAAACTGTGTAATTTAAATTACCGCACGTAGAAAACACGGGGGGCAAATAAGAGGACTGAAATATACCATCCAAATTCATTCCTGACGAATGTCTTCCAATGGAGTATCCAGTTACATATTACGACCGACAACATTGTAAGGTGCATTCATTAATTAAGTGAATGGAATGGTGGAGGAAAGAATTCGCTGAGAATACTACCTATTTATGAAGTTATAACCAGGTAAAAATCTGCACGCGGGGTGAATAATTTACCTAACCAATGAAAAACAACCCCGCACACATACAATGTATCATTTGGAGTTTTAATTAATTTAAAAAATCCGTTTTATTTTTTGTTTGGCAATAAAAAGTAGAAATTTAATAAAGCGGAACATTTTTTTCATTACTATGGGAACACCAAGCTACTGACTTTGTCTTTGAATTTTGTAAATATTAGAAACACCACATCTCAGTGTTAAAAACATTTTCAGCAAGCAACCACAAACACAACATTCGGACAAAAAAGCTTCTTAAACTATCGCATTAAACTTTACAACAAAATCCTACTCTCTTTCAAAAATCACAACAATAATAATAAATTAAAAAATAAAATAAAACACTGGATACGTTACAGAGATCTGAAATAGAAAATATATTAACACCAAATAACTCCACTTAAAATAAGAGTGAAAATATTATTATTATTATTACAATTGCGAAACTGTTTCACAATTCTTTACAGTATATAGAGGTGTGCACACGTGGCGACGTGACATTATGGTGATTTTTTTTGGATTTGTATGAATTTTGAAACAGTTACAAAACTGTTGCTGTGACAAAGGTCGCACACGCGCCTAGTCTTGAATACTACGCCAATGGAAGCCATAGCAATGCAGTAAAAAAATACCCATAGTAACCTCGTTTAATCGGTACATCCCTGTTCTAATAAGTGTATTACAATAGCGCGTGGTCATAAGATGATACTGATATTTACTTCGGCAGTTGAAACATTTAGATTAATTATTTTATGACATACGGACAATGTTAAACAAATCAAATATTTAAACAAAAATGTATTGAAAAATCTTTATAAATATAGCAAAACTTGACACAGCTGCAACAAGAGAGTATTTATAGCAGTGCTAAAACAGATGTTTTGTCAAAAAAACTAATGTTTAGAAGTAAATTTTGATGTAAGAATATTATTCGTAAATATGTATATAAATTGGATAAGATTTGCTTATAACCTTTGATGTTAAAATAATATTCTCTTCGGGAAAATAACTTATGAATTACTAAATAGAGGTCATGGGTTCAAATCCCGGGGTATCCAAATCGATTTGATTTAATTACTATGACTTATTTTGCAATTTATAATATATACTATATTTGCTCTACGTTCCAGAGTGGCAGATACTTTCAGAAACCCCCCGATGAAAGACCATTTTTCAGAATAGAAACGTTGCCTTAAATGGATTTAGCTTTTATGTTTATTTACCAGAACTGAATAGACAGACACTTCCCAACCTTCCTACGCAGCTTCTTCTCCCTCTCCCCACTGCCTTCAGCATAAAAACATTCAACAATCGGGGATGCGGTAGTCTTACTGAATCCAGATGGCTGGGAGCAGTAGGGATTCTTGTAAGGCATTCACATTCACAAAGTTACTTTTAGTGATCAAATCGGAATAGCTAGGTGGTTCTTACTTCCTTCAGCCTGAAAATATTTGCCAAATTGTGCATGCCATAGTACTTCCGGTTTCAGGAACTACGCGAAGCTTAACAAGTTTACACAAGTTCACAGTGCTCAAGTTCGGAAAAATTATCAAATACTGCGATGGACATGAAGTAAATAAGAACTGAAATAGGTTTGCAATATTATTTTTAAGAAAAAGGAGAACCAAAGAATAAAAAATAAAATAAAATAAAAATACTTATTTGTCGTTAATATATATTTTAATAACTAACCACTACAAATTAAACCAAAAAGATCAGTTAGTAACCGAGGGGGCAAATCAGGCGTTGTGAGTTTAAACTTCTCATCATTCAGTAACAACGACAGTGCTAAGTGGCATCGAAATGGTTAAGTTAATTTTAGGTCGAGTAGTAAAAACCCTCTCGACGCTGCGCGCGTATCCTTGTAATTAGGTGGAGGCTATTGTCGTGGTGTTTAGACACGCACACAATCAAGTTTTACTCCAAATGAAAAGAATTTAAAAAAAACAGTATTTTTTTTACCACTTATAACTACGCATAAATCCTCAATCAATGCAAAATCAAAAATTTCCGCTTATAATGATGGAAGTGGGAGGTATCCAAATATTGTTGGTTACTCCTAATTAGAGAATTTTTGTCTTTAAAAAAATCGTTTGAAGTTTTTTAAAAGGAGAATTTCAGATTTGATTTTATAAAATCATCAGAAAGTCAACTGTGATACGTAAACAGTGATTGTTTTATAGTATATAACGGTTCTTATATTTTTGTGTAATTAAATGTCAATTTTATTCTTTATATTCTGTGCAGATAATACTAAGTGACGGATTCTGCTCTACCATTCGCTGTGGACACTGGTTCAATGAACTTAAAATACACCATAAAAACAGACATATCAAATTCCAATCAAGGTCGAAAACTTTTCATACTTCGTGTAGCTCCATAAAATACGAAACATCAGAAACTGACTGACTTTCTTTTTAAATTGTTCTTCGTTCGTGTTATGGAACGGTTCCTCAACACTTTAAAAACAAAAAAAAATACGAATTCTCATTGTTTAAAAAATGCTCCAGGCTTCAGATATTCGTGAGTAAACAAGAACCTTGTAAATATCAAAGAATTTTATTCGCAAGGAAAAAATATGAATGCATTTTTTTTTTACATTGCGTTGCGCGGTTTGGTTCTGCGAAGAGTGGTTTGTTGAATCAAACGCAATTTGTTTTTCATTCAATGTTTTCAGCGCGGATGTTTTTTGGCAATCATGTTCTTAAGAATTTAGATCAAAAGTGTGTTGTAAGTTGTAATCTTACAATACATGCATAGAAATATTATGCGAAGAGAAGCTTGTAATCAAAATAATAATAATATCTTTGAATGAACTGTTTACATCGCCAAATAAGTTAAATAAATTGTTAAATATTATATTGAAGCGATAGGTATTAACATTTAAACAGTTCCCGTTAAATGCCGATTCTCGGCTCATTTCAGCTATTGATCAAATTGAGAACAGCCGTTAAGCATGGACTAATGACAAACTTGACGCAGATAAAATTAATAGTAAGACTATTTCGTTTACTTAAAAAGATAGTAATGTATTACCAAATATCATTTAGATCTTCACAGTAGGTAGAGATATACATAATATTATATGTATCCACGAATATTGACCTTCGTGATAAGATATTAATCGGTAAATATCAAACGTAAGTCCAGAATTTTACATAGAATGAGTTGAGATATATCTATCCTAAGTCATTGGAAGTCATAGAGTGTAAGAAGCAAAGTACTATTTTTTTAAATACGCCCAGTACCCGATCCAGATCAATTTTTATTATGCCCACACGGAACGCAGACCAATCAAAGCATCGTGTCACATTCAAAATGGCCGTCATTTCGAGTGTCATTGTGACATATTTTTTTAAAAATTCAATAAGTTCATTAATACACTTTTAATACTTCATAAGTCCATCAATATATATTTCGATACTTCATAAGTTCATCAATATATATTTCAATACTTCATAAGTCCATCAATATATATTTCAATAGTTTATAAGTTCATCAATATATATTTCAATACTTCATAAGTTCATCAATATATATTTCAATACTTCATAAGTCCATCAATATATATTTAAATACTTTATAAGTTCATCAATATATATTTCAATACTTCATAAGTCCATCAATTTATATATTTTTTAATTTTTTTACGTGAGTACGGCACAAAATTCTCAGGTGCTCCTAACCGTCTGGAGTCAGTGAGACTATGGTATCACCAATTGGGGTATGTTGTGAGGCTGAAGGTAGTAGGGAGGAGTAGGAGGCGGGGAAGAGGAAGGTATGGAAGTACCTGGCTATTCAGATATGGTCAATAAACATAGCAATAGCGATTTCAAGCAACGTTTCGAATCTGAATGGTGGTCTTTTACCAGGGCGATACTGAAAGTATACACCACTCTCGAACATGCCTCAAATATACTGTATATTATTTAATTGAATAAATTGTGAAAAAACACAAATATACAATTCAATACCTTATAATTTCATCAATATACAATTTAATACCTTATAAGTTCATCAATATACATTTCAATACGCTATAAGCCCATCGATATACATCTCAATACCTCATAAATCTATTAAAATACATTTCAATACCTCATAAATCTATTAATATACATCTCAATACCTCATAAATCTATTAATATACATCTCAATACCTCATAAATCTATCAATATACATTTCAATTCCTCATAAGTTCAGCTAGCATTTATCACACTCATAAGTCCAAAATTAAAATCGATTTTCTGGTTGATTTACCGTTTCTATGTTTATATTTTAAATTACAATTTGTTTCTATAGTAAGTAGTTTAATGTCTTCAATAATGATATGTCGCTAATGACAAAAAATAAATTTTCTACCTTCGTCATAGTTCACTTTTTACGAACTTGCTAGATTTTGATATGTAGGTATCAACTCATATGTACATGTTACTATAAATTTTCTATTATAAATTTCCAATATTGGGTATTCACTGATCTAAGTGTATCAACTTCTTATTAATATGATACCTGTTTTAAAATATACACACTGGCATGGAAGGGGCATAGGTGGGAGGGAGACAGCGCGCGAATTAAAAACAGGCTGGTCTCCTCGCACTCGTATAGGAATAGGAGCGCTCAGTAAATCAAGTTAGATCAAAAGCAGTAAGCCCATTTTATATGGGACCTGTTGAAACTTACTTCTTTTTTTATTTAATAATTTACAAATGTAATGTTTACCTTACTAAAGAGAGTTTTTTACATTTTAATGTCCATTCGCATCTACCAGTACCGCGCAGCGCAGAACAGACACTATAACATCGCTTGCTTACATTATCTATGAACACATTCATATTACTTAAGTAACATTCATAGTACTTAAGTACTGTAACGTATCCGCACATGCACGGTACCGGCCGACATTGTCGGCTAGAATAATATGACGTGTTAGTGGCTGCTTGTGACGTCTGCGCCTGCGCAGTTTGTATGAACAAATAACATTAGCACCTCCATTTTTGTCATTTGGCTTCATTAGACGCAGATATTGACAAAAAAGCCAAAATGGATAACAATAAATTTATTGAATTGGTTAGGGAATTTAGATTATACAAAAATAATAAATATGGGAAAGGATTATAAAATTCAAAAACATGTGGCGGACTCTAACGCTCAGTTCACAGTTCAGTTCAGCCAAACTCGCGTCTCTCGGTGAAATGAGAACACTGCTTTGCGCGGTGCTGGCAGAATGAATGAACATTGTCACTACTAGGATTTGGATTTTCGCTCACCCGACGACTATTCTAATCAATTAAATTATAAAATACCAGCAATACGTCGTGAATACCGGATCTATTTTAAATATTATTTCAAACGTTTGTATCCTGGTAGAAGCAAAATCATTTTACAATATTTTTATGTCTTAAGTTCGGGACCTGCGAACGAAACCAAATTGCATGCGAGATTATAACAAAATTCTGTAAACTTTATAAATTTAGCGATTTAAATCACCCCAATAAAGTGTTTTTTCAGCAGTTTTAGTTTTGATAATTGACAGCATCATTTCTATGGGCATTGCTGAGATGCTACTGATTTTTCAGCTATTGATGCTACTGTTTCAAAAGTTTATAGGTACACGATTTCCAAATTGAAAAAAGGTCTATTCCGTATGGTGACTGAATTTGAACCTTTATAATTTATTGAATTTTTTAAAATAATATCACTTGGTGGCTTGACATTACAATTTAAATAAAAAATGTTTTTGTTTTAAGTCACATTATTTTATTTATATATATTTCTGCATTCGACTGGTTTCGGTTGGACTCAACCTTCTTCAAGAATGTACACATTTTATGTATAAATTATTAACAATTAATTCATTATTATTAATCCTTATAATGTTAATTCATTGAAGAAGATGATATTTACAAATCGCAATGAAACGGAAAAGACGCAGCAAACAAAAATTTGACGGTCGCAACTAGAACACGAATCTAGATCCTCTAGTCTTACCGGGACTGGCATCTCTACCAATTGAACTATTGAGATCTTATTATTTTCCATAATTTTTATCGTTCTCATATCTTAATTTAAGAATTATTAATATTATCCTCAATTAATCCCCATTTTTTTGTCTCGTTTTGTGTCATTTTTTGTTTCATGTTTCATTGGATTTGTTAATATGATCTTCTTCAAAGATTAAATATTACAATGTTATGAGGTATATAGGATTCAAGTTATTAGAATGAGTTATTCTAATAACTTGAATGAATCTTTGTTCTAATTGCTTTACTAGAAAGACAATTTTAATGCTATGATAAAAACTGATAAAAAATAGATATTAATATAAAAAAAACTTTTTAATCAATGAGACAAAACGATACCATGTAATACGGGCTCGATAGGAAACTGGTTACTCCTTCAGTTTCAGTAATATTATTACTACACTCGACAGAATACCATTTGGAGGTGTATAAAGAAAGAGACAACTAGATGATTAAAAGGTTCGTAATGATTACACTCCTTCCCAACGAAATTCCAATCTCTTTCCAAGTGTGGGACTGCGTAAATTTTTTACAACAAAATTTTTTTCATAATTTGCACAAAATTATTTGACAACGAACTTCAATACATAAACACAAACGGTAGTTATTTTATTTTATTCAGGATTAAAACTGGCAAAAAAATTAAAAACCAACATCCATGCATAAATTTCACGTTTTAAAACCGTGTCTATATCTTTCGGTGTCTTCCTTTGATTAACCTTTTTTTAAATTAGGATATTATTATATACTGTTTTTTTTAATCGAATTATTAACAACGTATTCAAAATAAGTTGAATGAACTTCAGTTTCGATTACGAACAATCATCAAGAAATAAAAATAGAAAAAAAGATAAAGAGAGGCATTAAATGATTTTTGGTAGATGAATATTTTTCTTTCTTGAGATAAATATGTCTACCAATATAAATCTGTCACTAGTCTAAAACCACCTCCACACATATCTGACTTGCCACCGTTTTTAAGAAAACGTGTTGGAAGGGATCGAACAATGCGCTTGAATTAAGGAGACAGTACACAAAAATATTTCTAAAACATGTAGTTTTCCATACTTATCTCCTCATCAATTTTTTGATATTATTTTTGGATGTACAGTAATATATAGTAGGTATATATTTTATTACATAGTAATATAAACATGAGTATAATTGCCAGGTGGAAATTTATTTCAATCAATCCAGGTACATTTAAATAGTGTAGCATTTAATCCAATATTTATCTACATTACTACATAAGAATATACTTTTTCAAATAACTTATAATTGTAAGTAAAGTTATATATGTTAATAATAAAAATATCATCTTTAATGACAACAAATTTATCTTCATAACCATTTGGAATATTTTCGAACACAAAAAATCTATGAATTTAGGAACCTTTCCGTTTGTTCGTTGGTTCCTGTTTGTACCGCCTACATAGTTTGGTGTGTCAACCTGTACAATGTTTAAGGTAAGCATATTATAATATACATTTATCTATGATTTTTGATGAATACTCGAGCCCCACTTTGACAGGCTCCGATTTCACGCGAGAAGTAAGTGTCTTTTGTAGAAATGGCAAACGAGAGAGGTTCGACACGCCGGACCTTCTAATACAGGTTGACGAAGAAATTCTAACAATCAGAGCAAAGGGTGGGGAGTGGGAAGGGATTGGGGGAGGGGGAAGGGGGGAGGAGCCTCTCCCTTCCCCTCTCACTAATCTCCCGTAAAGATGCTGTAGTTTTATCTCGATATGCAAAGCAATGGTTCTCAGATCAGAGTGCCTTCTTACTGGGATGTCTAATAAAATTAACGATGCTTGACCGTTAATGTCTTAATGAATTTCAATGTAGACCGACGCTTTACTGTATTTTAATTGCATAATTTGAGATGCGTTTTCTGAAATTGAAACGATATTTTCTTTAAGGTAGTATAACCGATCAATCAGGCCAGTGGCTGAGTTGGCATCGCGTTTGGGTCTCACGCTGGTGTCGTGAAGTTCAATTCCTCGGCTGGCTAAGTCCACCATTACGACCCAAGCAATATCTTTCACTTAGTATGATGGTAGTAGGAGATATTTCAAATATTTCCAGGCTATTCTAATTTATACATTCTCCCGATTAGTCTTTGAATGGTAGACAAAAAAACGCCGAAATGTCTAAATCTTGATAGTTCTCTTGTATTATACAGTATTCATCAATGAGTGAATATTGTAACGGGGTATAAACATCACTGCTCTCTTGTAAAGGGGTTTCCGATATGAAAAAAATAATCTTCATAATTAGCACACGTAAGAAGTATTAACGATCATATAATATTGCTGTGGGTGTAAAAGAAAAAAAAATCTAACCTTACCTAGCTTAAAATATTCTTACCGAATTCGGTTACAATAATTCAATCGTTTGTCATGATCGATTAGAATTAATTAAAGCCCAATCAAAGTATTATATCATAACGCCCATGAGGTGATTTTTCACTAAAACGGCGATATACAAATCAACGGCGATGTACACTCCACGCATGCTACTATTAAATAAATATACAAATATTGTCGGCAGGTTAAAGCAGAAACAATTAAACAAATATGATATTTGTCAAAGGATGGATTAAAAACAATTTCAGATAATTTGTATATTAATTAATTAAAGCCTGTTCTTACTTACGTAGTTTACAAGAAGATTTCATTTACAAATAGTAAATACATGTTCCTTTCAAATATGCCGCCTATGTTCGTTTAGGTTAATATTCGCCTGGAATCCATTCTCCTCTTTTTAATTCACATATATACGCTTCTGTAAGAATATTCTTTACTCTGTTTCGATTAGTTAGGCTATTTCAAAAATCTGTTCATGTTCTAGATCCCTCTATGATCCCATGAAGCAAGTATGGACAACGGTTTCTCATTCCGAACAGAGAGCAGAGGCCTGTGGTTTCCAAAGCATCAGGTATAATTGTTATTATTGTTGAATCAAACCGCAAGCGGAACTGAGCGCGCTTCCTACCTTCCTACCGTGCGAGGTGATGCCAACATTGAGAAGGCTTTTTAAGATGATATGTTTTATACAACTTTGGTATATTATTGCTATCACGCGAAGTGTTGTGATGTTATGTGAATGTGCAGCAGTGGTTGGATTGTCTAGTTTCTGAACATAAACAAAAGGCTGCTGGATATGATCGCTTTATTTGTCATAGAATTACTGGAAATTCTAAAATCCCTAAACAATAATTCAAGTGTAGTAAAAAACCAAGTAAATTTATCGTTTAATCCTCTTTTTAAAATATTTCCAATGAATCGCTTTGTTCTTAAAAAAAAAATAAAAATTATACTTTCCCCTTTGGTCGGCTCCCACTCCAACACCTAAATATTAATGTATTTCTATCATTATTTTATATCGTAGATTAGTTTTAATATATTCCTATCGAAGTAAGGATACTTCTAAAACCGTTAGAGATTATTATATATATTTATATTAAATTAAAGTAGTTCAAAACAAATTTATACGTTTTGTATTATATTAATATTATTATTTAATATTAATATGCAATCAATACCTAGTATAACACATTGTACAGCATGGTGAAATACAACATTGATCCAGAAAAGTTATTTTGGTTGCAATGTTTTGTTATGGTGTGGAGCGTAAGTAAAATAAAAATGACCTTCGATAGTCAACTTTTTTTCCTAAGGAAATGTAAAAAAAAGTAGGTACATCAAAATAATTAGAAACTGTGGTCACAGCGCTATAAAATTGGACAATATTTGGGAAGATGAGTTTAAAAAAAAATAACCATAAAAACATCATTCAAACTCAATTTATCCATTATATCGTTTTTCTGGGTATTTTTATGGAACTGAAATTTTTAAAAGATCATTTAACTTTATAAGCCAAATCCGTAATTTTTTGCTACTTAATCTATTTTCTTTGACGAAACCAAATATATTTAAAGAGATCGGATTACTTTCCCATGTACATTTTCGGATATTTCTAATATATACGAACTTCATATTTTTAGTCTTCCAAATCACAATACTTAAATTTTTCTCAGTGATGGTGATATTCCATTACAGTTTTTACTTCTCACAAATCATGATAATTCTATCACCGGCTTCTGCGAATCATGATGCTAAACTTTATACTCATCCAATTATTGCGTTCTATTTCGATCTTTGCCAATTCATGGCGTTCTCATTTGGGACCGTGCATAATATTAGTATGGGCATAAAAAGGCCATTGTCTTTAATAGTTTGATAAAACACACACTGAAATAGTGGGTCAGGAATGCAATTATAATTAATCACGATAACCGTTCGATCATGTCGTGAATTAAGTTTTAATTTAGCAGACAGTCAATAGTAAAATATAACTGCATTCTTTTTTTATTACTTGTCTGTTTATACTCTTTTCAACTCCGTTAATGTTAAAATAATGTAACAATTAACTCAATTCGATTAACCTTTTAACCTAATTTGTCAAATCAAATCACATCTAACCTAACCTAACATAATATATTATCTAAACTAGGTAATTTAAAAACTTATCTCTGAAAACTACCAAATTAAGAAACGTGCCATATAGTTTACAACGTATCTACAATATCTATAGAAGTTACTACCCTATTTGCACTGAAAATTTTATTTATCTGTACAGAGGGAAGTATCTCCTTTACATATATATTAAGGATAATAGTGAAAACATGCTATAAATCGTTCGATAATTTCTCTTTTGGTTGCATGAAGAGATAAGTTTATAAATCTAATTGCTTAAAAATTAAACACAAACCAAAACATCCAGAATCAATAATATAACAACCTGCCCCGATTTATTAATTTTAGCTTTGTAAAAATCTATCCTAATTTTCAAATATGTTCGACATAAATTGTGGATTTAAAAAAATTCAAATTTGCAGTTCAAACGAGAGTTCCCGATTTGTTCGGCGGCATCTCCCGAAGGCATCCGAGCGGTCACTAGAATAGAATAGAAGTCCGGCCATCCTGCCTCAGCCTCATTCGCCCCGCGATCGCGCTCATGGGCGGGTGTTCGCGAGTTGCGCGCGCCGCGCCGGTACTCAATAGTCGCGCCGCGTAATTACGATTGCTGAAAATATCGTGAGTTAACAAGGGACTCATACTAAATTTATATATAAACACATCATTTCGGAAAAACGAATGTCACCAACAATCACGAGTTGGTCTAAAAGTCATTTTATAAAAATAAAATCTGTCTTCATTTTAACAATTAATATCTGGATAAAATATTTGATTGATTTCTTGCTGTCTATTTTTAAACATTTTTTTTTATTACAGTTAGGCGTGTTTTGTCTTCGGTAGAACGTAGGTTAAATAATGTCGGAATTTAAATGTCTATTTCAAATACGTTATTTAATACACATTTTGATCTATCGTAGACAGTTCCATCGGTCTATTTTCAAACAGGACGTGCACTAGTCGGTCCATCGTAAAAAATACGTCGTAAAAACTTGACCATGTTGAATGATTTTTAAGAACGAAACTCAAGGTTGTTGTTCATTAAAGGCTCGTGTAGGGTTAATGAACCTAATTTATCCCACTTCCGGTCTCCTTTTAGTCCGACCACGTGACAAGCAGACAGACGTGAACATCCGGGACGGCATAATGGGACGATTCAGAAATTCTTCGGATTTTCTAATATCCGCTTCATTTTCTTGATTGGGCTCCGCTGATTGGTGCAATAAGGCAATTTTCCGCATAATTGACAGGATATTCAATAATTTCCGCATAATTGACTGCATCTTCAATAATTTCCGTATATTTTATTCATATGTGCGCCAATTATTTAAACGAAGATGTGAATATAATCATTGTAGTTCATTTAAAAATTAAAGTGTTAAAAAAAAACAAAATTTCTCATTCTGAAGTGAAATTAAAATTTATTTACTAATTTTGTTAATTAAGTGTTTTTTAAATCATCATTGTGTTGTGACTCGTGAATTGAAAATATAAAAAAAGTGTTAAAAATGACTTAGTGACGATAAATTAAAAATATACATAAACTCAACAATTCAACTTGCCGACGGTATCGAGACTCCATCTACGAATTCTACGGGTAAGCTTTTATTTCTTCCATTTTCGATTAAACGATTGATGTTTTGACGGAGCATAATTAATTTAACAGTTTCTGCTCTATATATTAATCTAATAATGCACTGGAATCACATTTTCTTTTTGCTTGGACAATAAACTAAATTCAAAAGCACGAATTAACACGTCAGTGATATGAAATAATTATCTTTAAAATATAATCTCTTCTCATTTACAACAAAAGCAAACTTTTTTTTGTAATTTAAAAGCTCATATTATAAATATTTTGAGAAAATTGTATAAACCTAACTATTTACAGTTTTGAACAATCGCCTTTAATAATTTTTTTAATCCAACTTTTGCTTCAGTTTACCTCAAACATGATTGAAAGAAGAACGTAATATTGAAACGAAATTAAATTACAACCGTTTTTTTACAATCTGAATGGTTTTTTATTTGTTTCAGTTAGTTTTGAGTAACCTCATTTGTATTTAAAATAATCACTTAACTATTAATTAAATGTTGGATACTGTGCCGGGAGTGAACACATATTTTACTTGAGATTATCCGATAAGATTTTTAAATGAACATCGTATTAAAGGAAGCGTGTTTTCAAATTATTTTTAGTAGAAACGCATTGTCATGATCCTTTTTTAGCTCTTAGAAGTACCGCAAATTTTTTAATGAAACTTTATATAGTAAAGCCTATAAAATTAACAGAAAATACTGTATTTTTAAACATTGAAATAATATTAACAACTCTCAAGATGAAACATTAAACCGAAAAGACACAGAGAAGAATAAGATATCGCTAGTAACCGGGACTTAAACCCAGGAACCCATGGTCTATCCGGGACCTTGTTCTCTACTCCACTTAACTACAGCTACCCCAATCTGTTCAGTCATTTTTTTCGGCATCATACCTCGATTTCTAAGAATTATTAATATCATCTTCATTAATTCTCGTATATTTTGGATGCCAAATTTCGTTTATTCCAAAAATTTACTAAAATGCCATTATGTATTGTGTTCTGTCTTCAATCGCAAGCAACTCCAATATAAGTCAATAAACAGTCGTAACTAGGATTTGAACCCAGATCTACTGGTCTTACCGGGACTAATGTCTTTATCAATTAAGCTATTGAAAGCTATATTCTCATATTTCCAATTTGAATTATTAACAAAGTGTAACAATTATTATTTTTATAAACAATAATTATTAATCTAAAACACTCATCCAAATTGAAAAAACCTTCCGAGCAAAGATAAATGTCGCCGGCAGGACTCGAACCCGCACCCTTCTAATGTCCGGTCAGATGCTCTACCGTTGAGCTACGTCGGCTTATCGCAAACCCGCCAAGTTAATCAATATATACTAGTGTTCCATTCAATAATTACTGTTTTTATTATATTTTCACCTGTAAACAACCAACTTTATTAGTATGAGAGAGGCTTGTAACGGCTAAATCCCTCTATTTAGATGGCGTCGAGACAAATTATGTCTACATTTTATTGGTGAAAATTGCTTTGACTTGTCAAATATTTATTAATTGATAAACTAAAGTTCTTTTAAACTTAAGACAAGATTTTTGTGCATAGTGCAAAGGGTAACAATTATTATTTTTATAAACAATAAGTTCCAAATTGAAATGCTGAGCAAAGATTGCCGCGGAGAACCCACCCTTCTAATGTCCGGTCAGATGCTCTACCGTTAATGAATTTACCGTTTTGAATGGAACACTAGTATATATTGATTAACTTGGCGGGTTTGCGATAAGCCGACGTAGCTCAACGGTAGAGCATCTGACCGGACATTAGAAGGGTGCGGGTTCGAGTCCTGCCGGCGACATTTATCTTTGCTCGGAAGGTTTTTTCAATTTGGATCAGTGTTTTAGATTAATAATTATTGTTTATAAAAATAATAATTGTTACCCTTTGAACTATGCACAAAAATCTTGTCTTAAGTTTTAATTAACTTTAGTTTATCAATTATTAACAAAGTATTTATTTATTTCTCAAGTTGGACGTTGGTCCTGGTAAGACTGGAGTATCTGGGTTCAAATCCCAGTTGAGACTGTTATCTTTTAGAACTTTTTTTTAGAAATTAAACTTGTTTTTAAATAAATGATAATAGTTATTAAAATGACAAAAACACACCTTATTATTTATCTTTGAATTGTTTACCTATCCTAATTTCTTTAAGAGGAACGGCTGCGCGCCTTGCTTCATGCTAAAGTTAATCCTGGATTTGATGCCGAAATATCCACCTAAACTGAATGACCTTTTATTAATATTTAAGGTATGGTAAATATGTACTAAAAATTAAGAGTATTTTATTCATTTTTGTTTTAAATTATGATAATTTGCCATTAAAGTAATCAATTTTCCTGATTTTATTGGGAACTTTGACAATTATTTGCGGGTTGTTGGTATTTTTTTTTAATTGTCTATTTGCTTTGTAAATATGATTACATAAAAAAAAAAATTTAAAAACATTTTATTGGGTCGATATTTTAAATTATGTTCTGCAAATTTGTCTTCTAATGTAAGTTGGTCGTATTTAATCTAAATTTTAGTCAATTTTCAATTATTAATTATTTTTATTGAGATTTAAAAACCTCATTTTATTATATAATCATTTTAGAAAATAATATTATTATAACCTAAATGAATCATGACAACGGAAAAAAACGACAGAAAATAAAAAGATTTTAATTATAAAGATACCTGCCAATAATATGGGATTAAAAATGGAGAATAATATTTACAAATCTTGAATTGGAGATACGATATCTATGAAGATGACATTAATTGAACTGGTCTCATTAGCTAAGTTGGTTAAGCGGTTGCACCGGATAGACAGAGGTCCTGGGTGCGAGTCCCAAATGCGACTGAAATCTTTTTATTCTCTGTCGTTTTTTTCGGTTCTCATTTTTTATTTAGGTTATGTTAATATTATTTTCTACAATGATTAAATTTAAGTCCATCATAACGCCTATTTTAACGCTTTTTTATTTTATATTTTAAGATAAGACTGAGTAAAACTTTTTTCAAATAATTGCTAAAGTTGCCTCTGAAATCGCGAAAATTTGATTGCTCTAACGGCCTTTATTTTGAAAGTTAAAAAAAAATTTCAAATACTTTTAATCCGTATTAGATATTTGCTATCCCTTTTGACGTAAATAAATATCATAAGGTTTAGGTTAGTATTTTGATCTCAAATACAAAATTAAGTATTATATGAAACAGCCGTTCCTCTTAAGGCTGAAAGGGGGAAGAAACGCCTGTGATTACAATAAACCTACTGTAATATATTGACCCTTAAAATATCGTTAAAATATACAAATATATCACTATACAAAATGTGCCTAGCAATCTTTGGGGAATAAATACCATTCATACATATGCATACAAAAATAATTCGTTACAATTCATAAAATATTTAATCTTCATCACTAATTTTCTTTTAGAAATAACTGAGCTTTAAATGAGGAGGAAAAATACAAACAGTACTAATCTCCCTGCATTCCAAAATAAAGGCGTGATTATTAGTATTAAAATGATCACATTTCATTAAGTCTTACTCGAGAAAAGTTGAGTTCTACAACTAATAGGACGATTTTTTGTTTAAACTTTTCCACTTCGATAAAACGAGGGGAGCTTAATCACATTGACTCAAATAATGGCGAGCAATGTTTTATTTTAATCAGAAGCTTTAACCAACCTTTTTTCTACCTTTTTATTTGTTTACCTAATATTCATTAAAGCCAGGGAAGTCCATTATTCATCGACTTTAAGCTGTCTCTCGAAGAAGCTTTCGTTTATTTTTCACTTATTAGACAAGTCTTTATAAGGTATTCATTGTCAATTTTTTGTCAATTGTTATTCCTCAACAGAACTAAATTATTTATCTTCTAACCCCATCTGTCAATGAAACTGAGTTTTTACTAGAAGATGAACTTTAAAAAATTCTAGTTCATATAAAGAGAGGATTTCTGAGTGATTTCTTTCACATTATTTCACCGAACGAGTTTACTGCTCGAGAAATAAACAGTTTTGTTATTTATCATTAAACCTGATGTTAAAGAAATCAGCTATCGACTATATGTGGTTAGAACTGCCCATAATGTATAATATCATCCTTGTCTAGCCGCATTTTGAACCAATTAAGCCACAATAAGCTGTCGTAAGGATTCGTAACAAACTTCTTGGATATTCTCATCCTTCATTTTTAGTACGTTATGTAAAGCCAATAAGGAAAGTTGATTCTACAGTCAGAAGCTGTATTTATTTATAATGCCAATCTATTGCTTTGATTTACTTTCAGGGTATCATGAAAATAAAACATCTTTACATACTATTTTAAAACCATGATGAAGGTATAATAAGTAGAGATAGGTACGATCATGCGTAGTTTCAGATTTTTTTTATCTTTAACTTAAAATAAATTGTATAATAAAAACTAATTATCATTTTGGTAAGCAGTTCTTATCTAACAGTTGCATTTTATGACTTTTCTTCCGCTTTCAAGATTTTACAATGCATTGTGCGTTCGGTTAGTATTTTTACAGTAGATGTGTTTGACCCATGAATAAATAAAATAAATATCTGGATGTTTACTTTTACTTTTCCGGGATAAAAGTTTTTCTTCTTGTTTTATAAAACGAAATTTAGACATATCCGATACCCACCGGAAACTTAATATGCGACGATACTTAATTTATTCGTAAATACTTAAAATAGGCGTTTATCTCATGGAAGTTCTTATTCTACAGCTGTTAAAATTACGTCTATCGAAGTTGGTTCAATATTTCAAGAAACAAATTTTATTAAAAGATACAAATTAAAAATTTAAAAAAATCAATTACAATTAATGCCAGAAAATTAAATAACTTTCTACCGATATTCACGGATAAAACAGTAATAAACAGAATTACTGGAAAATTATTACAGTTCATGGAAGGCTGTAGACGACTAAGTGAAATTACGAAACCAGGTTCCCCAAAGCGTATTTTAACCGTGCAGTAAATCTCTGTAAATATAATTTACATGAAGCTATAAATTAACAAAAGTTGGCTGCGAACATTCCACGGTAGCCATCTATATTTTACCGCCAGTCGGTAATTAAATTCCATTTTAGTGCCTTCATCCCGTTTTTAAAAAAAATCAGACATAATATATGACATTTTCAAAATATATCGTAAACTTGTCATGGCCTCTTCGTAAATGATACGAGATCGTGTGAAATATACCTAATGATTTTGATACATCCATGTCCGGTTTTTAAAGCGCGTTTATGTACAATATCACCTCAAGAACACTTTAAAAGTAGCTAGGTACGTAGAAAGGCAGTGGGAAAAAGTGATTTCAAAAATCACTTTAAAATTGATTTCTCAAAATCACTTTAAAGTTGATTTGTCAAACACGTTTACGGATGTCACGAGATGGGAAAAGGTTCAGATTATTGGAATAAACAGTTAAAAACAAAAATAAAACTTTAGCAAAGAAGATATAAAACCGCGCAATAGTATGAACAGAAAATATTACATAATGACAGTGTTTATTTGTTAGTTTTCTTTTAATTTATTTGTAAAAAGGTTTCTGAAACATTGGCTCTAGGTGGAGATGGAAGGCTAATCTAATATGGCAGTGAAAATCTTAAATGAAAGCTAAAAAATCTTTTATATTGTTGAATGGGAAGAGTTTTATTACATAGTACTACTAAAGAAGGAGTTGTTCTCGGAAGGAAAACTATATGAGGGATACGTAGGAATCCAAGGGTTAGTGTATCCAGAAGTGAAGGACGTATTAATCCATCCCTCCCATAGCGGTGAAAGGCGATAGATAAGTTGATAGAGTACTGCTGGAGGGGTCAGGAAGTTTCTCTCAATGGGCCCTTCCCGATTTGGCTCACCAAGTAACGGGTGGGCAGACGAATCCGCAAACGAGACCTGAACAAAACTCATCCGATGAACCCGGGCAACACGGGCAACCCTGTTAAGTCATCAAACGTAGGGAACTATTTGAGGTGACCTATGGCAGAGGTGTTAGTTATTCAATGAATGGT
Organism: Halesus radiatus; assembly: GCA_022606495.2. NCBI lineage: Eukaryota > Metazoa > Arthropoda > Insecta > Trichoptera > Limnephilidae > Halesus > Halesus radiatus. The sequence goes on along the minus strand of JAHDVE020011609.1, from coordinate 424,399 downwards.
TCCCGAGGCTGCGGTGCCAATACCCGCCTTAAAAGTTGAAATCCTCTAAGGAAATGATTATATTTATCCATTTTATCCAGAAAAAAAAATTACGACCTTCAATCAAAACCTTTCGTTTCAGAGAAATCATAAATAAGGCCACAGCACGACAATGGTTTGGAATTATATTATCATACCTAATGATAGCTTAAACCACATCATAAATGATAAAACTTTCAATTAAATGTTACTTTTAAACACACAATGATAAAATAATTATATACTTCTGTAATTCCACCTAAATTTTATGAATAATTCAGTAAATTTTCGGTACTACACCGGTAACTCCACAGCGCGGAAACGGCTACCATAATTTTAATTACGTGAGTTACTCAATTACTGTCTCTGTATGAGAAAAAATATATTTGCTTTTGATTTATAATCCTCAAAATGCATGCATGACCAACAAACTTATACAAAAACACAGCTTACATAGGTACATACTTAAATATTTATTGTTTTTGTGTTTAATTCGTAGAACTCCATTTAATTTTTTATTTTTTAATTTAATGTAAATCAAATTTAATTTAACGGTGATCCCATAGGAAGGCCACCATTTTGTTGATAGTAAATTTAAAAACCTCACAGATTAGAGAATTTTAATTATTTTTTAACTAAATCGGTTTTACCGATAATAAATAATTATTTCTAAAAACCCGTCCAAATTAGAATGGGCTAAATAAAATCACATAAATAATTCGTTAAAATGTGGATTAACCGCAGTTTTAAAATTACCTTAAAAAATAAAAACTAAAAATACTTGCAGAACTTACAGAATAATATTGTTAAATTTTATTTACATTAAATTTATAAAAAAATACAAACTTAAAACGTGCATTCACGAGTTTAAAAAAAAATTACACTAAAATTTGATAATCTTGATTTTTATTTACTAATTACGGTACATAATTAAATTCTTTCCAAAGTATTATTTTTATTTCGATGCTACCGCCGAATTTTTTTTACCGGTGGGTTTGAGCCTTTTCCATTCGTTGATGTTCTTTACGAGAACTTCTAGCTGTGAAAACCAGACTCGTAAGGAACTCATTTATCCAGTTAGATAATACGAATTGGTAAACGACTGTAATAAATTTATTTTGCATAATAAACGCATGAAAAGAATTATCTTTGTTAACTTTATAACATAGATTTATATATTTAGTTAAAATAAATTCACATAAATGCCACATTTAGCACTCGCAATGGAGTTAATGGAGTATCGAGAAGAGGGGACAATGCTGATAAATCGTAAAATGATAATAATTTCATTTGGTCATATTTATTCATAACTGCGGAAAACGTCAACTGATTCTTTTTCTAAGACGATTAGCGAATTTATTTTATAAAATTAATAAAAAATACTTTGTGTACACCCCTGTTTAATATATAAATATAATTTTTTCGGATGTGAAGCTACCATCAATATAATATACATTGAAAAACAGTGGTGTACACAAAACATTTCTTATGAATTTTATTAATATTAACACTATAAAGTAATTTTACTTTTAGTGAAGAAATTTATATTTTCTTATCTTAGGTACACTTAAAATACAATTCCTTACAACACCTGTTATCGACGAAGTAGCATCTTACCGTATGTAATTAAAGTGATAATTTAGATGTTGATAGATGAGCATGAGTATTATCTATAATTAATTATTGATGACAAATGTCTTTTTAAACATTTAATTTGATGCGTGTTTCTTCGATATCACCTTTGTACGGGGCAATTTTGCGTTTAATTTCCGGTTTTGCGGTTAATTTCCGTCGATTATAAAGAATATTCATGACATTAATTAAGCAATTTTACTTTTTAAAATGCACAAACCCACATTATCAATAAATCTACATAATCAATGAATGGGTAGGCACCTACTCCTAATTGAGAGATGCAGTTTGACTCTTGCAAAGACTGCATTTAGTTTGCAGGAATTATTTACGCTCGCGTGAGTAAGAGATTACAAATAAATTAAAAATTCATGAATAGGAAATGACTGAAATAAATTAATTTTGCGACTCGCAATCTTTATGATAGTCCAGCAATTGATTAATCCGTTTTGTAATTGCAATTGAAGGACTACGAAGGTTTACAGAATAATTATGAGGAGACAGAATCATAATGCTGTTACAGATAAATGGTGTAACACAGTGGGAAATTCTACTTGCTGAAATTACGCTGAGAAAATTAATCATGGAGAACATCAGAAGTGAAATTACTTACACATAGTGAAATTTATGCCTATTTCGTTCGCGTGTTATTTTCACTGTGTAACTTTAGCACGCATAATATCCGCCTGTTTAATTTCATTTTTGCTCCCGAACTGGAGTTTTTTTATTTTCCAACTAAATGTACCATACCAGATAAAACCAGGAAATTAATGCCACTATACTCCACTTTTTTAGAGTTCGACTTTTAGGTACAATTCCAGGAAGGAATAAGGATAATTCCAGCATTTAGATTCCATTCCAATTTCAGGAAGGTATGGGAATGTTTTCAGCGTTTTGTTACAATTATAAGAAGATATGGGGAAAATTCTAGCGCTTTTGTACAATTACAGGAAGACTTGGGAAAGATTTCAGCGTTTAGGAATAATTACAGGAAGATATAGGAAAGATTCCAGTAAAAGTGTGAAAGTATTATACTTATTTTAGTTGGAGTTGTGATATATTCATGTAGCACAAGAAATTACTTCGTACTCATCGGAGCAGGAATGAATATACAGGTACAACATTATTGCATTTTTTAATGTGAACACTTCACAAAAGTCGCAACTCTCCGAAGCCAGAAGGACTATAGCAATCACAATTAAGATATATTCTGAGGATGAATAGAGTGGGAGGTGAAGCAAATTAGGAAGAGGAAAGTTGGAAAGTTCCTGACTATTCAAACCAACGATTCGATTCTGAATAGTTGTCTTTTTACCAGGGTGATACTAAGAGTATCAATCACTTTGGAACGTGCCGCAAATATATTATACGTATTTAAGCACCTACACATTTTTATAAAATTGGAAAAAAGTCTTTATTTTACAAATAAAAGTAAAATGGCATGGCTAATTGATAAGTACATCTTATTTCTTACAGTTAACCCAATAAATAATACTTATATAACGTTTTTCGGTTTGGGAGTCGTAATGTCCATGAATAATAAAAATGACTTCACACCCATTGGAAGAAAGATGGATATATTAAACATAAAAAATAAATTAAATTAATTTTTTAAAACAGGATCAATATTTTATTTACCTTTATATTTCGTAGGGACTTTATTCTGCAATTTCATTCGAGTAACAAACAAAATATTTTATGCTACATCTGGTATTTTATTAATAAAAGTTTGAAACTTGTACTGGTGAAATATCATAAAGTGTGATAGCGACCAAAACATGGCGTCGTATTTACAATGCCACAAAAAATTATAGCACTTATTTCCTTCACGGACTAGCGACATAATGCATTTGTTTGGAATATTATTATCCTCCGCGGTGACAGCGTGCATTTATCCCAATGAAACCTATATTATTCATGAGATGTAGTGTTATTTTTGGTACGGAAGATCAAAAGTATAAAAATCAACGATTTGCTTTTTATTGCACCACTTTTATTTAAAAAAAAACCTTATGGGTGCTTTACAAGATTGGTTACATGAAATATAATTCGTTTAAAAAACATTTTTTTTATAGGTTATTTAATCAAAAGGGTAAATGAATGAATTGGAGGCATCCTGGACTGTTGTACGGTTATTTTATTTTATTTTTTATATTGTACTTAAAATTGATGAATATTTTTTTAGAAAACATTAATGCTGATGTGAAATAAATCATTAGAAATGGGGCAAGCATTCTACCTTGAGGCCCAATATATGAAAGCTCGCTCGGGAAGATTGGGAATACTTTTTCATTATTTTCATTATGGCTTCGCGAATGACGAAAATTCAAAAAAATTTCAACTGTCGTTCATAACTTATTTCGTGTTCCTTTTTTCCATCTACTCAAGCTTGTTTTTATGCTAAACAGACAATTCAGTACACTGATAAATAGGAACACTTCAGAAAAGTGACATAAAGTCATGAAAAATGTTTTTTTTTCATACTTTTAATGAATTTATATCATTTAATCATTGAAGAAGATTTTTTTTTTTTTTTTTTACAGTAACTCCACACAGGAGACCAAGGAGGAAATGATTTCCCTCAAGGCCTATATCATCTTTGGGGATGCTGTGTGGAGGATCTTTTAGAGGATAGGAAGGAGTGAACTTGGGTCTTGAAGAGACCCATGTTATAGGATGGAGGAAACACAGAGGCCGGCAGATCATTCCACAGTTGAGTTGTTGAATACAAGAACGAGTCGTAGAAGCGACCCGTTCTCATGTGAAAATGTCAACCGTGTGCAAATGTTGGGCGCGCGTTTGGCGTGTTTCCCGACTATGCACCGGTGCCGAAGGATCAATGACGCTAGTTCCTCGGAGCATCTTCCATTAAAATACCGGTAGAACAAGGACAGCATTTCCACCCGACGTCTGTGCTCCAAAGATTGCAACCCATTTGTTAAGATAGGCGAATCTATCAAACGGACCGCCCGTTTCTGCACAGAGTCAAGGTTTTTTCAGATATTTTGGGACTCCCGACCAGAGGTGGCTGCCAAATTCTACAATGGGGCGCACTTGCGATTTGTACAGGGTCAGCAGTTGTGTACTATTAAAGTATCTGCGGGCTCTGTACAATACGCCCAGCTTCTGAAACGGGAAGTCCGTAAGAAGGCAGTTTGTTGACAAGTCCTCGGTGCCAAACCCGGTCAAAGGCCTTAGAAATGTCCAGTGAGACCGTTTGAGTCTCACCATAACGTTCCAGGCACTGTCCCCAAACATGCGTCACATACGCGAGAAGATCACCGCACGAGCTGTTCCGCTGAACTATACTGGCGGTCGTTAATGATTTTGTTCTTCTCGAGGTATGTAAGCAGTTTGTCGTTGATCACACGTTCCATCACCTTGGACAGAACTGATGTGATCGCTATGGGGCGGTAGTTGGCCGGGTTGGAGCGGTCACCTTTCTTAGGTATAGGATGAATGTGGATTGTCTTTACAGAGAGCTGATTTAGTGATCCGGATCACTAAACCGAGCCGCTTCGCCCACAACTACTATATACAATAAGCGTATTAATAAATGTTTTGCTATATTTCTATGTTGATCCGACACATTCAAAGTGTCGAATTTCTGCTTTTTGTTTTTTTTTAACATATTTTGTGGGAAACCTATACTAAATAGATTTTGTTTTATTTTTATTTCATGTATTTCCTTCATTTTGTAATAATGAAATATCATGAAAAATTAAAAGAAGTCACTTGAATAACACATATTTATTTTTGTTTCACCATTTCCCACCATTAATATTTTGAATATGACGCACAATAAACAGTACTTCTCCATTATAAATGTTTAAAAAATCTCTCTTCTACGATTTAGCGGACAGCTCTCAAAAAATACACACTTTGCAGGTTGCTAACTCAAGAAATACTGCGAATGATTTAACTGTAAATTCTATATGGGTAATTAGAAAAATGTTAAAGGTTTCAAAGTAAAACGATCTTCAAAATGTAATCTTTTATATTCTACATGAAATACACACCGAAACTTTAGTTAAAACTTTCATAAATGCTTTCACTTGTATTTAAACTGCACCTATTTTCAGACATTTTGGTATGGATTCATAAAATTTTAAGATTACAGTTTGAGGATTTTTGTTATTAAATTTTATATATTTTCCTAACTTACTATATACAATTTATAAAAAAATCATTTGTGGTATTATTTGAGTTATCAACCTACAAAGTGGTGTTTGGGCATTTTTTAGTGCAGACCCTTAACATAGGGATGTAAAAAAATATATGTGTAATATTATTCACATACATTCAAATGCGATTACCCCAGCTTGCCAATTTGTGGGTTAGATGGTTTCTGCATAAATAATATCTTCTAAATAATCGCTTCACCAAAGTTGTGTTTTAGAAGTAAAAACGCGCTAACAACATCTTATTATGTGTTTGAACCTCAAACTCCATGAAAAAACTGTACTAAAACACGTAATTACTTCGATCAGATTGCCGCTGCCGGACGAGTTTCTATTAAAAGTGGTCACAAAAAGCTCGTTGTTATTTTCTCTTTATTCATATTCGGCGTCGTCTTATTTCCCGCTGACAAGTGGTACCGGTTTGGAGGGAGGTCCGTGTGTACTGTATACTGTGTGGTGCACCTGTGTGCACTCCGCCGGGATTACACATACACAGTGCTGACATTGTGTGTGTGTAATCCCGGCGGAGTCTCGAATATCCGACATGACAGTATTTTTGACACGCCGAAACACGTCGTTCGGCTGCGCTCCGTTATAAAATAAGAAGAGCATTTCATTGAACTACATGATGTACAAAAGTTAACCCTCCTTTAAAAGCATGATTTCTCGGGTTTTCTCTTCTTTATTTAAAATCAAAATATATTATATTTAAATTAGTAGATCGATATCTCTAAAAATGACGAAATTGTGAGCTTTCAAAATGAACTTCGGAAAAACCGTGACGTCACGAGTCATAATTCGGTACAATTCACAATTTTAATGGCAGTAACAGATACAGCCGCGCCTATGTTATATACGACCGTGCCAGTCATTTTATGAACCATGATGTCACACGCTTATAGGGCGGCACCGCGCCAGAAAGGTTATCAAAATTTTAATCACTTATATTTTCGGTATCATTCGTTTTTTTTAAATAAATAAAAAAAGTTCTGTTCACAACGTGCTCTAATTAATATAATACGTTTTTAAATAACGTGAAATTCTATTGTAGGCGACAACCTCATTGAAAATTCTCAAAATTTTGAGTTTGTAAGTAACATTCGAAGACGATTCTACACTTTTTGATTACCAGTGAGTGGCTGTGTTGGCATCGCGTTTGGGTCTCACCCAGGCGTCGTGAGTTCAATTCTCCGGCTGGCTAAGTTCTCCATTACGACACAAGCAACATCTTCAGATTACTGTGATGGTAGTAGGAGATTTTGAAATATTGTCAGGTTATACGTAACCAGGGAATATTTATCTTTCTATTAAATTTAAAAAATATATATATATATATTAAAAATAACGATCGAAATCCACCCTTTGTTCGTACATTCATTGAAAAATTAATGTTGGGGTTGCAGATAACCATCGTGCCAGTTGAAAAGGATAGGATGCAATATATATCTGTTCTTTCTTGTCTTATTTTTTCATTATGTTACGTGTTCAGCGTGCATAGTAGGGTAGATTATCAACTAACGCTTGATAAATTATGGAATACAGAATTCAAAACACCCGTGAACCATAACTACCCTACTAGGCATAGTGAAGCATAAATGTATATGTTTAATAAATCTCAAAATGTTTAGGAGATATAACAGAGAGGAAAATATTCCTGAAATGTTTGACGCATTACCTGAACACTTAAAAATGAGAGATATACTTTGAAAATAGCAACAAAAAACAGGTCATTCTACCTCCGTAGAACATGAAAACAAATACATTCTTTTTTTTTACATGAATGTCGCACAAGAGTCTTAACTGCTCCCAACCGTCTGGAGCCAGTGAGACTACAGCATCCCCAATTGCGAAATGTTGTGAGGCTGAAGGTATTAGGAAGGTAAAGGAGAAGGGGAAGAGGAAGGTGGAGAAATACCTGACTATTCAGATCTGGTCACCAAACACGGCTAAAAGCCATTTCAAGCAACGTTTCAATTCCGAATGGTGGTCTGTCACCAGGGCGATACTGAGAGTATCTTCCACTCTGGAACGTGCGCAAATATACTTTGTTAATAAATATACTTTTTCAATTAATTAATTGTGAAACAGCACAAATTAATTAAATAAAATTTACTTGCGCACGCCAGGATTTGAACCCGTGACCTTCGGATTTGTAGTCGAGAGCCTTACCCCTCGACCATGGAGGCCGTCATATGTCTGTATATGCATAACTATTTACCGTAAGTTACTTAATGTTGGAAATAAATTCTAATTATAATATCGTAATATAATACGTATCAAGTAAAAGCTAAATGTTAAGTATTTAGAAATTTAGTTTTGAGAGAATACAATTGTAAAAAAATAACACGTGGAATTTTATTTTTATTTTGAAAGTATGCATTCATTACATTATTCATATTCCTTATAGTCTTTTTTTAATCATTGGAGGATAATATTAACAAATCTGAAAGGAAATATGAAACAGATAAGATAAAGAATATAAAAAAAATCTTTACACGATTCGATTTGTTGTACTTATCTGAGGCATCCCAGAGATCTTTTACCATCCACCTGCGCGTTAATTACTATCATGATACATATATCTCCGTCCATCTGCTCTACATTCCGAATAATGTTAGCGTGCCTCTCTTGAACTTGTTGATTGGGTATACATCGGCCTCACATTCTCTAGGATCTTCTAATTAGTAATGCTGTCATACATACTTTGACCATGCGTACCCCTCAAGAATCTAATTCCTAGTATATTCAGTCTATTTCCGCTCCTACTCTATTGGTCCCGTTGTTCAACAAGGTTGGCACCAGAACCTGAGTGAAGATTAGTAACACTATCGACTATTGCGTCCCATTCCCCAATTAAATGATATCCTTATTCATCATGTCTCCAGTACACACACTTCCCAAATGCACAAACTCTACCACTTGCTCAAAAATTCAAAGACGTGGTTATGCCATGATACGAGTAGGATAGAATGGATAGTATTAATTTGTTGAAGTCTGTCATTTGCACCGTCTTTAAAAATAGTAATATGATGATAACATAACACATTATGGATAAACTAAATGTAGGACGTGCTCACAGATGACGCTAATTTAAAAATTTTAGAGAAAAAATACTTGTAGCACATAATTCTTTTAAATAATGAAATGAATTCTTTATTGGCGGGTGTACACACAGAATATGAAAAGGAAAAAATTTTAATTGTAGGTTCAAAGCTCAAGTGCTTCAAGAAACTTATAAAAGTATAATATATTATTGTATCACTAACATATATAAGTTATTTATACAATTTTCTTGAAAGACTTCTTTTAACTTACAATAACAACTAATTCCATTTCGTATTCCGCATGAATTCAAGAATTCATATCAATAATTAAAAGCATTACGTGCTAAAAGTGTTTTTTTAATAAAATATTTAAATTAGCATCATTTGTGAGCGCTTATAACGTTTTATTTAACCTTAAAAGGGAACAGGTTCAAAACAAGTAAAGAAGTGTTAGTTTTTTTTCTTGTTAAAATATTTTCTCAGCGCGAACAGATGTATTATCTCAACGGAGGAACTAATTTTCACACTCGCTCTATAATTGAAAGGTTTCTTTGAACACCCTGTATGTTTGGCATAAGTAGGTACTCACTTAAATTACCTGTTTTATATCGAAGTAAACTGGGGGCATGATATTTCAAGAATTTATTCATTGTTTTCATTATGTTTTGTCGCCGCTTGGTTGCTGCGATCTCCAATCTCCAATGTGGGAATTTCGAAAAATTGTGAAAAAGCCGATGACCCTTTGTTAGGAGTTACTTGGCGCCGGAAGTAAGAAAATTTATAAATTATTTTATGTTGGTGCCAAAATGTTGCTCATCAGAGAGCTTTTAATGATTTGCAAAAGTGAACCCATTTTTGCCACTTAAGTAGTATAGCTCATTCATGATGTATAATTAACCGAGAATCTATTTAACTTTTACCATATTTCTTGAGGCTGTAGTTTATTTGTATACTTAATTAATATGCCTAAAATCCATTTAGTTATTTAAAATTTTAAAAGAAAGGTTGTCTTTAAAGTTTTTGATAATATTAACATAACCTGAATGAAAGATGAAACCGGACAAAAGGACAGAAACTAAAAATATTTCAGTCGCATCTGGGACTCAAACCCAGGTCCTCTGCCTATCCGGGGCAACGCTTAAACAAAATGATTAAAAAAAGACTATAAGGAATATGAATAATGTAATGAATGCATACTTTCAAAATAAAAATAAAATTCCACGTGTTATTTTTTTACAATTGTATTCTCTCAAAACTAAATTTCTAAATACTTAACATTTAGCATTTACTTGATACGTATTATATTACGATATTATAATTAGAATTTATTTCCAACATTAAGTAACTTACGGTAAATAGGTATGCATATACAGACATATGACGGCCTCCATGGTCGAGGGGTAAGGCTCTCGACTACAAATCCGAAGGTCACGGGTTCAAATCCTGGCGTGCGCAAGTAAATTTTATTTAATTAATTTGTGCTGTTTCACAATTAATTAATTGAAAATAATACAAAGTATATTTGCGCACGTTCCAGAGTGGAAGATACTCTCAGTATCGCCCTGGTGATAGACCACCATTCGGAATTGAAATTGTATTTCTCCACCTTCCTCTTCCCTTCTCCTTCCCCTTCCTAATACCTTCAGCCTCACAACATTTCCCAATTGGGGATGCTGTAGTCTCACTGGCTCCAGACGTTTGGGAGCAGTTAAGACTCTTGTGCGGCATTCATGTAAAAAAAAAGAATGTATTTGTTTTCATGTTCTACGGAGGTAGAATGACCTGTTTTTTGTTGCTATTTTCAAAGTATATCTCTCATTTTTAAGTGTTCAGGTAATGCGTCAAACATTTCAGGAATATTTGCCTCTCTGTTATATCTCCTAAACATTTTGAGATTTTTTAAACATATACATTTATGCTTCTCTATGCCTAGTAGGGTAGTTATGGTTCACGGGTGTTTTGAATTCTGTATTCCATAATTTATCAAGCGTTAGTTGATAATCTACCCTACTATACACGGTGAACACGTAACATAATAAAAAAATAAGACAAGAAAGAACAGATATATATTGCATCCTATCCTTTTCAACTGGCACGATGGTTATCTGCATCCCTAACATTAATTTTTCAATGAATGTACGAACAAAGGATGGATTTCGATCGTTATTTTTAATATATATATATATATTTTTTAAATTTAATAGAAAGATAAATATTCCCTGGTTACGTATAACCTGACAATATTTCAAAATCTCCTACTACCATCACAGTAATCTGAAGATGTTGCTTGTGTCGTAATGGAGAACTTAGCCAGCCGGAGAATTGAACTCACGACGCCTGGGTGAGACCCAAACGCGATGCCAACACAGCCACTCACTGGTAATCAAAAAGTGTAGAATCGTCTTCGAATGTTACTTACAAACTCAAAATTTTGAGAATTTTCAATGAGGTTGTCGCCTACAATAGAATTTCACGTTATTTAAAAACGTATTATATTAATTAGAGCACGTTGTGAACAGAACTTTTTTTATTTATTTAAAATAACGAATGATACCGAAAATATAAGTGATTACAATTTTGATAACCTTTCCGGCGCGGTGCCGCCCTATAAGCGTGTGACATCATGGTTCATAAAATGACTGGCACGGTCGTATATAACATAGGCCCGGCTGTATCTGTTACTACCATTAAAATTGTGAATTGTACCGAAATATGACTCGTTACGTCACGGTTTTTCCGAAGTTCATTTTGAAAGCTCACAATTTCGTCATTTTTAGAGATATCGATCTACTAATTTAAATATAATATATTTTGATTTTAAATAAAGAAGAGAAAACCCGAGAAATCATGCTTTTAAAGGAGGGTTAACTTTTGTACATCATGTAGTTCAATGAAATGCTCTTCTTATTTTATAACGGAGCGCAGCCGAACGACGTGTTTCGGCGTGTCAAAAATACTGTCATGTCGGATATTCGAGACTCCGCCGGGATTACACACACACAATGTCAGCACTATGTATGTGTAATCCCGGCGGAGTGCACACAGGTGCACCACACAGTATACAGTACACACGGACCTCCCTCCAAACCGGTACCACTTGTCAGCGGGAAATAAGACGACGCCGAATATGAATAAAGAGAAAATAACAACGAACTTTTTGTGACCACTTTTAATAGAAACTCGTCCGGCCGCGGCAATCTGATCGAAGTAATTACGTGTTTTAGTACAGTTTTTTCATGGAGTTTGAGGTTCAAACACGTAATAAGATGTTGTTAGCGCGCTTTTACTTCTAAAACACAACTTTGGTGAAGTATACCGTCGTAAGAAGCGATTATTTAGAAGATATTATTTATGCAGAAACCATCTAACCCACAAATTGGCAAGCTGGGGTAATCGCATTTGAATGCATGTGAAAAATATTACACATATATTTTTTTACATCCCTATGTTAAGGGTCTGCACTAAAAAATGCCCAAACACCACTTTGTAGGTTGCTTACTCAAATAATACCACAAATGATTTTTTTATAAATTGTATATAGTAAGTTATGAAAATGTATAAAATTTAATAACAAAAATCCTCAAACTGTAATCTTAAAATTTTATGAATACATACCAAAATGTCTGAAAATAGGTGCAGTTTAAATACAAGTGAAAGCATTTATGAAAGTTTTAACTAAAGTTTCGGTGTGTATATCATGTAGAATATAAAAGATTACAGTTTGAAGATCATTTTACTTTGAAACCTTTAACATTGTTCTAATAACCCATATAGAATTTACAGTTAAATCATTCGCAATATTTCTTGAGTTAGCAACCTGCAAAGTGTGTATTTTTTTAAAGCTGTCCGCTAAATCGTAGAAGAAAGATTTTTTAAGCATTTATAATGGAGAAGTACTGTTTATTGTGCGTCATATTCAAAATATTAATTATATTATTATTAAGAAGGTTACAGTTTCACAGTTCGGAAATTCATAGGTCGGATGGTATCAGCGATGTTAAAAAAATTAAGGAATATCAACAATTTACAAAATTTTGTTAATTGTTTTTTTTTATTATATTCTATTTACAGTAAACAGTGATATAAAGGGGGAAATGGTGAAACAAAAATAAACATGTCTTATTCAAGTGACTTCTTTTAATTTTTCATGATATTTCATTATTACAAAATGAAGGAAATACATGAAATAAAAATAAAACAAAATCTATTTAGTATAGGTTTCCCACAAAATATGTTAAAAAAAAAAACAAAAAGCAGAAATTCGACACTTTGAATGTGTCGGATCAACATAGAAATATAACAAAACATTTATTAATACGCTTATTGTATATAGTAGTGGTGGGCGAAGCGGCTCGGTTTAGTGATCCGGATCACTAAATCAGCTCTCTGTAAAGACAATCCACATGAAAACTGGACGAAAAAGATATCGTATAAGAGAATCTTTATGAGGGCCAAGGGAGCGAGGGACAGGGCATGGTGCGGCGGGACGCGAACCGTCGTTCAATCGAGCCGGATCACCGAACCGGTACACTACAAAGAGCTGATTTAGTGATCCGGCTCACTAAACCGAGCCGCTTCGCCCACCACTATTATAGTTCTAGAAACGTCTCACAAGTACATATTATTAAAATTCTATTTTTTATCAAAGCGTTTGTATCGTTTGAATGGTTTCAGTGTTTTTTTGTTTTAATTTCTTTTATTTCATAGTCGAGCACATTTAAACCACATCAATTTTTTTCTGCAATGTTTTATTTGTGAATATAAAATCACTCTAAGTAATGCTAAAGGCTATCAACCCACATTTTTTCCAGACCCAGATTTTCATAGTGTTGAAGTTTTATATTGGATAATAATAATAATGAAAATGTTTTATTATCTTTTTTTTTCGTTTTAACAAAGAAAAAATAATGATATCCTCACTGGGATTTCCTGTGCTGGGGATTTCATTTACAAAATATGAAATTAAATTAATGCGATTACTGAAAAAATAAATAATTGTGAAGTAAAGTGTTTTAAGTGCAATTGAGTGGCTTTGGTGTTAGTCTTTGTTTAGTGTTAATATATTTTATATTTCAGATCTCCCTATGTAACGTATCCAGCGTTTTATTTGATTTTTAAATTTATTATTGTTCTTGTGATTTTTGAAGTAAATGAAATTTAAATAAACTAATGAAGTAGGATTGATCTAAAGTCTACTTTTGAAAATTGTGGGTTGGATAGTTTCTGCATAACATGGTTCACTGTTTATTATCGTTTTTGGAATAAATTGAAATTTTTTAAAAAATTCTCGGTATTACAGATTCCTTGTACCTACCTTTATAGATACATTTGCTGACTTGTAGTTCTACCAATCATAAGTTTTTGAGTTTATAAATTTTAAAAAAAATGTTATTACTTACTTATTAAAGCTAATGAGGTGAATAAGCTTCTATAAGTTATTCCAATGGATTGAATATTCATTCCAGACTTATGGAAAAGGGAATTGATGTCCCATATAAATAAAAATGGGATAGGTATTTATATCCGAGATACTATCTAGATTGCAAATAAATTCTGGTAGAATCTTGCGATCGTATAGAAAGATAGCAGCTCAAATTATGAGAATTAATTGAAGGCGATATTAGTATTTCTTAAATTGAAATATGAAAGTCATAATGTATTATTAGCTTAGTGGTTAGAGTGCTCTTTCCGGTAAAACGAAGGTCCTGGGTTTGATTCCTAAAGGCGATGGTTACATTTTTATTTTATTTGTCTCTTTCTGTTTTTTATTTCATTTAAGATTTGTGAATATTATCTTCAATTATTCAAAATATGTATACTTACGTGTTTCAATAATTATTTATATGTTTTGATGAAATATAATTGCTTTTAGAAACTTGATGCATAGTATTTAACATACCTAGTGCCATAAGAATTTGAAAAAGCCTACCTAATCCTGGACACACTGACTACCCACCCTCCATACCTTTTAACTTCCCAGAACTTTATCTTCTTAAAAAAAAAATAGGAAAAATAATAGTAGCTAATAAAAAAATAAAATAAATACAATAAACATATTTTTAGGGGAGCCATTCCCGGCTTACGGATAACCTAAAATATTTGATTTTTCAAATCTCCAATAATTATATGCGGAAAAATTTGTTGTGCACTTCTGGAAAACTCAGCTAATGGAGAACTGAACCCACAACTTCTAGGTGGGAACTCGATACATTTGCCCATTCGTCTGCTAACCGGTTATATGCTTGGATACAAGATAAAAACTTTGGTACAAGGCGCAGGCTAAAGATGTATACCTATAGTATTTTTTTAAGGACATTTTATTATGTTGACATATTGGCACAACAGATGCTTTCAAGCTTTATCCACGGTTCGTACGGCAAACATAAAATATATTTGACGGCCTCCATGGTCGAGGGGTAAGGCTCACGACTATGAATCCGAAGGTCACGGGTTCAAATCCCGGCGTGCACAAGTAAATTTTATTTAATTAATTTGTGTTGTTCCACAATTAATTCATATAAAAATAATATGTAGTATGTTTGTGCACGTTCCAGAGTCTAAGAAACTCTCAGTATCGCCCTGGTGAAAGACCACCATTCAGAATTAAAACGTTGCTTTAAATGGCTTTTAGCCTTGTTTGGTGACCAGATCTGAATAGCCAGGTATTTCTCCACTTTCCTCTTCCCATTCTCCTTCTTCTCCCCAATACCTTCAGCCACACAACATTCCCCAATTGGGGATGCCATATCCTCACTGGTTCCAGATGGTTGGGAGCAGTAGGGACTCTTGTGGGGTATTCATATAAAACAAAAAATATGTATGTACAAAAAAAATCAAAATATCTCAAATTGAAGTAATTTATGCAATAAATTCGTGGCTTCGAAATTTTTTCTAAAACAATTATAATCGATGCAAACGACAAATTAAAAAAAAATCTTACCGTTAGTACCAACGAAGTTTGATTTTTTCCTCGGGCATAATGCGTATTCTTGGCTTCTACACACCTAAAGTCTTCATTTAGTCATTAAAATTCAACTTCAAAATGTTTAGTAGGCTGGCCCCTGGCGATATCGGGCCAAGTCCATCCTCCCACATACATCCGCAACTATATTAATTACCTCTGTGCTTTTAAATGAGCTTACTAAATTACCAGAATGCTTGGCAGCAGTCACCGGGTAAACTTGAATTCGTATAGTAATAGATTTTTTTTAAAAGAGCTTAGTAATAAATTAAAACTTTTGAATTGTACATTTATCAAAAATCTCTCGGATGTGAAAAGATTTAGGCAGAGAGAGAGAGTTTAACTTAATTGCGTGTATGATATTAAGTATGGGTAATTTGTTTGAAAAATAATAGAATGCATACACAGTTATTTACACTACTAGTTTGCTTTGTTTAACTTTCAATATTATTTAAAAATTTTAAACTTTAGATAATATGGAAATAGCAAGTTTAGTATAGTGTCTTGTCTTCATCTCCGCTTGTTAAGTGGATATTTAGTGGATATTGTTAAGTGAAAAGTAGTTAATTAATTACAATGAACATATTATTATTATTATTAACTCTAAGTGACCAGCTGAGGTGCGTGGGCTCTCTTTAAGCCAGAGTAAAATTAGCCTCTCAGAAGCTGGGCGTATTGTACAGAGCCCGCAGATACTTTCATAGTACATAACTGCTGACCCTGTACAAATCGCAAGTGCGTTCCGATATAGAATTTGGCAGCTACCTCTGGCCGGGAGACCCAAAATATCTGAAAAAAAAAACCCTTGACTCTGCAGAAACGGGCGGTCCGTTTGATAAATTCACCTATCTTAACAAACGGATTGCAATCTTTAGAGTACAGATATCAGATGGGAATGGTGTCCTTGTTCAACCGGTATTTTAAAAGAAGATGCTCTGAGGAACTAGCGCCATTGATCCCTTCAGCACCGGTGCACGTTCAGGGAACATGCCAAACGCGCGTCCAACATTTGAACACGGTTGATATTTGTCACATGAGAACGGGTTGCTTCTACGACTCGTTCTTGTGTTCAACAGCTCGGCTGTTGAATGATCTACCGGCCTCTGTGTTTCTTCCCTTCTACAACATGGGTCTCTTCAAGATGCAGGTTCACTCCTTCCTATCCTCTAAAAGACCCTCCACACAGCATCTCCAAAGATGGTATGGGCCTTGAGGGAAATTATTTCCCTCAGGGCCTCCTATGTGAAGTTATTATAAAAAATATTAATATTTCAATGTTTATAATGAAAAATACGAATATAAAAACGTGTATTGACCGAGAAATTCAAAATAGAAAAAAAAAATCCTGATATTTTTTCAATTAGGATAATATGAAATTAGATAAAATACTTCAATCCATAATAAATTATAAGTACACAGATCTTCATACATTTGTGGGTTTCGAAAAATCGGTAATCTTTTACGAATTCTATTACCGAAGTAATAGATCTTTAGAAATAATTAATTAATTGATTTTTAATGTTAAAAGAACGAAGATGAAGATTTTAAAATATGAAACAAAAACGTGTATTTGGAATAACCATTTTGGGTTGGAAATTGTATTATTAATTCTATTATGTTTACTTGGTAGGCCTATCCATTGTTCTAAAATTGCTTTGAACGCCGAAAAAGTTGTAACAATAGATTTAAAAAAAAAACTCAATTAATTGCAGAATTTAATAAACACATTATTAAATTTGATTTACTTCAAAATATATATTTTTTTTAATTCACACGGAATGAAACGCAAAAATATGGAATCCCACATTTTTATCCAAATTAAAAATAAATTTTAATTTGAAGAGAAATTGAGTTAGCATCCTTCGATTCATACATCGATATAATGTTATGTACAACGATAACTACACCCCCTCCAATGATCCCGTTGGACCACCCTACCGATTAATTCTCCGAAAGCAAAAGCGCCTCCATCCACCACCCACCGCCACTGTTCCTCAGTTGAAAAACAACGGCACGACCTTTATTACCAAACCATGACTAGCCGTTTGCCCCCGAATCTGACAGTGGCGGTGTTTAAAATAAACTGTTTTATCTTGCATTTAAATAGTTTTTTTTTTCTGAAAAGACATTTTTTGTTCGATCTTTCTTCTTAAAGACTGTTTTCATCGTTAGATTTAAGTACCTACTCTATAGTCCGGTGAGTAATAGCGGGTACTGTCCAATCTTCGGTTTCATGAGTAGTTATACTTAGTGAAAAGGTCTGTATGACAATTATAACATTTTATTGAGTTGATTTATTTCTCACCTCTCCTACATAGCGATTCAACTGGGTTTAAGCTAAAAGCCTAAACTGTTTCGATGCCACTAACTAAAAAAAATATATTTTATTGCATGTGCTAATTAATTTCACCTGTTTTTTCTGAAAAAGTATTTTACGAAATTGGAAAACGATCAGGCGGTCCAAAAATCAGTTCCGAAACAGTTCAGCAACCTTTTTTTATGTAGACGTTCGAGTGGATAGGAAACTGCATTGTCAAATAGTAAAAAGCTTGCGTAAGATTGGAAAGATTAATTAGAGGCTGAGCTTAAAGCATCCGCTTTAATTATTCTAACACGTCGCTGTGCGTTTATGAGAGATGTTATCGGCAGTAATATAACAGAGCGCCATTTTCCCGACGCCATTTTAATGCTCCGCATAGATGAATATAATATCCCATCATTATATTGAATTTAATATCCCACATTATATTGGTAGGGAGGACTAGTCACTACCACTTATTAACAGCTCTGTATCTACTCGCAGGCAATTAATATGTCTATCGTCTCATCAGTGAACTGGTTCTGTAAAACCTTTTTTAAATGTTCATCAACCACACACCGAAGAAAGGATACACTTGTACTAGAGTTCAATCCTTCATCCCATCACAACAAATAAGCTGATGTCAAATTGATTCTGTATTTACAAAAAAAAACATATATGTAACATGACAGACAGTATAATCTAAGTTCTGGACTCCATCTGAATATTTTTTTTTTTTTATGAATACCGCACAATAGTCCCAAACTGCTCCCAACCGTCTGGAGCCAGTGAGACTATGGCATTCCCAATTGGGGAATGTTGTGAGGCTGAAGGTATTGGGGAGGGGAAGGAGAAGGGGGAGAGGAAGGTGGGGGGGAAATACCTGGCTATTCAGATCTGGTCACCAAACACGGCTAAAAGCCATTTCAAGCAACGTTTCAATTCTGAATGGTGGTCTTTCACCAGGGCGATACTGAGAGTATCTTCCACTCTGGAACGTGCGCAAATATACTATATATTATTTTTAAATGAATTAAATACATATATTAATATATACTATATATTATTTTTAAATGAATAAATACATATATTAATATATACTATATATTATTTTTAAATGAATAAATACATATATTAATATATACTATATATTATTTTTAAATGAATAAATACATATATTAATATATACTATATATTATTTTTAAATATTTGAATGAAATGACAAGTAATTACGAACATTTTTACAAACACAGGAAAAAAATTGCACGATATACTTATCATCCAATGACAATTTGTTTTGGTAATTTTTGTTAAACAATTATCGTAACAATGAGTTGGCAAAATACTTTAACCAAATATTTCATAGCTTTTCGAAAAATTATTACAAAACATAAGTCACCTGGAAATTATTAAAAAACAAAAGACTTTTGGAATGCGAAAAATGCTAATTAAACGACGAATTATTACGAATTAATTTCACAATAATATTATCCTGCTACATGTTCCTTTCAATTTGTATTTGAGTGACCGGTAGTTTTTTTTTGTTATTATTTTCCTGGAAAGCATAAAAATCTCTTATTCCAAACCGGCTTAGTTTCCATTTGAATTATTAATAACCCTTATCTCCTTATAATTTTTATTTTATTTATTTAATGTCCTGTGATACGTGAACCGGGGAAAACTCGTTTCAAATGTAAAAAAATCTGCGTTAGTCGTCCCTCGTATAATTTTAGGCTTCACTACCGCTCGTAATTATATCTGGATTGAAATCATAACTCTGCATGTCGTCCAGTAGTAGCCTTGCTTTCTTTCATTCCTACGATGTTCAATTGAAAAACTGTTACTCATCAAACTATATAACCAAAGCACTACCTGCTCTGACGAATCGCGTCCATAAAAAAATGTTCATAGCGAGTGTCTCAATTCAACACAAAGCTTTTTCAGTCTCCCCTTGGCTGAGAAATGCCGCAAAATAAATTGGATCTCATAAATAGGCCGGTGGCTGCCGAAAGTATTTAGTCCTAAACGATATCATTATTTTTAATGTTCTAACTTTATAAATACACTGTTACTCCATGGCAATCTACAATAATTAGTCATGCTAAGTTTTATGAAGATATTTTTTACTTTAATTTTATCACAATGTTTTTGTCGTTAAATCTACAGGTTTTACTTAGTTCAAAATGGACGACTATTTTTTAAAAGTAATAATATGACTATGACCAAATCGCTTTTTATTGAATGAGACCAAACATAACCTATTATTTCTCGATTCATGTTGATGATATTTTAAACCATTTTTAAATATTCATTTTTGTAATAACTTATTAAAGTTTATAAACCTCATTGTAATATACTTCAGTAATTGAAGATAATATTCTATCAAAATAAAACACGAAAACGAAAAGACACAAATGAAAAAGATAACGACAGCAATTGCTACTCAAACCCAGCTGAGCTATAGCTACCCATCATTTTTATCGGTATCATACTCGATTTATAAGAACTGTCAATATCATCTTCATTTAATTCCTTTCTATTTTTAGCTGCTACTTTTTTATCAGACTATAAGATTCTTCCCGAATATAATTGTTATTTTTAGATAGAAATGATAAAAATGTTTTTTTTTAAATTGGATAAAATATCAACACATTTGAGTGTTGTAAATAAAATCATTGTTGCTGTAATACCCCATTATTTTAACATTATAAACGATGTAGTGTTAAAAATACAAGTCATGTTTTATTACTAAATGATATTAAATTATAGCTGATGTTTACCTCGTTATAGAGAAAAAAAATACTCCCAGCATTAAACTGGATAGAGGATTCAGAATCCATACTTTGCTTCAAATGGCTGTACTTAAGTTTATATTTTGTTAATCTTAGTGATTAGATCTGATTAGCTAGGTGCTTCTGAACCTTACATTTCCCTTTTTCCTTCCCTCTCCCCGCTTCCTTCAGGATCACTTAATATACATATTGTTGTATTGGTTCTTTTCATGGTTTCCCAATAAAAAGCACATAACTAAATTTTTAAACCGATTTGTTAACCGATCAATTCGCAACACTTTATTTTTATGTGATTCCACCCAATAGTCCCAACTGCTCCCAACCATCTGGAGCCAATAATACTATGGCATCCCCAATGGGGGTATGTTGTGAGGCTGAAGGTATTGAGGAGGATAAGAAGATGGGGAAGGAGGAAGGTGTATTAAGATCTGTTTACCAAACACGGTTAAAGCCATTTCAAGCAACGTTTCGATTCTGAATGGTGTCCTTTCACTAGGGCGATGCTGACAGTGGAACTTGCCAAAAATATACTACATGTTATTCTAAATAAATAGATTGTGAAGTAAAACAATTTTATCCCATAAAATTCACGTGGCCACGCCGGAATTTGAACCCGCGACCTCCGGATTTGTAGCCAAGGATCGTAACCACTCAACAATCAGAATGTCGAACACTTTCTGTATCATGTCACCAAGTGGTAAGCGGATACGACATAACGCACCCGCGAACTCTAACGAGGTACTATGCATCGTGCGTCGTTATTTCCATGAGTCTCACAAAGCTTATTATAAGGAACACTAGGCGTTGTTTGGAATCACATTAAAATGGCTTCATAAATTCATTTCGATACCAATAAAAGCTCAGATTTAAATCTAATTGCAAGAATTTAACAATGGGCGTCACAACGTAATAATATTAATTATTAACAACGGGAAGCAATAATATATGCGCAGAAAAAAATATAGAAAAATGTTCACATTAAGGTGTGTTAAATGGTGAATTATATCAATCATGCTGTCTTTTTATAAATGCCGAATAGTTTATGTGATTATAAAATCCTTGGCAATTTAATAATTGAGTTCAAGAGATCAACGCGTTAATAGATTTATGTTGTTTCAGCCTACTTAAAATTATATGTGATTTCCATTAGATTTGTCTTCGGGTGAAGCTTCGTTAAATATTATTTAGTTAGGTTTGTTGGTGGAGTACGTTTCATGGTCTTATATGTAAAAGTTCCTACACACTACTTATTGTTCCACTCAAAAGCGGCAAACGATTAGTAGTTAATTTTATTAATTGTTGCAATAACACAATCTTTAATTGGTAGAACTTCGACAATTTTTTTTTTAATTCAAAATTTAACAAAATTTGAAAAGGTTATTAAGAGGAACGGCTGTGCGACTTGTTTCATAGAAAAATTAATTTTGGATTTGAGGTCAAAATACTCACCTATACCTAATGATATTTTTTTCATCAAAAAGTATAGTAAATATCTAGTACGGATTAGAAGTAATTTATTTATTTTTGTTTTACATCATGAAACGTAGGCCAGTAAAGGAATTGGTTTTTCGCGATTTTAGAGGCACTTTTAACAATTATTTGGGGTCTAACGGTGATGTAAAAAAGTTTTACTCGTTTTCTTAGAAAATATAATGAAATATAAAATAGAAACTGTAAAAAAATATTAAAATATTCATTATGGTAGACTTTAAATTAAATTAAAAACGACCGATTTACGTTGGAATACAAATTATCCGTACATAATTTAAAATATCGACAGAAAATAGCTTGTTTTTTTTTTAATTTCAAATTTTTATTTACGTAATAATATTTACATAACAAATATGATAATTAAAAAATATATATATACCCGCACATAATTAATAAGTTAAAAATTTCATGGCCTATAATTCATAATTTAAAACAAAAACAATTAAAATACTTCTCATTCGTGCTGGATATTTACTAAACCTTTAACTAAAATATATATATATATATATCATTCAGTTTGGATGGGTATTTTGGCATCAAATCCAAAATTAAGTTATGTATGAAACAAGCAGCTCAGCCGTTCCTCTTAAAGGTATTTGAAAATGATTCATATATAAAAAAATCAAAAAAATATGTAAAAAGATTTGTTCTTTAATAAATACTTAAATGGTGGGGAAATTGGATGCTGAATAATTTTATTTGTCTCTACTTCTTATACGAGTACACTCTACTAGCTTACTCGTGTAATTAAGTATACTTATGCTGTAATTACGATAAAAAAATAACAAGGCAACGATAAATTTTGGATTTGAGTCCATTTGAATCCAAAATTAAGTTATGTATGAAACAGGAAACGCAGCCGTTCCTCTTAAATGCATCATGTGATAGAACACCAATATAGCATTATATCGTCAACTACGAATTTGTTTGAATTCAAAATATCAAAATGTTGTTGCTAAAAATGAACCCTAGGATTTTTAGAATAATGAAATGTCACACAATTTTAGAACAATGTTTTTTATGTCAGTATTTTTTTTTCTTTTTCTTTCTCATGTCTATAAATTATTTAATGATTATAATATTTTCCTGAAAAACATGATTATTATGAAAGTGTCTAAGATTTTTCAAATTATTTTTCCTGTCATCTGCGCACACTCAAATATAATCCAAAAAAAAAAAATTTTAATGCAAAAATATTTGTGTCGGCTGGTTAAATTCTGAAAGTATTTTAGTTTTTTTATCGTGATAAATTAGTCGGAGTTAAAAAAAACTATTTTATTTTATTTCAATAATATTGATACCTCTGATGTACAGCTTATTTCATGTATTTCTTTTTTTTAATATTGTCTAATTTTCATGGGTTCAATACAACAAAGCAAAAAAAATGTGTTTCGCAAACCAATTCTATGAACCTTTTGATATAATCTATGTTTAAAAAAAATAACCTTCTTATAAATTGTTATATGTTGATATTAACACATAAACATATAATTACGGTGTAAATATGACACGGCGCGTAAGGTCTAAGTAGTAACAGACGTGACTTATGACCACAGCCTGGGGTAGGTATGGTTAAAATGGCCTTAAACCGGGTTTAAGGCCGGATTAACTATACTAATACTGAACCGGCGCGTAAGAATCTAAGTAGTTTGACAGGTAAGGTATAATCGTTTTCCAGCGTGTATCCGAGTATGTAAGCTGAGAATTGGCTAATGGGTTCGTATATCGTGCAACTTGGGAGGCGGGTATGGGTACTGCTACCACGGGAATCGCTTATTGGGTAACCAACTACATTGCCATAGATGAACCCAAGGATTTGCTACGTTTGGTGACTTAACATGGGTGCTCGGGTTCATGGGGGAGATTTGTCCTGATCTTGGCGGCGGATGCGTCTGCCCACCATCTGCGTGGTGGGCCGGATCGGGAGAGGTCGGTTTGGGGAGACCCCTTGACCTCTCCAGCCGGACTCTCGACCCGTCCCATTGTCTTGCACCACAGTGGGAGGGATTGATTAATACGTCCGTCGCTCCGGGACACACTGACCTACCCACCATTCTTCATTTCCTAAAAAATACCATATACACAGCATCCCTAAAGTTGAAAATATTTTCCTCGGGGTCTCTTGCATTGAGTTATTAAAAAAAACATATTTAAGGTCAATTCACATGCACTGGCACCGTGCAACGTAGACACGTACAGTGGCAGGCACGGCACAAAGGGGAGTATTCACATTACGCCGTGCGTGAATGTATTCATAAATAATGTAAGCAACCAATTTTTCCGTGCTTCCCAGTTTACGTGTCTACACTGCGCGATGCTGGTGGATGTAAATCGAAGTATACGTTAAGTAATTGATTAATCGGGGCAGTAGCTCATTTTACTAATGTAATATGCAAGCACTGAACAACCATAAATTCATTTGAATTATATTCTTTTTAAATATGACAACACTAAAAGATAAAAGACGATCAGCCTGCCCTCTTTTGTTTGCAAAACAAAATCTTCATTCGCTTTCCTGCGTCTTGCTGAATCGGACGTGTTGTACAATATACTAGTGACTTGTTGACTCGCATATTACAATCGATCCTAGTTATTAAATTTACCTTCTGAACTTTGTACGCGTTGAGAAATAAATCAATCAAATGGTGACCCTTCTTTTATTAATATCTCCGCGACAAACTTTAACGAAAGCGCTTGGTAAGTATCGTGATTAATTAATTAACTAATTAACCGTTACACCATTTGATCATTTTATCGTTAAATTGGTGACCCCGACGTGATCGTATTAAGATCGATTGTATTATTGATCGTGTATTAAGGTAATTAAATCTCTTAATCGTCACCATTTTTATCGTTAAATTGGTGACCCCGAATAAACACGCAAAGAAGTCGAATGATTCAGTGAGATTCAGGAACGCGGATCCTGAGGCTTTCTACTGCAAAAATTAACCTAAAAAAACATCGTGGCATCGCATGGCTGAATTGCCGCTGCCGACAGAAAGTTCTGGAAACATCGAATGGCCCGATCGCAGAGCTACATAAGAAGAACAACTACCACGTAAATGTTTAAAAAACAGTTTAATCTATAAGTTTGTTAGATAAATATCAATATTTAGTTTCATTTATTTAATATTTAGTGATCGTTTACTAAACATTTTGCAATTTTAAATGTGTTCCTAAAAAGCATGCTACAAAGAACAATTGAACATCAAGAATATTACAATTCATTTGTTTGTCAAAATTCAAATATTTGTTAGAATTCATTTCTTTAAACAATTGACAAACAATTTTCAAATATTTTTTTTTCATAACCTATGAAAGATTTCAACAGTTTTCACATTTTAAAAAATTTTAGAGATTTAAAATTTTAAAATTAATATGGACAACGAATTTTAAAATTAAATTATTTTAACATACTTTCTAATCTTGACATATTTGTAACATTATCTTGCCACATTTGCCATACTTTGCCATATTTACTGCATGAAACACTGACGGAATTATGTAATGACCACTCGTGAAGAAAAACTCAACGAAGAACCAAGTACAACAAATCTCATCGTAATTCCGAAAGAAGACATCGGCAAATTGAAGATGGAAGAACATAACGCATCGACGTCAGACGTTCACCACGTTTCTGTTCGTTTACCACCCTGTTGGCGGACCAACATCACCCTTTGGTTTGCCCAGGCAGAGGCTCAATTTGTAAATTCTAGAATAAAGGAAGATTTTACAAAATACAATATTATTATTGCTGCACTCGACCAAGACACTCTGCACAGTGTAAGTGACATAGTAACAAACCCTCCCGAACATGAAAAGTATGTGCGCATCAAGACAGCCCTCATCGAACGTCTACAGGACTCAGAAGAGAAACGCCTGACTCGACTCCTAACTGGCATCCAGTTAGAAGACAGAAAACCGACAGGTTTACTAAGACACATGATGGAGTTGGCTGGACCGTCTTTAGCAAAGAGTGCCATTGTAAAAACATTATGGCTTCAGCGACTTCCACAACATTTACAAGCGATATTATCAGCACTACCAGACAATGATATTGATCAACTTGCTTCAGCTGCAGATAAAATAATTGACGTATACAAAGCAAATGAATGTACCGCAGTCGAAAACAATGATAGACCTAGACCAGGATCATCACGACAGGAAGACAACTCAATACTGCTGGATCTTCAAAACCAAATATTGCAGCTCACGCACGAATTGAAGCAACTGAAGGCATCGCAGGTCAATACACAACCTAACTTCCACAGACGGGGTAGGCAGAACTTTCAACAATATCAATACCGTCAATCTCCATCAAGACAAAATCCACCTAGACGATCAAGATCAAGATCCCAGGGGAGATCTCCAAACAGAAACCCAAATGGATACTGCCGATGGCACACTAAATACGGAGAGAAGGCATACAGTTGCTACATGCCGTGCTCCTTCCCCAAAAATAAACAGGGAAACGACAGCGGAATCCTGCAGTAGAGACATGTGAGATTCCTACAAACACTTGTCGTCTCTTTATATTTGATCGTGAAACACGTCAAAAATTTCTTGTGGACACCGGCGCTGATGTATCCGTCATTCCTAGACATTTCATCAAGAACAGGAAGTTTGTCACTTCGGATAACTGCCCAACTACTTTGTACAGCGCAAACGGAACTAATATCAAAACCTACGGCACAAAAATTCTAGATTTGAATTTTGGCCTACGTAGAACTATGAAGTGGAGATTTATAGTTGCAGATGTATCAAGAGCTATACTCGGAGCCGATTTCCTGCACAACTTCAACCTTATTGTTAATCTAAAAAAGGCTGCAATTTCAGACCAGTCCACCGGATTATACATCAACGGCACGACGTACAAAGGAATATCCACGGGAATTTCAACGATTTCAAACACTTTAAAGTACCGGGATATCCTTAACAAGTACCCAAGTTTGACGAGACCGAACATGAAGACAACTGAAATCAAGAAACATTCGGTGACTCATTGTATCGAAACTAAAGGCCCTCCTGTGACTGAATGTGCACGCAGGTTGGCACCAGCCCTACTAGAAGCAGCCAAACGTGAATTTAAATTTTTAATGGAACAAGGTATATGCAGACCTTCTAAGAGCAACTGGGCCAGTCCATTACACATGGTGAAGAAACCCAATGGTGAATGGCGCCCATGCGGGGACTATAGACGCCTAAACGCGAAAACAATACCGGACAAATATCCGATTCCCCAGCTCCACGACTTTGCCCACAAACTGTCTAAGGCAAAGATTTTCTCTACAATAGACTTGGCGCGGGCGTACCACCAGATACCCGTAGAACCAGAAGATATCCCAAAAACGGCCATCATTACACCGTTCGGATTATATGAATTCACTTCCATGCAATTTGGTTTGTCCAATGCGGCACAAAGTTTCCAGCGCTTTATGCACGCCATTACCAGAGATCTAGATTTTTGCTTTGTATACCTGGATGATATATTAATCGCTTCAGCAAATGAAGAAGAACACCAGAGGCATTTAAACACATTATTAAAACGCCTAGCTGACAACGGACTAGTTATGAACATTCAAAAGTGTAAATTTGGTGAAACTACTGTGAATTTCCTGGGTCATACAATAAATCAATTGGGCATGACTCCCATCAAAGAAAAAGTTAAAGCTATAACAGAATTCCCGCTACCTAAAACTGCGAAAGGTCTACGTCGCTTTTTAGGTATGTTAAACTACTACCGAAAGTTTCTACCTAAAGCTATCGAAACTCAAGCTAAGTTGTTCGATTCCATCGCTGGATATAAGAAAAATGATAAAAGGACACTTATATGGAACGATGAATTAACGTCAGCATTTGAAGACTGTAAAAATCACCTTGCTAATGCAGCCCTACTAGCTCACCCGAATCCCACTGCGAAGATCGCTATCATGGTAGACGCTAGTGACATAGCAATTGGAGCTTCTTTACAACAGTCAAACGGCGACACATGGGAACCACTTGGATTTTTTTCAAAAAAATTCACCCCAGCTCAGCGGAACTACAGTACATTCGACCGCGAACTAACAGGTGTCTACGAAGCCGTAAAATACTTCCGTAACAACGTTGAAGGACATAATTTCATAGTATACACTGATCACAAGCCGATCACATTTGCCTTTAGCAAGAAACGAGCCTCTAGCTCTCCACGTCAAGAAAGACAGTTGGATTATATTGCACAGTTCTCAACCGATATTAGGCACATCTCTGGACTCCAGAATATAGTAGCTGACACACTATCTCGCATTGAAGAGATAAACTGTCCTACTTCAATTGACTATGGGAAGATGGCAGAAGCGCAGTGTCAAAACGACGAATTTATTAAGGCGAAAGATGACACCGGCCTCTCCCTGCGTCAAATGTTGATACCCGGCACAGACAGATCACTATGGTGTGACATTTCAACTGGCCATGTCAGACCTTTTGTTCCAGCCTCCATGCGAACAGAAGTCATTAAAAGTGTTCACAATGTCTGTCACCCAGGCATTTTAGGGACAACAAAAACAATAAAGTTGAGGTTTGTTTGGCCCAACATGGCGAAAGACATCAAAAACTTCGTCAAACAATGTATCCCTTGCCAGAAAGCGAAAGTCTCAAAACATACAGTAGCTCCACTCTCGACATATGTTTTACCAGAAGACCGCTTCCGTAATCTTCATATCGACTTAATTGGCCCTCTTACAGCATGCAACGGTTATCAATACCTGTTGACAATGATTGATAGATTCACCCGCTGGCCCGAAGCAGTCCCATTGAAGGACATGTCTGCTGAGACAGTAGCAACCGCACTGATGGACCACTGGATAGCTCGTCACGGTACCCCGGAGACGATTACTACAGACCAGGGACGTCAGTTCGAGAGCTTCCTATTTAAGAAGCTAACAGAGAAATTTGGTATCAAACACACAAGAACCACCGCTTATCACCCACAGGCCAATGGCCTAATAGAGAGATGGCATCGTACGCTGAAAGCCTCTCTAATGGCGAGTGGCGAGCCGAACTGGTTGGAAAATCTCCCACTAATCCTACTTGGATTGAGATCTACAGTTCGAGAAGATCTAAAATGTTCCCCTGCTGAACTCACATACGGTAGAACATTAAGATTACCTAGCGATTTCTTCATCGAAACGCCTAGAGAAGAACCTGATACCTACGTCGGTCGATTGCAGAGAAAATTTGAAAATATCAAGCCAACACCTGCCAGCGCTCATGGATCGAGAAAGTGCTTCGTACATAAAGACTTAGCTCAGACTACCCACGTCTTTCTGAGAACAGACAGTGGAAGAAAACCCCTTCAAAACCCTTATGAAGGTCCTTACAAGGTAG
Source organism: Halesus radiatus (assembly GCA_022606495.2). Taxonomy (NCBI): domain Eukaryota; kingdom Metazoa; phylum Arthropoda; class Insecta; order Trichoptera; family Limnephilidae; genus Halesus; species Halesus radiatus. Next base: position 394,616 of record JAHDVE020011609.1, on the reverse strand, counting down.
AAGAACGCGATGAGAAGACTTTTGTCATCAGCGTAAATGGAAAGCCTAAACGTGTCTCCATAGACCGACTTAAACCTGCTTTCATAACTGTAGAAGATAACGTGCCAGCTTACGCATCTGTCCAGGAACCACTCCCAGAAATCAAGAGAACAAGATCTGGTCGCAGAGTACATTTTCCCGACAGATACCTGTCGTAACGCAATTAATTTGGCAAATAAAACTAATTATTTTCTTTCTACAAAACCATATTAAGCTAAAAAGAAATAAAAAATAATGTTTAAAGAACATATTCAAGTCATAGCTAACCATGTATTTTTTAAGTTACTGATACTAAAGTTTACAATCTTTGTATGAAATTTTGAACTTTAGTATTATTGTTATTTAACTTTTATTTAAAAACATAGCGCAGAGGCACTATGTGTAAAGAAATAAATCTCGGTTATCGAAGAGATGAACCGGTGTAATAATGAAAAGTTTTCATTTTAAAAAACATGTAAACCATGTGACTAGTTTTAAGAAAAGTTCAAATCTCTTTATTAAGGTAATATAAACCATTTAAATAGCTAAAGTAATCTTAACATTACACAATGTATCTTACGCTAAATATAACTTATTAGAAAATATATCTTATATTAAAAATAATTACATAAAGATATCTGTTACCAAATGAACATACTAATGTGTCTTATGTTGGCCATATAATCAACATAACACATATTAAGGTTATAACTATTAAGGTTATTATTGTTTACCTTTAATTATCTACATGTTAATTAAGATTATTGTTTACCATTAATTATCTACATACTAATTAAGATTATTGTTTACTGACATACACACACTCTTACCGAAGTGTAGGTTAACAATTGTTCAAAATATACTCTTGTTTGTCCATGAAAGTTGATAATACTATACTGCGCAAAATAAGACTCAAGTTTCATGAACACAACTTTATATTTTATTTTTAAATAGAAATAAATTAAAAACATGTAACTTTTAAACATGAATTTATTAATAAGAGAATCCTTCATATTCCAGTGATAAGAAAATCACTTCGTATGAATAATTTCAAATACTTCTGTATTACATTTAACAGATATATGTACATTGTAATTAAGCTTAAATAGTCTGAATTAACGATTTGAATTCAATCATAATTCACTTGATTCTTTTCTTTGCTCAAAGCAAAAATGCTTATTTAAGGAAGTAGCTTAAGTATTTTTATTTAAACTAATAATTTTATATACTAATAATACATTTTAAGGTGACTTATAAAAATGATGATGCATTTTAAAATAATTTTTACTTCATCTTTAAATAATTTTTACCTAAAGATAAAAATATGTTGAATGCGATTATCTTAACTTATTTGCAATATGCAAATTCAGCGCAATTATTTTAATTTACTTTAATCTTGTTAAGACATTATTCTAAAAATAACTTTATGTTTATTAATATACATCAAAGATAATTGTAAGAATACTTAAGGAAATTTATAATGTTACATCCATATTTTACAATTACATCATTTTAATTTTATGTCGTTTAAAAAACTGGGTGGGAGGTATGTAATATGCAAGCACTGAACAACCATAAATTCATTTGAATTATATTCTTTTTAAATATGACAACACTAAAAGATAAAAGACGATCAGCCTGCCCTCTTTTGTTTGCAAAACAAAATCTTCATTCGCTTTCCTGCGTCTTGCTGAATCGGACGTGTTGTACAATATACTAGTGACTTGTTGACTCGCATATTACAATCACTCCTAGTTATTAAATTTACCTTCTGAACTTTGTACGCGTTGAGAAATAAATCAATCAAATGGTGACCCTTCTTTTATTAATAGCTCCGCGACAAACTTTAACGAAAGCGCTTGGTAAGTATTGGTAAGTATACACAATACCGCGCACACCGTCAGACGCGTGTAATAACTAAAATAACCACATACGTTAAATTGCTCAACGCGTACAAAGTTCAGAAGGTAAATAATAAACTAGGAGTGATGCAATATGTGAATCAACAAGTTACTAGTAAATTCTACAACACGTCCGATTCAGCAAGACGCAGGAAAGCGAATGAAGATTTTGTTTTGCAAACAAAAGAGGGCAGGCTGATCGTCTTTTATCTTTTAGTGTTGTCATATTTAAAAAGAATATAATTCAAATGAATTTATGGTTGTTCAGTGCTTGCATATTACATATAGTTAGCAATAATTTTTAATTTTACGTGAGTGGGGCAGCATAGGTACGGCACGCCCCTGCAGATATCAGGATTTTACCAATCGAAAATAAACACATCAGTAAACACTTAGGCCACTCTCTGACGGTTTGATAGGGAATCGACATAAACCAGGTGATGCAAAAATGCAGGAAATGTTTTACGATATTTACTCCATCAACTCTCTGAAGGGGTCTGCAGTGATTTATAGCCACCAGTAAAATGTCGGTATTGCAGATTTCTGTTATCACATTTACCACTGAATGTTATCGGATTCAAAGTCAAAATCGAAAAATGTCGAGTGAATCAAGTGAAGACGAGGCTCTGGTATGCTATTTATTCCTTCGAACGAGACAAAAAAGGAGGAGTTTTTAGATTCACCCCTACATCAAACGTAACATTGTAGGTTATTTACTGCTGCCAGGGAACTGTCCGGAGATGATGTCGAATTCCGGCAAATGTATCGAATATAAAAAAAAACATTCTAAAAACTGGTCCAGCACGTTACTCCATATATAAGAAGTCCTCCTAATGCACACCGAGCTTTCTCCATTGTTCCCTTTACAGCATTTGCCAGTAATTTATAGTTATAACGGTGCGCATAATTCTCGGCTTCCGTTATTAGCCAAAAATTCATATCCCGCTCCATGTTGAACTCAAAGGATGGATGGTGCGTAAAAGATCGAAACGCAGTGCATAGATTTACTGGATGCATGTTTACAGAGAAGCTTCTGAATTGTTGTCCCGCTTGTGGTATAACAGAAGTACGTCGCGCCGCTCCCGCTTCCTCCCGGGTGGTGAGCTAGCGCCCATTAAAACGTATGGCGCAGTGCCCTGTCGGTATCACGCATGAGGTTTATGTGGATTCCCTACCGCACCGTCAGAGAGTGGCCTTGCCTTAGAGGAAATTAACCAAAAATGCTGTTATCAGGTTATTTCTAAATACCACCAATATAAACATATATATGTCACTCACAGTTCATGGTGAGTTTGGGAAAACTGAACTCCAAGGTCACCGTGAGGTCCGCTATAGTAAAGGAGAAGTTCTCAATGACATACGTCTTGAGGCCGGTTATTGTAATGTGGTCCATGTACAAGTCAGCCCTGCAAATAACAAGAAAAACATTATTACAATAACAAAGCCTTCATTTCATTAAATTACGTACAGTCAATACCCCTACTCGGCGCATCCACCCCTCAGTGCATACGTACGGAGGGATGCGAGGAAATAAGAGTCTAGGAATAAACGATAATGTGTTTTATCCTTTGTCATTCTGAAGTCATTTTTTTATTTTTAATCATAATCAAGATAATATCAACAACTCTATAATGAAACATGAAACTGGAAAGACACAGAACAGAAGAGGGTAACCCAGGGCCTCACGGTCCATCCGGAACCGCTGCGATCTAATCCACTGAGCTACGGCTACCCCAATCCGTCCCGTCTTCCCTATCGGTATCATACCTCGATTTCTAAGAACTGTCAACCAAGATTCTACCCGAATTTATTTGCAATCATTAGATTAGTGTCTCGGATATACCTATCCGATTTTTATTTATATGCGACGTCAGTTGACTTTTTCAACAAGTCTAGTATTAATTGAATAACTTATTGAAGCTTATGAATCTCATTGTAATATATGTTTAATCATTGAAGGCAGTGGCGGCTCATGACTTTTGAGTGAGCTAGAGTGCTAAGATTGAAAAATACGATTATTTTTTTTTTTTCAAAATTGAAATTAAAAAAAAAATATAATTTTCCGCTTCAACAACATCAATAACGTCGTATTTTTCAATCTTAGCACTCTAGCTCACTCAAAAGTTACGTGCCGCCACTGATTGAAGGTACAGGTCCCGGATAAACCATGAGGTCCTAGGTTCGAGTCCCAGCTGCTACCGAGGATAAAATAGCAACTGTAAAACTATCATTTCTATGCTTAAATTTTCTAATAAAACTGTGTTCATCGGAAGCGACCTGCCAGGTGCAGGTAAGTATGTTTTTCTGTATCTGCTTGTACATAATTAGATAGAGATTAGGATCATCATCATCACCATCATCACCGTCATCGTCATCGTCATCGTCATCGTCATCGTCATCGTCATCGTCATCGTCATCGTCATCATTATCATCATCATTATTATTATTATTATTAATAATAATATTATCTCCAATGATTAAAAATATATTACAATGAGGTTTATAAGGTTCAATGAGTTATTCCAAAAAAATTATTTTTATTTTTTTATTTGATTATACGCCGATCTAGGCTTTTACATGGATTTTTAGAACATTTTTTTTTTATATGAATACCGCACAAAAGTCCCAACTGCTCCCAACCGTCTGGAGCCAGTGAGACTATGGCATTCCCAATTGGGGAATATTGTAAGGCTGAAGGTATTGGGGAGGGGAAAGAGAAGGGGGAGAGGAAGGTGGGGAAATACCTGGCTATTCAGATCTGGTCACCAAACACGGCTAAAAGCCATTTCAAGCAACATTTCAATCATGAATGGTGATCTTTCACCAGGGCGATAATGAGAGTATCTTCCACTCTGTTCATATAGTTTTTAAACCATAAAGTAAAGTTAAACAATATATTTTAAACGTTTAACAGTGACATAAAATAGAAAACTAAAACAATATTTTACCGCAAATCATTAAAGCTACATTATCCACGCTGCAATAATTAATTGTAGGATTTATCAAAGTGCTGGTATAGACGATGCTTTATTTTATAAATGGAGTCAACAAATATATCAACAATACCTCCAAACTTGTTGCCCAGATCATGTCACGCATCTTATTGGTTAGTGAATGTGACTGACAGTTGGTTTTGCACGTGTTGCAGAAAAATGTTACAATTTTTTTATACAATGGAACCTCTCTCCCATTTCTTTTAATGTGAGTACCGCACAAGTGTACCAGCTGCTCCCAACCGTCTGGAGCCAGTGAGACTATGGCATCCCCAATTGTGACATGTTGTGAGGCTGAAGGTAGTGGAGAGGGGATAAGCTGGGGAGGAGGAAAGTGGGGGAGTACTTTGCTATTCAGATCTGGTTACCAAACATGGCTAAAGCCATTTCAAGCAATGTTGGCCTTTCACCAGGGCGATAAGAAAAATATTTACCCTTCTAGAAGGTGCAGCAAAAATACTATATATTATTTTGAATTAATAAATTGTAAAATAACATAAATTAATTAAATAAAATTTAAACCTGGATTTGAACCCGTGACCTCCTGATTCGTAGCCAAGGATCGTAACTACTCCAACAACGGAGGCTGGCCCATAATGCATAATGTACTGAATTTTTTACACAGAATTAAGTGGAACAAATCCTCTATTTCAAATTCCAAAATTTAAACCACTTGAATCTTAGTGGTTTTTTAAGTTACACCCTTTGAACCATCTTGGTGTTGCAATTTAAAAAATTGCTGCACCCTTCTTTTTCGTCAACATTTTACTGTCAGACTGTATTAATTTTTACCGTTTAAAAAGTGTCAGAGAATACCTTACTTAATGATGCCCCTCTGAAAAATATAGCTGGTGTAGTCCTCCATATCCAGGGGCTCCAGGGGTGGGATGCCCAGCGAGGGGAAGCCCACCTCAAAGTGATTCCGCGCCCCCTCCAGCATAGCTCGCAACCGCTGCTCCACGGAGCCCCCCTGCCCCGCGAAGGAGCCTGGGAGCGCAAGCGGGCTCCGACAGAAACGGCTGAATAAGGACTCATCTGGAATTAAATAATGTACTCTAAAGCTTGACAAACTATGGAAATAAGGACAGACGCACACAAATAACTTTTTTCACGACAACAATTTCATCACTGTTTCAAAACCAATTGCAGTATTATACTATGGAAGTGCCGGGAGGAAGCAATGTGGCAAGGGAGTGACTTTTTAGTTACTGCAATGGATTTTGAAACAGTGATGAAACTGTTGCATGACAAAACGTCATCTGTGTGTGCCTGGCCTTGGTCTGGCGAAACCAATAAAGAAAACGATTTTTTTAAGTAGGACTATGGCAAATATCAACTAATTATTTCTAATTTTCAAACTGTGAATTCATGGTGGAATTCTATTTAAATAAGATTTATTTTATTTTTATAAACATTTGTAACTTTCTTCCACTTGTTTATTTCAGACTGGACGGATTTCACCTTACAATGGGTATCTTCAGACTGGTACATTTTAAACTAAATCTATGGTATATATAGTATTTATGTCCGAAGTGAGCGCCATTTGCTATATGTAATATTGCACATTTTTTACTGGGAAATGTTGTTTTATTGCTGACGGAACGGCTTTACAATTATATTTGAAACTACTTTCGGGTTTGTTTATTACCTTCTAGATGACGGATTACATTGTGTTGGTTTACTGAATCTATGGGTTTTTTTGTAAACATTATATAACATTATATTTTTTAGACATTTAGAGACAAACAAAATAAATGTTAATATCTATTAAAAACTTCTTACACTTTTTAAGGTCATTTAATAAATATTCTCTAGTCCTAAATAAATATTTCAAATAAATGCCAACTCTTCTTGTGCCACCAATCTACTAATAAATGTAACATCAATAGAAAAGGAGGCTAAAATAGTGACCCGAAAAATCATATCTCTAAGCTTAAATTGTCTAATAAAACTGTGTTCATCACATATGGAACAATCTAAATTCCATGGGAACAATGATTGGTGTGAGGTGCTAGTATTATTTTCACGCGTCCATGGAATTTTATGAGGTTTTTAAAATTAATATACTAGGTATATAGACGTTGGGCGCGTCAACAGACGCCTGAGTAGTAATTATTGTAATTAATCATATTTGGATGATTTTCACCAGCACAGGCCCGGCTCCGTATGTTAGGGTAGCAGAACTACATTTTAGATTCCTTTACGATTTACAACTTAGATCTTCGATTGAATATTATAATTCAGAATATTCTACATAAGAATTTGACCATGCCACTTGTCTTGTGTGGAGAGTCGTTAACCCCTCCGTTCCAGTGCTAGAAAATCACTCGAGCTCCGGTGCTGTACACTCAGTGTACACATTTAGAACTTTGTAATTTTGAGGTTGAATAAAAATGAATAGTTTATATTTATACTTAATATGTAAATCATTTTATTAATAGTACATGCAAATATTGTGTAAAAGTGCTTAAAATGAGGAAAAAGCATCAGCCACGTATAAAACACATGATATGTTCGTTACTACTACTGACGACCGTGCATCGTGGCACGGTGAGCGAAACCCCATGCCCTCTCGCTTACTACTGCACCACTCAGCAAGTTATCAATGCATGCAGACATACGAGATTTGTTCAAAAGAAAGGGTGAATTTTGAATTTTCATGGGCTGTGTACACACATATGTTTATCATATGTTAGCATTATAAGCCATTTTGGATTAGTGGTTTGTTTTTGACAACTGGAAAGGTTAGTCACGTTTTTGTGTGTTCTTCGATTTTTTACTTTTGAAAAAAATGGATCAAAGATTATGTATTAAATTTTACGTTAAAAATGGAATAAAGTGCTCCAACGCACTTAAAATGTTGACTGTGGCATTCGGCGAGTCTATTTTGTCTCAAAAAAATGTGTTTATAAGTGGTACAAGCGCTTTACAGAAGGCCGAGAAGATGTTAATGACGATGAGCGTCCTGGAGTTGCAACCACGTCGAAACGGTGAAGAAAATGGTTTTGGAAAATCGTCGAATCACTATTAGGGAAGTTGCAGAGGATGTTGTCATATCAATCGGCTCATGCCATGCGATTTTCTCGGATGTTTTGGGCATGAAACGTGTGGCAGCGAAGTTTGTTCCGAAATTGCTAAATTTTGAGCAAAAGCAACGTCGCATTAGCATCGCTCGGGAGTTGTTAAATGACGTCAACAACGATTTTCTAGCACTTTTTCCTATTCCCGAAACTAAAGAGACCAATGAAAGGAAAGCGTTTTGCCACAATTGATGAGATAAAGTCAGAATCGAAGAACGAGCTGATGGCCATACCGAAAAGCGCATTCCAGAAGTGCTTCGAGGATTGGAAGAAGCGCTGGCATAAGTGCATTATATCTGAGGAGGATTACTTTGAAAGGGAGAATATGGATATTGATGAATAAATAAATACTTTTCTTTTGAACAAACCTCGTATGTATATATTAACAATTTTTTATTTATTTATTTACACCCATTATAGGCTTTTACATGGATATTTACAAATAACATTGAAAAGATACATGTGTATTATAATAGATAATATGAAAAGAAACAACATAATTTGACACATAATTTTGAGTTAAATAGTTTCAATTAATCTAACTCTACTTGATGAAAAAAACTATACTAATGCATGCTTATACGGTAACATTAATGTGCCAAATATGTCAACAACATCAAAGTATTTGTTCCCCAGATGTTTAATCCGTTGCATAAGGGAATAATATTGCGACTCTGAAGTTTAATTGTTACAATAAAATGGTAGGTACTATCTTGTCCTACCAGGTACATGAAAAGCATCAAATATAGCAGTTCAGGGGTATAAAGCATTGAATTTTTTTCTATTGCATTAGATAAATACTTGTACGAGTATATTTGAATTATTTTATTCAATCCATGAATATATTGCTGAGGAACATCTAAAATATCAATTCTGTGTCTACTATATTTACAGAGATATATAAATAATTAAATAATTAGAAACATGTCAAATCAGTTGACAGCACCGGCAAGGAAGGGTTAGAGAAAACCTTGGGTGTTCATACATGTTACAAAATGATAAGAGATAAAATTCTTACTTTTATGCGCAGTTAAAACATGTTGCAAGGCGGGTTTCAAGCAACGGTCACATGCTGAAAAGAGTTCGTGTAAAACCTTCTGTTTGGTAGAACTTTCTTTTTTATTTTTCTTTCCAGTTGAATTCATGGAGTAAGACTTCACAACACATCACAAAATATCAACGGCAAATTGGTAACTTTGCAGAAAAATTAAATATTTAAAGATGCAAAAATATATTGATCTAATTGAATAAATAGGCGTTGATGCAAAATGTCAAAACAACGCTACATTTCTTGCACTCGGAAACGATTTACGCAAAACTATAAATTATTAATTGTTTTTGTGTTTAATTCGTAGAACTCCATTAAATTGGTAAAACTGATTTAGTTTTAAAATTTGAAGTAAAGATCCAACTAATAAAAGTGTCAATAATGTTAACATCCTTACAAACGGCCTTTCGACGGCCTCGATGGTCGAGGGGTAAGGCTCTCGACTACGAATCCGAAGGTCGCGGGTTCAAATCCCGGAGTGCGCAAGTAAATTTTATTTAATTAATTTGTGTTGTTTCACAACTAATTAATTTTTTTAAATAATATATAGTATATTTGCGCACGTTCCAGAGTGGAAGATACTCTCAGTATCGCTCTGGTGAAAGACCACCATTAAGAATTGAAACGTTGCTTGAAATGGTTTTTAGCCGTGTTTGGTTACCAAATCTGAATAGCCAGGTATTTCCCCACTTTCCTCTTCCCCTTCTCCTTCCCCTCCCCAATACCCTCATCCTCACAACATTCCCCAATTGGGAATGCCATGGTCTCACTGGCTCTAGACGGTTGGGATCAGTTGGGACTCTTGTGCGGTATTCATATAAAAAAAAATATTTAAAAAAAAAAAACAGTTGTAACGCCATTTTTCCCACCGAATGGTCCAAAAAAAACGTCAGGGTTATGAACCCAAGAGCCTCAGCTCTGTATGGCCAACCAGAAGATGAATTAAAATGTGACCACACCGACTGCAAAGCTACCTATATCGGGCAGACGGGAAGGGCTTTCTCAACTAAATTCAAAGAACATATATAATGTTATAATAATAAAAGCACTTTTTCAAAATTCGCAAAATATCTCTTAGTGAATAATCACGTCCCGCTTGACAGCAACGAGCCTAAACCCCGACATATAGAAAGAAAGGGTTTATTTAGATTAAATTTACTTGAACAATTAGAAATTAATAAAGGAACTAATGATCCTAGTATAACATTAATTAATAAAGTAAGGAAAATTATTTATTCACCACTTCTCCGTATTTTCACACGACCAAAACAATATATCAGATTTAAATAAATCAATAAAGAAAACATTGTCATTTAAATACAGGGAAAACGCATTATAAATGTAAAAACCTCACATAATAAATAATAGTTTTACCGATAATAAATAATAATTTTACCGATAATAAATAATAATTTTAAACACCTGCCCAAATTAGAATTGGGTGAGAGTAAATAAAATCAATAAATAAGTCGTCGCAATGTGGATTAACCACAGTTTGAAAATGGCCCCGAATGCCAAAACAGCTGTCACAATAATAAAAACTAAAATACCTGCAGAACTTAATAATAACATTATGAAAATTGATTTACATTATATTAAAAAAAAAAACAAAACTAAACAAAAAACAATTATAAACATGCAGAAATGAAGATACTTAGATTCTTAGAAGCAGGACGTACTTTACAGGGCCCGCAGATGTTTTAAATAGTACACAACTAATGACCCTGTACAAATCACAAGTGAGTCCCACTTAAATTTGGCAACGGAGAAACGGGCAGCCCGTTTGACAAATTCCCCTATCTTAACAAAAGGATTACTAAACTTTAGAGCACAGGCATCAGGCGGTAATGCTGTCCTTGTCCCATCGGTTTTTCAATGGAAGATGCTCTGAGGAACAACAGTCATTGATCCCTTCGGCACCGGTGCATGGTCGGGAAACATGCCAAATGCACGCCCAACATTTGTACACGGTTTACATTTGTCACACGAGAACAGGTCGTTTCTACGACTCAAGTACCATATTCACTCCTTCCTCTCCTCAAAAAAACACTCCACACAGCTTCCTCAAAGTGCAGAGTTAATTAAAAAAATAAAATGAAAACTTTACAACTCTAATGCTAAGTTACCAATTTGAACAACCAACATTGTTCGCTGGGACTGACTATCGCCACAACAGCTCAATAACTTTACATCTGAACAAAGAAATAAGAAACAGGGTTCGTATGTTCGCATAGGAAGAATTAAACAACCAAACTACAATCTAAATAAGCTTAAAACTATTCAACTGTCAATATGTTCAAATGACAGGAGAAAACAAAAGCAAGGTAAAGTTCAATATTTAAAATGAAGATAATAAAGCATAAGTTTATACAAAAATGTTTCTTACATATTCGAGACATGGTTGCATGTAGTAGCTCTCATGTTATTTTTGGCGGATTTGTATGATTTGTGCATATAAAATCGCACAAATTCTCGGGCGCGACGCGAAAATAATAGAATGACGCATTGAGCAAATTCTCCGTACAAACTAATAAAGACATCGTGTTTTTTTTATGCCCGCATGTCCTTAGAAGAAATTTGCATAAATCATACGACTATTGACGCAAATAAAAACATGGTATTCGAACACAACAAATCACTTAATTCTGCAAGTGAATTAATACTCAAAATGTATTATTTCATCTTGTGTAAACTAGTTTAAACTTCCTCAAAATTACCGCGCATTTACAAAACTTTTATAACAAAAAAATAAGATCACAAATGAAGATTGTTGTCTTATCGACCTGACACAAAACGACAAAACACACACAAACTAATGGCTGTTGACAGCTGTCACTTTAGTTCTGGTTTTCATCGCTCAAGGCGTTAATGTAGTATTCTGAAAGAAATTTATCCGATATTGAATATAAGGTTAAACGACAAGTAATATCCACTCACAGATGGCGCTTATTTACCTATTGTGTGAAAAAATAAAAACATTTTCAGCGAACAATGCTTTAAAATATTGAAACGAATTGCTTATTGGCGGGTGCAAAATTTTTATTGTAGATTTAAAGCTCAAGTCCTTCAAGAAACTTATAAATAGGTCTATCCGGACCTTTCTCTTTTCATATCCTTCCACGCTCCACTTCTCTCAGTCTCACATTTTAGACTCTTGCGCAGTCATCAAATAAAAAAGAATAAATGAAACATAAATTGTAATTTTGTTTAAGTGCGTCAAAACAAATAAAGAAAACAGGTTGTGCCAAAAGTCAAGTCTCTCAAAAAATAAATAATGGTACTTTTTTTATTAGATATTTCATATACATTGGTTTATTTTTTCATAACCGAAAAATAACGTGCTTACGAATGATATATTCATTGACTCCACTGATGTCAGAATTGATAGACTTGCTCTAATTCAATTTCGACGGCTGGAGGAAAAGTTCATGTGACACCCATTTTGGCACCAGCTTTGGTGCACTGTCGTCCACGTTTGTTTCGCGTGATTTTAACACTGGTAAGCAAATTACATAACACTTATAAAAAGGGTTAAACTAGATACTCTAACTAAATTGTATTTTGTAAGCAAGCCGATCATTTCTTACTTAGCAGCTGTTTTACTTAAATTAGCTGCACGTCTAGCTCGTCCTGCTTATTTTGACTTCTTCCCCTTGCGTGTTAGGGCATCTCTATTTATTGTTTTCTATGTGAATGGCTCCCATTATCAGCTTTAAAAATGCGAGCTCTTTCAATAATCTTTTCCTTATCTATTTGTATAAGAAATGCATTTAGATCATTTAAAATGTGTACCTATTTAGCACTGGCGTGCATTGCTTTATGACCAAAGGTAGGCTGGGTGAAAATGGCCATTTTAAAGTTGTGGTGAACGTATGTCCAAAAGAAGGAAAGGCAAAACCGAGTATGATAGAGATACCGGAACATATATGCGAATGAGTGGTTGTCTGGTTCTTCTTGGCGTTGCAACATTGCGACCATTAGATATACTGTAACTACCGACACATCGACTCATCATTCAACCTCAAGAATCCCAGAGATGTGAGAGACGACACGTTTTACACCCAGGACGTATAGTCATCACAGTTATCATCTTCCACTGATCGTTGTGGTCAACTGAATAAATGAGCGCACAGCGTTCCTTACCAAAATAATGGAAAAAAAAAATTTTTATCTGTATTTTTGGAAATAATAATAATAATAATGTTTTATTTTCTTCTTTTTTTATAACAAAATAACAAACAATGATATAGCCACAGGGATTTCCCGTGCTGAGGATTTCATTTACAAAATATGAAATTACATTATATTAAATTGATATGCTTGATTAAAAAATAAATAATTGTAAGGTGAGGTGTTTTAACTGCAGTTGAGTGCAGTATTTGGTGTTAGTATGTTTTCTATTTCAGATCTCCCTACGTAACGTATCCAGTGTTTTATTTAAAATATCCTTTGATTTATTTTTATGATTCGTTTTTCTTAGGGTAGGTAGAGCTTTTCAGCCATCATGGACCGCACGCCACTACCATTTAGTATTTACACTATTAAAATGACATCAGGAACTTTCTTTTACCCGGATATTGACACTATAGAGTTGTTTATTTATTTAGAAATTTATTACACAATCCAATGATTGCAACTGATGGAATTAACTGATAAAACTTAAGTATATGCCTACTTGATAAAGCAATAAGTCAGTTTACTATAAAACATTGTTCGTCCTGATTGTTCCTAGATGTACATTTGCAGTTTTAAACCAAATAATAAACCCTAAGATTTGTGGTAGCTACAGACCTTTTCACTGTGCATTGTGTTGAACAGGGAGTGTCGGCTACCCTTTGTGAGTATATTCATCTCGATTCTCGGCCTGTCCGATCACCAATCGATCACCTATAATAAGAATAAAAACATTTATTTGTAATCATGTTATTTTACATATTTTTATTTTCTACATATAAAATAATTTTGGGAATAACGAGGAACTCCAGTGAAAAATATAATGGCTTTAATAATATGTATTCATATAGGTCAGCAAACGCCGATTCTGAATATATAACTTTTATTTGAAGTAGTTTTATGTAGAATTTATAAAACATTATTTAAAAGTGAATAAAAACTCATCTCATCAAAACACCTTATTATGTTGGTACCATTGCATTTGGAACATCTGACGTCACATACGCATTCTGTTTTTGAAGTAGTATAGACATTTTTATTTTCCGCTTTTGTTTTGTATTTTAAATATGTGTTTTTTTTTAGTTTTTGTGAAATTTATACTTAATTTGGGTGACTTTAAGCTCTAGAATTGTTGTTCAATATTAAAAAAAAACTATTATTAATGAATGAAATACAGTATTCATGAGCAAATCAATTATCAATATATATATTATGATAATATTAATGCTCAATACTATTATTATTATTTGGGTTAAAGTTTCTAAAAAGTACATAATTTTCTTACTTCTGTTTGTTATGGTTTACCATAAATGTAAAATTATGTACGGTAAAGCTCATCCTTGTTTTTAAATTCAACATTCCAACCTCAAAACCGACCGGCCATAGATTTAGACCTTTTTGGCGGGCTTTGAAAAATTGAAACTTTGAAAATTATTTTGACTATGAAAACTAACTTTAGAAAAAAACTAAATATACTGGTATTTTATATAACGTCATTATTGATAAAAAAAAATTGACTGGATTTCCTTAATGACAAAAGGGTCACTGCTCAGCTAATACATTTCGGATCCCAATCCCCATAGATCAGATAAAGTTAAATATATTATCTTACATTAAATCTCTACACTTAATTAAAAATACGAAAATTGAAAAATAACAGACATCAGCATCCATTTCATTATTTTTCACTTATTCGCTGCAGAACTTCTTGAACCACTGCAGCGATGTCGATCTTCGAATGGATAGTGGTATTTCATTTCAAAGTTTTGTTGAGAAATAGCTGTAACTACCCTCAAATACAGCGGTTCGATGTCTGGGAGAACAAGTAAACGGTCTCTTTGGCGTACATTGTATGCATGAGAGTCACAGGACCACTGTAGTTAAGCAGATAGGTAGGAACCGTCGAATTCATCAAATTGTACATTTGACACATTTGATGTAACTTCCTTCTGTTCGACATTCTTAGTATCCTATGCCGATAAAGGTAAGGCGAGATATACTCATGACTCAAGACATATTAGCAACATCGGACACATGCATTATAGATGTTGCAATTTATTTATTATTTTGTATTCGACCTATATGGGCTTTAAAATATTTTGTTATAAAAATTCAAATTACAGTAGTGACACAGGTACAAAACACATCACAGTAGGTACATAGATAAAATAGAGTCTTCACGAAATACAACAACTGAATATTTAATTTGTCTCATGAACAAATTCAGCAATAACATCTTGTAACTGCCATTCTAAATAATTATTCCAGAGGCGAATATTCAAAACACACCTATGCAATAATCATCTTTTTGTATTTGTATTCCGTACAGTTGAACATATCTACTATATCTGAAAAAGTTTTACCTTCTGCGTGAAGTCTGGGTACAAGAGAATTTTTGAATGACTCGGTCTTGAAATTATTGTTACAATCAAATAAATTTTTACATCGAGTAGTTCTAATTGAAATATTAAATTTAATTTAGTTTATTTAATATTTACTTTATATCAGTGCTGTCCATAAAACCATTAACATATTTTAAAAATAAAAGTTAGGTCAGAAACAAGTCTTCTATGTGAGAGTTTTAAAAATTTTAGTTATTTCATTAAGTAATTGTTTTTATAGTTTCAATAGGTAATCCGAGTTTATAGTTAACATACCTTAGAAATTTATGTTGAACTTTTTCAATGGAATCGGAGTGGATTTTATAGTTAGGGGATCATACAGAAGATTGTATTCGCCTTGACTATGAACTAAGGAAGAGTATAATAATTTGAGTGTTGAAATATTCGTGATATAAAGTACTTTGATGCTTTATACCGTTCATAAACGAGACGTTGCTTGTTTAATTATTTATTTCATAATATTTTACAAAAGCCCCAAAAAATTTGTGACATTACTGGGGTACCCCGTTCTAAGGTCACATTGTACATGCTTTTATATATGGATTATAAATTAGGTCAAGTTTTGTTGTAAGTTTTATATTTTTTTTAAGTAAGTTTTCGAAATTTTCTTAAAATATTACTAGAGGAACATTATAATGCAATAAATGAATAAAAATTCTAAAATCAATGAGAAAACATACCGTGACCGTTAAACTCTGTTCGGTTGCAACATCATACCTATATTATTCCTGTCCGTGTCAATAATCCATATCTTAATATTTTTTTTGTGTTCAGTTAATTTTGTAATGGTTTTTTGTAGTTGATTTAGTACTATTTCCTAAGTACTTCCCAGTCTCCTTCCGTACTCACTTTCTTCAGCCTCTGAACATACCCTGATTTGGGAATACTGTATTCGGGCATTCGGAATAGGCAATATTCACAAAACATTTTTCTTTTAATCTGGCACTTTGTTTGCATAACAGGAGCAAAAGCCCCGGTCATTAGCATCCTTGAACCTCTTTTGACCTTGGCAATACAAAATTAATATCGAAATGTGCAATAACATTGATAATTTCTTCAAACAAAATATTTACAGACTTTTTTTTTAATTAATCACAATGATTATAATATAATCTCTAAAATCGCATCAATTTTGACAAATAAATAACAAAATAGTTTACATATAAATGTCCCACAAAAAAACTATACCAAGAAATGAACTTGCTGAAAATCAGAAAACTGTACAAATATAATATATGTCTATTAATCTACAAAATACAAAATGGACTTATACACACAAACACAGCATTTATAAAAACATCACAAGTACACGAACACTACACAAGACAACAAAACAAACTGTACAAGAACACAGTAAGGACTGAAAGTGGAAAAAGAAATATTGGCCATGAGGGTGTACAAATATACAATATCCTTCCCGATAGCCTGAAGACGGAAAGTCGAATAGGAACATTTAAAAAGAAACTATTCAATATCAAAATGGGTGAGCAGAGTAACAGTGTGTAATGGAGATATGTAATATGAGAATGATATGTGGGGTATATAAGTGATGTAATGCGATGTTGAGTGATATGATGTATAATGTAAGTGTTAAAATGAGTTAAGAATAATATGTATGTATTTAGGTTAAAAAGTTAAATAATTATATATGTACTTTGGTTAAAAAGTGAAATAATTTTATATGTATTTATGTTAAAAAGTGAAATAATTTATGTATTTCTTTAACTTAATAAATTAATTAAAAAAAATATATATATTTTTTCATTTTGCATTGTCAGATTTAATATAAAAAACTGATTATTTTCAGAACCTTTACCATTCGCTATTTAATACTTCCGAAGTGTGATTTATAGTAGTTTAAATAAACTTATTATGCGACCCTTTTCTATATTTAAAATCTTGTAAATAAATATTTAAAATTTACTGTGTTTAACAGATTACGATGATGGTCTTCGTATCATTCTTTGCTCTTGTGGCCGCTGCCTCTGCTTTGGAGAACACCGTCTTTAAAGCCGACCAAAAGATCAGTAAGTCCATATTTATTACAAATACAAATTCATGTTACACCAAACCTTTAAAATTATTTGGAATGTTCCTACAATGCTAATGTTTATATTTTTTTTAAATTTTATTTTTTCTGTAATAATAATAACATACAATGGGAACTTGTACCCGCTAAGCCACTGCAAGTAGCTTGTCATCAGGAGTTTAGTTCAACAATATTATATAATACAACAATAAATAACAACCATCACACAAATGTGGCGCAAAATTAGAACAATATGCTTATTGTGCTCAATGTACACAAGTTGAAATTTAAAAAAAAAATGAAAACAACAAAACAGATTTGTTATAGAGGAACTAGAGTCCAATTACATAATATCTATTCAAATACTGTTATAAACATATCAGCAAGCATTAAACAAATTGAGAAATAATTTTTTTTTTAAAAACAGTAGTACAGTTTTGTTACAGTGGGGATAGACTTGATATAATAGTAGCACTTGAATAATTTTAAAGATACCCGCAGCTATCAAGGAGATGTACAATCAAGGACACCATCATATTCGTTCAATAGACAATGTAAGAAAGAGCAAAATAGTGTAAATACCGCCGATATCAAGGAGCTATACAACCAAGGAGACCGTCATATGTTACCATCAATACACAAGGTTACTTTCCAAAAACCAACACTTTAACATCAGTGAGAATTTCGTCATAGAGCAATTGTTTTTAAATTCTTATGGCAACTTGTTATATGTAAATGGTACAATGTATTCTAGGGTTCGTTGGCCATATTTATTTTTAAATTTTGGCCCTATCATTCCTAAGTTTTGTGTGAATCGTGTATTGTATACATGATCCACCGCTGCCTTATACGGACTGTCAAATATATGTCGTAGTAGAATTTTTGGGCACAAAAGAGCACGAATTTGTTCTATATTGATGATCGACACCGAAAAGTCTCCGGAAAATTGTGGACCAGTTGCCATTCCTTCAGCTCCTGCTAAACTATTTGAAATATTAATTTCATTATTCCTTAAACAGAAGCATCATTATCCAGCGTGGTTTCAGAGGAGGAAAATCCACAGAAACCAATCTGAGGGTATTCACCTATATTCACTGAGAAAGTTGCTATGTCCTAAATGGTGGATACCTATTAGACTGTTCTTACAGTGATTTCTTTAAAGCATTTGATATCACGAAAACCTGCTGAAAAAACTTACACTTATAGGCTTCTCACCTCACTTATCAGAATTTTTTTATAGTAACTTAGAATAGAACAGAAAGCATGTAAAGTTACTTTTTGGTGTTCCCCAGGGGTTAATTCTAGGGGCACTTTTATTTTCTGTTTTTATTGATGACATCACTAAAGTTCGTAATTATTTACTCAACTGCGAAAGATGTTTTGCACTGAATCGAATTCAATTATTAACTAACCATTAGGCCGTTTCCCCGCAGGGATAGGCAGAAGGGATAGACCTCCACACAACAATACAGTGCGAATATAAACAATCTGAAAGTATGTTACCGATAAGGCTGTGCTGATTTCTAACAATTTGAAACTTAGATCTTCAGTCTCGTGTATTTAAGATGAACGTAGTATGTATGCAGAATGAGTTAGTGATGAATGTAAGTAAGTTCAAAGTAATGGTGTTTGAAAGAATAGCAAAAAAGTGTGCAATGTGGTTGAAAATTATGAATACTTGGAACAAGTGGATGAGTTGGTGTATTTGAGAAGTGTGTTTACGAGAGATGGAAAGACTGATCGAGGACTGAACGCGATTGACCTTATAAATTCAATTATGTGTCCACAATAATCGATGCATTATTTGCAGGCGATGAAATCTACAAAAAGTTCACCACAAGCCACATTTCCTACACCCATGGAACACTGGTCTTGAGCGAGATCCCCGAACCCAGAAATGTGATTAATGATAAGTTGCTGGTAATGCTAGAGGAAGCCAGGTCTAACTTCCCTGTGGGATTCCCCGAGCAGGGTATTCCCCCGCTGGAGCCTGTGGCCGTAGACAACTTCCATTTCTTTATATATCAGTGGGCTGTCATTAGGTTAGTGAAACCTTTTTTAATCTATTTTTTTATGAAGTTGAGAGTAATGAGTTATATATATACATATTTTGTCTTTCACCGTACCTTTTTTAGGTTCTACACCGGTTTTCTTTATAATATTTTGTTGAATATCGTATTATTGATTTTTGGGATATAAATACGTTATGTAAAATATGCGTGTTCGAGGCATTAGATCAGACACGAAGCGAAAAAATTGGTTCCACTTTGTTGAGGATAAATTCTTCGACGAAATGTTATATTCGCAATAGCGCCTCTAATTGTATAACTCCATTACTCAAATTAGAAATGAAATGTACTAACTTACCCCTGCAGTATTCATGTACAAGTAAGAAATAGTACGGTGGTCACTGATTAGCCAGGTACTTCTGAACCTTCCTCTCTCCCATTTCCTTCCCTTGCTAACTCCCTTCAACCTAACAATATATCTCAATTGGGGGTGCCTAAGTCCCACGGGTTCCGGACACTTGGGAGCAGTTGGAACTCTTGTGCGGTATTCCGATTTTGCTGGGATTTCGCTTTAGTTCTGGAAATTATGAATAAACACACGTATATAAATATGAAGCTAAATAAAAATAAATAATTATCTATATACCTACATATATGTATGAATAATTATCTGGAAATTATGAATATTCATGCTTATATAAATATGAAGGTAAATAAAAATAAATAATTATCTATATACGTACATATGTGTATGAATAATTAACTGGAAATTATGAATAAACATACTTATATAAATATGAAGCTAAATAAAAATAAATAATTATCTATATACGTACATATATGTATGAATAATTAACTGGAAATTATGAATAAACACACTTATATAAATATGAAGCTAAATAAAAATAAATAATTATCTATATACGTACATATATGTATGAATAATTATCTGGAAATTATGAATATACATGCTTATATAAATATGAAGGTAAATAAAAATAAATAATTATCTATATTCGTACATATATGTATGAATAATTAACTGGAAATTATGAATAAACATACTTATATAAATATGAAGCTAAATAAAAATAAATAATTATCTATATACGTACATATATGTATGAATAATTATCTGGAAATTATGAATATACATGCTTATATAAATGTGAAGGTAAATAAAAATAAATAATTATCTATATACGTACATATATGTATGCATATAGATAATTATTTATTTTTATTTAGCTTCATATTTATATAAGTATGTTTATTCATAATTTCCCATACACATATTTATCTACACAAAAACAGACATACACACCAACACCACAAAATGCAGGATCTAAGGACCGAGATCACTGAAGTCCGAAATCGTTCATGTCGAACATCGGGCGTTTCCTCCTGAATAAGGTTTTCTATGGTTTTCCTTATTTCCAAAGGCGAATGCGGAGGAACTCCAACAAATAGGCCATAGCCGACACCCTCCCCCCTCCTCACACAACACAAATAGACACTTGTGTATTTATGCCAAAGTGCTGATGCTGCTCGGACCGATTATGAGGATGATGCATACATGCAATTTAGTAGGGTTTTTATGAACAGATTTTTCCCTACAGAAATCACAAAACGCAATTGACATTGACGGTCAGGTATTATTTAAAACTACCATCATGCGGTGAAAAGTGTGAGGTGCAAAGATACCGTTCTATTTGTATAAAGAACCTGTAAATTTAAAGACTGTAACTTTTAATGTTTTCGGAATTTTAAGTTAGCCGTAGGTAGACAGACCTCGGGTAACTTTTTAGGGATTAGGTTAAATCGGTGTTTCCCGCACAAATGACTCGTATCAACCTATTTGTTATATTTGTATGTTTTCAGTAACGACATAGACTTTGACTATATCAGGATCGCGGGACTGCAGAAGTTCATGGTCAACAATCTGAACTTCAAGATAGTTGGACTGATGTTGGAATTTGACTTTACGCTGCCGGAGATTGTTCTGACTTGTAAGATAAAACATTTCCCAAGAATGTATTGATCATTTACAAGTTTAACTTTGATGACTAGATATCAGTGGCGGCTCGTGACTCTTGAGTGAGCTAGAGTGCTAAGATTGAAAAATACGACATTATTGATGTTATTGAAGCCGAAAGTGATTTTTATTTTTGTACAAATTTTAATTTTTTGTATGGAGACTTAGATGGGGCAGTGCCCCACCTACCATCGTCGTATTTTTCAATCTCAAAATTCACGAACCGCCACTGCTGGATATCATTGCTAAAAGTTATTCTATATTACTCACAACAAAATAGTTCTAGAAAATGTTGCGCGCTCCGGTGCTGTACACTCAGAAATTTATGATTTTTTTTAAATCCGCATGTTTCTAAAACAGTCTAATTTCATTGTTTTTTTAGCTTTGTATCGGTTCGACGGCACAGTCGCAGCTATTATTCCGTTCAACCCAAGTGGAAGTGCAAGGTAAATAAACCTTAATATGATTTATAAATATATTAAAACATATAGTTCTTTTCACGTCTATCAGCACCACGCAGTGCAGACACATAAAGTGGCATGCACCACAAAATTACATTCACGCACGGAGTAATTTAAATGCTCTCTTCTGTGCCATGCCTGCCACTGTACGTATCTTCGCTGCACGGTGCCGGTAGATTTATGGTATCACTTTTGCGCAAATAAACAAAGAGTTCTTTGCACTGCTTATTACACAAAAGCTCAAACAACTTATGGCGATCCACTTCCAAAAAAATTGAATCGATAATGGCGTTCAAACTTAAATACCAGCATATTTAGTTTTTATTCTAAAGTTAGTTTTCCTAGTTAAAATAATTTTCAAACTTTCAATTTTTCAAAGCATGCCAAAACGCTCCAAATCTATGGCCGGTCGGTTTTGATCACTTTTGAGGTTAGAATGTCAAATGTCAAAACAAGGATGAGCTTTACCGTACATAATTTTATATTCTATTCATGGTAAACCATAACTAAAATGCATACATTTTTAGAATCTTTAACTCAAAGAATAATAATAGTATTGAGCATTAACAGTATCATAATATTCGTATTGATAATTAATTTTCTCATGAATACTACAATTTCTTTCATCAATAACCTTTTCTATTATTATTTTACATTAATATTACCAATAAATCTGTATTGATAATTGGATTGCTTATGAATACTCTAATTTATTTCACTATTTTTTTTATATACTGAACCACAATTATAGAGCTTAAATTCACACAAAATTAAGCTTAAATTTCGCCATAACTTAAAAATGCATATTTAAAATACAAAACAAAAGTGAAAAATAAAAATGTTCATACTAATCCAAAAGAAGAATGTGCACGTAACGTCAGATGTTCTAAATGCAATGGTACCAATATAACAAGGTATTTGATGAGATAATTATGTATTCTACGTGTAATTGTATATAATAAAATTTTTATATTTAGAATCGGCATTTGCTGATCTATTATATAAATACATATTTTTTGAAGCCATTATATTTTTCACTGAAGTTGCTTATTAAAAGACAATCACCTTTAAAAATGTATTGTCTTTGAAATAGAATCAAAACCGTAGTTAAGCAAAATGTCTGTAACCCTATGTATAAGGACAATGTCTTTGCCTTTAAAATAAAGGGAATCAGGCCCCTGGAAGATTTGCCGCCAGTGGTGCTAGTGCATTTTAAGTTGTTATTGTTTTTTATCTGTAACAAGTACTGATTTGCTACAAACTTTTGTTGTCTGTTTTATTACGCCTGAAAACTTTGCGGATCACTTTTCATATAGGTGTGCCGCTGATAGCTACGTTGTAACCGCTTCCTCTTTCTCAAAAATGTGGCATGTAACAAAAAACCCGCTTTTTGTTACATGTGACATTTTTGAGAACTTACAACGGAGCTCTCAGCCCCAGTACCATAACACAAATTACAGTTAAGAGTCTTTGATTTTAGGATGGACGTTAAAAGAATCAATATCCGAGCAGTGGCCACCCTGGGAACTACAAGTGATGGTTACCTAACAATCAGGGCTTTCCGTGTTGATTTTGATATTCAAAAAATTAAGGTAAACCTTTTTTTTTACGTGTTTGACTATGACGTCATTATGACGTACTGGTTCCTAAAGGCACGGCACGGCATTCTATGGCCGTCCACGGCAAGCCGTGCCGTCGATCGTTTTTATAATTTACACCGTGATCGTGAACGGCATCTGTGCAGTGTTTGCGTCTCATAAAAGAAGCAACAACACACACCATCGGCACACAAGAGACGCTTTGCAAGTTATGAGGTTGGCGGTGAGTGGGACTCACCCACACATCAAATTATTCTTGTATACTATAGTCTCATTTTGCCGTCCACGGCGTGCCGTTGCCGCGGACGGAAAATTATAAGTGTCTTCATTCAAACCCATGCATACCGGTACCGGGCCACAAAAGAAAAATGGTGAATCACATACAAACGTAAGCCTGGACGTTTTCATTTTTTCCAGAAAATAAACAATACAAGTAATTAACCTTGAATCAATTAATCGAGACAAACCCTTTTTTCTCTATTTTTTTTTTTGTTATCATTTTTAAACTTTTTTTTGCATTTTTGTGAAGAGAAAAACCAATAGGATTGTGTTGTGCGCGTGTCCGTGTGGCCGAAGTAAACTATTTTTTCCCTAACTTCTATTTAATTTGAAAAATTTTTAAATATAGCAATTCTTTCTTGAACAGATCATTAATTGCAATGGCCTGTCTGCGGTCAAGAAGAAGGTATATCTTGTGTAAATTGGAGACATCAGCTTTATATAAATGAATAGATCACAATTCTTCAAATTTCTGGAAGATGTGATCAAAATATTAGTATTTCCATTCTGTTTTACAAAATACAAAAGGGTTTTTGGACACACTTTAATGTTTTTGAATCAACCGCCCTAAATAACAATTTTTTTTAAATGTTCTTTCAAATGTCAGAATGTATAAAAAAGAGCATTTTGTAGATTGATCCAAAAAGTGGAATTTTTTTTGGCGATGTTCTCCTGGAATGATAAAAACGAAAACATCCTGCTTGATCTAGTGATAGTGAGTTTGTGTACGATTTCAGAAAGATAAAAACGAGAGTATTCTGTAGCTTGATCTAGTGAATTTATGAACGGCTCATAAAAAAATAGCCGGGCCACGGAAATGAATGTTTGAGAAACACTGCATTAATGCATATCCTCGTAATTTCCTCAACAGTAAAAAGAACGTGAAAAATGCCTATTTACACCAGAAAATTGTTCGGTAATTGCTCTGTCCTGTGTCCTAAGTACCTAATATTAAAATAAGCGCTATTCTCTTGCGTAGATTTACCTGAGCGGTCTCCTGGGAGATGGCCTCATTAACAGCTCGCTGAACTGGGTCCTGTCGATGGTCAGCAAGGCTGTGATCCAGGCACAGAAGGAAAAGATCGCCGCAGCGGTCTCAGAGTTCGGCGCCGAGATCGCCAATGATCTCTTATCCACTATTAAACTGACGGATCTCATTGAATAAGATGCCGCAATGTAATATCGACTAAAAGTATATCGTTAAGGCTAAAAAAAACGTAATACACGACCACAGATGGCGCTAATTGAGCCATTAGAGAAAAAAAAGCTCTTTTTGCATGTAATGCTTTAAATATTGATATGAATTATTTGTTATCGGGTGTACACACAGAATATGAATTGGAATAAATTGTTTTTGTAGATTTAGAGTTCAAGTCCTTCAAGAAACTTATAAAAGTAGGTACAACATATTATTGTAAAACTAACATATACAGTATTTTTATAAGTTTTTTTTGTAGGACTTGCGCTTTAAGCCTACAATAAAAATTTGTTATTCCGTATGGACACCCGTAAACAATCAATTCATCTCAATATTTAAAAGCAGTGCTTTTTTCTGAAATATTTGAATTAGCACCATCTATGAGCACAAAATAATAATAATAATTTTCATATACACTGCTGAGATATAATATTACTCAATTTAGCTTTAACTGACTTTTTATATTAAAAAAAAAAAGCAACAAGAATGCATATTTAATTTGTAGGTCAATTTTTATATATATATGTAACCACAGAGCAAATGATAGATAGAAATGCCCTAACACGCAATGGAAAAAATTGCAATTTAATTTAATTTAACATCACGTCAATAAAATGGTTCGGCTTGTTTACAAAAACTTTTTTTTTTCATAAGAAGCTATCACTTTGTGGTTTGACACCATATTAAATAAAGCAAACACTTTTTAATTAATACCAAAGACAAAGATGATAATTTAAGCCACTATCGCATTTATAACCTTACCTGAAATGATTGTCCTGCCTTTTATATAGGAAAAACAGCATGTAATGTTAACATTAGAGTTAAAGAAGACTGCATTGTTTACATGATACTGGTTTTTCTGAACTCGCGAACCACCTCATCTCATCAGACCATACTTTCAATAAAACCACAGGAACTAGTCTTTTGCATAAAAACGGCATAGGAATTAGATTAGACAACTTAGTAGCACCAGAAATTTAAAAACTTTAAATTTAAAATTAGTAAATAACCTACTTAATAATCAAACAAAATGTATCGTATAACTTATAGATTTTAAACATATTTCCTGTGAATCTTCCCCAGCTTACCAATTATATACTTCCACCCCATATTTCGTTATGAATACCGTTATGTTGCCTCATCCATTTAAATACTATTATGTAATGAAGTAGTCTAGTTTCCATTAATAATTGCTCTTTCTTGTATAAATATTGTAGGATTATCTCTCTTAAATGACATTCATTCATTCCTTAATTCATTATATTCCCATTACACTGTTGTATTTACTATCTATTATTCTTAATACATGTTAATGTTGTCTCCCTCTAATATTTTGTTCTCTTTTCTCTCTTTTTTTGTATTCTCTCTATTTCACTCTATTGTCTTCTGTAACTATATGTAACCGATAACTCTGTATTATTCTTTAGTTATTATATCTGTCCTGACGAAGCTTGAGCTAAGTGAAACCGGTTGACGAAAAATAAATTCGTGGTAGTATTTTGTTTGACCCTTTCTATAAATGTTTAATAATTTGCTTACTGCAGTTTTCAAAACGAAGCGAAACACACATGGCAGTAGTGAACCAGGCTGGTGCCAAAAGGAGTGTCACATGATCTTTGCCTTTAGCTGTCGAAGTTGTACTTAGGGCAAGTCTATTAATTCGGACGTAAGGTTGTATATAACTTATATGTAGCTATAAAATAAGTGTACCTACGTAAATAAACTTTTTGATTTAGTCCCTATCTGTACGGAAGGAGGCATACACGTCCAGTACAACTAGTATTATTGTATGCAACCTTTCATTTATTATTAACTCTCGTTTGAAAAATGAAACCACTTTATAAAATGTAAAATATGTATAAAATAGTATAATCTGCGATTACTCCTATGTTGAAATTGAACAAACCATGATCATTTCTACATTAAGAAAGCGTAGGAAAGACTTTGATTTAATTTGTATTTTTAAAATAAATAATGATATTATTAACTCACCTTCTTTGTTGCAACTCATTCGTTTCAACATTCCTTGCCGTAAACTCCGAAACAATTAATTGGTTTTCCTCGATAAACACTCCACTAATTATGTGTACTATTCTCCACTGTCCAGAATGTCGAGACTTATTAACTCAAATCAGGGCCTTGAAATTTTTGGTACAAGTCTGAATGATTTTTGTCAGGCTTTACGATATTAGATCTCGAATTATCATTTAGAATGAATGTCTAAAATCATGGACTATACTAAAACTTTGTTTAGGCTTTGACTTGAATATTCTCTCAAATATATATTTTTGTTCTCTTTTTGTCATTGAATCATTTTTATATAATGTATGTTCTGTTATTTTTTCTGTGGCTCTGCTTTATTTCATTCCGTGTTATGTATTCTGTGTAATTGGACATTGGTCTGTAAATTAAAAATAAAAAATATAATCAATGTAAAAAAAAAAACTGTAACCACCAGCTAATATCATGGAAATATGGGAATACGGGCTGCTCCTCACATTTACCATAGTACATTGAGATGGCAACATGTTACACCAGCGCCCCTAGCGGCGCGAGTTGGCGAAATTGGGTTTTTCCTTACATTTTAATAGATTTTCTGTGAAACATATTCTTAATAAATCATAGAAATGTACCTAACATGTGATTTTACTCATTTTTTGCTCATATATATAATCACCTCTTCCTGTAGTATGTTGATCTAGTAAGATTTTAATGACCTATGTTGATCTAGTAAGATTTTAATGACCTATGTTAACCTAGTAAAATTTTAATGACTTATGTTGATCTATATATATTTAAAAGAGGCTATTAGGATTGTATTAACATTTAAAGCCTCGCTGATCGTGCAGCGTCTAAATTTTTTAGAAAGAGAAAAAAATATTTATTATAATAGCAATACAGTCTGGAAGTCTATAGCCCCGGCAGTTAGAGGGTGCTAGTGTAGCATATTGCCATCAAATGTCAGGACCTGTGGGTATTGTCATTTTAGAGTATTTGGTACTAGCTTCCTTTTCTAAAAATGTTGTTTAATAATATTGAGGTTATGTGTAAGAAAATTATTCAAAGTGATAATAACACCTTCTTCCTCTCCCCACTCCCCCATGGCAACATCTCCTAAAATTAGGGATACGATTAACTCTTTGAAGAACAAACTTTTTTTTTTCAATAAACCACAAATCCTTTGAAAATGTCAAACTTATAGCTAAACTGTGCATCGCCACATATGATCGCTAGTGTAAACTAATTAGTTAAGAATCCATGTTTCACAAATAATTACTAAAACTGTTAATAGATGGTGGTTTTCAGAGAATTATTTATTTTCTTGGTGATCGATTTTTGATACCACAGTGCTTCAAAGAGTTAACTCACTGGCGGTTACCACTTTATTTTTATCAACGTCATAATTACGTCCCTTGGAGGTCTGTGGTCGCCTCCCGTAGATACCTTATGTACAAAATATGCTGAATTGGCCTCCACACCCGCCATCTAAATTTAGATCTCCCGACACATCATCATACTGCGGACTTTATTACAGAGAATTACAACACAATTAGAAATGAAAGTCGCAAATTAGAACCACCACTCAACATGTTCAGTCAATTCAATTTATTCATGGGATTAAAAACTGCGATGGGCTGGACATGTTGAAAAAATGGCGAATGGAAGCGACCCAGAGACCGACCGAAGAAAAGGTGGATAAACTGTGTAGAAGAGAATTGCAGAAGAAAAGAAAAAACCAAAGACTGAAGGCGAAAAGCGTGAGACCATCGTAAGATTCTGTAGGTCCCAAAGACTGATGGGCTGGACATGTTGAAAGAATGTCAATTGAAAGGACACCAAAAATTGAGGAAAAGGTGGATAGACTAGGAAAGAGTCTTGGAGCACGACGGGAAGGCCCGAGGACTGGAGGAAAATGGCGATGGACCACAGCCAGTGGCGAGCATTGATTTGTGGAGTTATCCAATGAGATCACTGAGCACGATGTCCTTGATGAAATCGTTGATGATGTCGAACAGTCCCTCGCTAGCTGCCGTGCTGAGCCCCTCCCTCTGTCCCTGGAAGAACTCGTCGCTCAGCTGGCTCAGCGCGAAGTTCACCACTCCGTTTAGCCTGTCGAACTTGAACAGGTTCTCGACGGTCACCTGAAAAGTATAACAAACAAAAACAAAGATTTTGGGTGTTTTAGTTTATTGAGTATTTTTACAATCCTTCGATTATTTTTGGTAGTAATATTTAATTGACTAATATTTTATTTGTACACTATAACTTTAGAAATATAAAATATGTCTAATCATTATGTGTTTCATATCACAAACTTAGCAGATTTAATAATTTATTGAAATCTAATCAATTCATTGTTGTTTTGCTTGCAGATGAGATAAGTTGATTAATTGGGGGGCCCGGTCGGTTCATTATCATATAATTTTATCTTATTAAATTGTATCTAATTATCTGCGTAGAAATCAAAGAAAATGATTGTCAGATTGATAAATATGAACCATGACCAACGATAGTGTTCAATCAAGACGGAGGGGAGGAAAGCAAAGAAGGGAAGGGGAGGGTAATTAGTTATAATTATTATAATGTAATGATGGTTTATTTACCGATGTGGCCCTAGCGTCGAATTCAATATCTAACGTCCTCAGAAGTAGAGTTCCATTGGAAGTTGTTCCTAGAACAGCGTTGCCTGAGATTGTGAAGTTATTCAACGTTACTCTGAAAATTGAAACCAAAAATGGAGAGTTATTCAAAATAATGGACTCAATTTCGCACGTTCCCTCTCGGTCCGGACTTTTTCCCGATGGAGTCATCCAGTTTGCTCAAATTTATGATACCAATGACAAATGTTCTATCTATTTGGAGGTTCAATGTTAAAATGTAGACGAAAGGTATGCTGCACTACATTAAAAAACCTTGTGCTGCATAGTAGCCATTTTACTCAAAACTGATGCGAAATGGCTACTTGGCGGCGCAAGCACTCTAGCGGTCATTTGCTCAACTATGAGCAATCTAGCGGAGGGATTCGATACTTTCTGACCTCTTCTTTCAATTGCTATTTTTTTGTTATATTTATTTTTTTAAGTTTTTAATCCAGCAGGACTGGGTTGATAGTGCAAACCCAATCTGAATAGGTAAAAGAATATAATAAAAAAAAAGTTCAAAATAATATTAAAATATAGAAGAAAATATAAAAAAAAATTTCAAAATGATAATTACATAAAAATAAAAGAAAGAAAATGAAAAACATGATAGTTAATAATAACATAGAATAAATTAAATTAATTTATTTTGAGGGATCGTCTTTTCGGGATGGCAGCCGCACCATCTGCATCCATCGCTCATTGAGTGGAGTTCTGAGCCACTCGGATGCAGCCACGACAATGGCGTTGGTTGATATGTAGATCATTCACATATCGTCGCTGCATATATAATATAGCCTATGTGACGTTTTATATATTCTGAGATGATCGAATAAAAACTGTTTTAAAAAATAATTGCTAGGCTACATTTGAAAAAATATTTTTTATAATTATTAGGCAAGCTTTCCAGCTTAACAAATCTATTCTTTTTAGCAAATCTAGTCTTTGCAATTATTTTTTAAAACAGTTTTTATTCGATCATCTCAGAATATACGAAACGTCACATAGGCTATATTATATATGCAGCGACGATATAACGTATAATTTAGAAAATATAGCGGTACTAAATTGAGATCATCATTTTGAAAAATTCTGTATCTTTATTAAGTTATGTTCGAAATCGGCTGTATTGTGGAATAACCCACCTGTATTGCTGCGAGCAGCGATTTCGGGAGTGGGGTTTGTAAAATGTAAGAATTTAATAACGTTGAATGAACCTTACCTGGCATCCAGAGTCGGATGAATATCGATGATGTCCAGGATGCTTGCGGTGACTCCGACAGACGCTAAAACAAATTGTAATCCATTATTAATTTTGTATAAATACATAATCAGTGTAGATATGGTAAAATACATAATATTCATTGTTAATTTAATTAGTAACTTTTGACTTACTGGTCAGAACCAAGTCTGGTACAATGAGCTCGAAAGCTAAACTCAGCCCAATTATTTTGAAGCTAATGTTTTCGATAATGAAGTTCTGTAGACCAACCACCTTCAGATCTTTCACGAGGATGTCCACACTGAAATACAAGGAAATAGAAACAATAATTTATAAACAGATTATAGATACATATACTTTTTTTTTTTTGGCCGAGTTTTGTATTCTCTCGTAGTTATTTTATAGCTTAAACGGGGCTAAACAACTAACGAAACAACTTCCATATATAAACTCTTTTTGGTGAGGTGAATGTCGAAACTTATGTTCACCCTTTTAGATAAGCTTCAAATATTTTTTTCTGATGTTAGCACAGTAATTAATTCTTATTATATTACAATAGTTGTCAGCCCTGTATTCATATTTGTTATGTTAAATTCTATATAGTGCGCTCTCTCGAACACAAAGAGAGACTTGTTTATAAAAACCACGACTTTCCATTTTCAGCTTCTTCCTGTTTAAACCGTCCGTCAAATTAAATTATCTTAGAAAGGCAGAATAAATCAAAGTAGGTGTAAAATAAAGCAACCCCCCACCAAAAGAAAGTCATCACTGCAAAAGGATCGTAATATTATATTGTTTTCCACATTCAATGAATTATAATAAAAATAGAAGTTGCGTGAAACAAATGCTGACCTGCAAACTTTCCTCATATTAAAACACATCCATAAAAATAAGACGGTTCAGCAATTTTTTTCTGAAGTGTAAAATAATCATTATTAATCTAATAATTATATACTTAAATGAAAACTTCTCACAATATTAACAATTTTTTTTTTTTTTTAAAGATCCTGCACTTACTGGTAAATTTTCTTCGGCGTTGAAGGTGACAACATTGAAAATTTAGTAAATGCTGGTGTGATATAAATAGATTTCAGGAAAGCATTCGACAAAGTCAATCATGAAATTTTATTTTTAAATCAGTTAAATCATCGTCTACTATATAGTATATATATCTAGTGTGTCAATTGCAGATACCGTTTTTTTTTTTTTAAGAAAGACTTTTTTGTTGTTGGGGTTGCTAGTAATATGACAATATTTGAAAATCTCCTTTTACCATCACAGTAAGCGAAAATGTTGCTTGTATCGTGGTGAAGGACTTAGCCAGCCGAGAAATTGAACTCATGACGTCTGGGTAGAAGCCCGACATGTTGCCAACTCAACTACTGACCGGTGGCTATCCTTGAACCACATTCCCCAGGGATCTATCCTTGGATCGCTCCTATTTTGTTTATATTTATTAATAACATTGGCCAAACCATAAAGCACTGATACTTTCTTCGCTTTCCTGGCGATGGGAGGGCGATGATCCACATACAATGAAAGTTATCTCTGTACTCACTTGTAGAACTCCTCTTCGGCATGTGACCATCCAATGTTGGAGGTGACATTGTCCAGGATGGAGGGATTTAAATGGGCGGAGGGGGTGGATTCCAGGAAGCCCACATTAAGCTGTTCCCTGGCCTGCTTAAGAAGGGTAATGATCCACGTAAAGGAGGTTATATCTGACTCACTTGAAGATCTCCTCGTCATCATGTGACCATGCAGTGTTGAAGGTTACATTATCCAGGGTAAAGGGGTCCAGTGGGGGAATTCCAGACTCCGGGAAACCCACGTCAAACTGTTCCCTGGCTGACTCCAGAAGAGCGATGATCTTGTCGTCCACGATGTTCCTGTCGATGACTATCCTCTCCGCAGGCTCTTGGCTTTTCTTGGCGGTCCTGGTGAAGATGCGTCCGAGTGCGTCGCCGATGACATTTTCTGGAACAAGAAAATAAAAACTCAGCTTTTTTGCACTTCAATAATTTTTCATCTTAAATATGTTAAACGGGGCTGCAGGATAGTTATCTATCTATCCTATGTTTCCAAACCGTGTTGATAGATAGACACTAAAAGTGAGCTAAAGTAAACAAATATATGAGGTGTTGATGAAGAAGGCTAAAGATAGAATTGAAAGCCAGGCGCACCAAAATTCTGAAAGAGTTTGGCATCCAAAAGAGGCTGTCTAAAACTTATCCCGAGATACTTTGAACGCATCGCTCGTCAAACTGGGAACTTGGACCTGGAGAATCTCGTAGTCACTAGTAAAGTGGAAAACAAGAGAAGGAGAGAAAGATCACCGATGCGTTAAACTGATTTTCAAGTTTCACTGGGGTCTGGAAGGAGCCTGCTGCATCAGGACTATTAAAATAGGTGTCACGATCCTCAGCAATGAGGTAATTACTACAAAAGAAGTAGCTATGCTCAACTTAAGGTAAGATGAAAGGGGCCACTGGGAAAATCATGGCAGAGGTGGAGAGACAAAGTTACAGTAAGATGCGGAGGCAAAATGGCAACCCAAGCCCTAAAAGGAAATATTAGATAATGCCGATAATCGCCTTTATCCAGCAATGGACAGAATATGGCTGAACAAGGAGAAAATATTATTTTATGACGCTCAAAAGCCAAAAGAAAAGTAATGGTATTAGAGGATTTTATACGTCAGAGGTGAGGGCGTATGATATTAATTTATAAAACTGTAGTAATTAAAGTACTTAAATCAATTTTAATAATATTGTTATTTAGAGGAACGGCTGCGACGCCTGTTTCATACATAACTTAATTTTCGAATTGAGACCAAAATACCCATCCAAACTGAATGATATATTTTTTTTAATTAAAGGTTTAGTAAATATCTAGTACGGATGAGAACTATTTTATTTATTTATTTTTTAAATTATGAAGTATATGCCATGGAAAAAAATCAATTTTGATAATTTTAGAGGCAACTTAGAAAATTATTTGCGGGTTTATTGTATATTTTTAAAAATTACGCAAATTAAAATATAAAAAAAAAAAAAAAAAATTTTTTAAAAACATTATTTCGAATCGATATTTTAAATTATGTACAGCAAAATTTGTGTTTCAGCGTAAATTGGTCGTTTTTAATTTAATCTAAAGTCCACAATAATGCTTATTTTATTATTATTTTTTTAATTTTATATTTCATTATATTTTCAAAGTAGAAGGGGTATTTTTTTTTAAATTACTGTTAGCCTCCAAATAATTGTTAAAGGTGTCTCTAAAATCTCTAAAAATCATTTCCTTTAATGGCCTATATTTCATAATGTAAATGTAATCAGGTTTAGATGAGTATTTTGGCCTGAAATCAAAAATTAAGTTTGGTATGAAACAGGCCGCGCAGCCGTTCCTCTTAAATTCTGCAAATATTTTAGTTTTGTTTTAGACACAGAAAATAAAAAGGTAACGATTGCAGCTGGGATTTGAACTCAGGACCTCATGGTCTATCAGAGATCCTGAACTACGGCTATCCAAACTGTTGAGCTGAAATTTTGCCTCAATGCCGTTCAAATGAACAAATACGCGCTTCCGAACGAAACCCTCGATCAATTTAGGATATCGATTTTTGTGGATTAAGTTCCCCTCAACAGAGGACTAGTTATAAAAAGTGTCAACAGGGTGAAAAAATGTTAGTGAAATGTCAAATGTCATTATTGGTTCGCGCTCTATTTATTGAGATTTAAATATTGAATGGCAAAGATATTTTCTCGTTTCCGAATGTAAAAACATATGTAAAACTGAAGAGAACCAAATTATTTTTACTTATTATGTGATACGTTTTGTCTTGTTTTTCACGAAAGAGAAACGTTAAATGTCAAATGTACGTCTATGAAAGTGGGCGGGCACTATTTTATAGTCTGCGAAAAAAAGAAGGGGCCTCCATAGACAATTTAGAATAAAATGCATGTAAACGGGCACACAGAGCGAATGGTCTTTTGTTGACACTTGGCTGATCGGTGCCTCAGATTGATCATTCGAAAAGTTGTGAGGAACGGCCGTAAGAATTGTTAATATTTTATCTAATGATCAAAATAAATTGCTTTATCTGTATTAAGAATCTAAAACAAATTCGTTTATTTCTAAACATAAAAATGAATGTTTGTTTGTCTGTTTGTCTGTCTGTCCTCGATTTTCTCGAAAATTACTTCACCGGTTTGCTGAAAATAGCACAGTTTCTTCTTATTAGTGCCCGGAAGGTTTAGAGAGTAGATTGAATAAAATTCAATACGTAAAACTGTTGCTATAACGTTTCAAAATTAGTATGAAAAACATTGAACCCGCCATATTGTATCGAGGTTAGCTACAGATTACATATTCAAAAGAAAAATGTCTGTTTACAATATTTAAAAAAAAAAACACAAGTAGGTGCCTAATTAAGAACTTTATTATTTAGATATGTTTTTAAAAAATAAATGTTTGGGATGAAATAAAATTTTCAAATTGTTTCTTTGTTTAGAAATTACTTTAGGCATTACTTTTGCTGTCAAATCAATTATGGCATCCAAACGACAAGCAAGAATTCACAATTTCATAACTTTATACCAAGCAAGGCGAGGTTTTTAAAGTTAAGATCTCATAATTCGATTATCATGTACGTTCTCAGTTGTGCGGTCCATATCTATCATAGCTTAATTTATTTAAATAGTAAAATTGAATCAGATCGCCCAATCGATTTTACGATTAAAATACTATCTGCTGTCAAAACAAAATTCGAAATGAGATAGACGATAGTCACACTTATTCAACTAAGAAATATAAATAAACATTACACACTCAGATATGGCCAAAGGGACACTGGCGTCAGAATTAAGAGGAACGGCTGTGCGGCCTGTTTCATACGAAACTTAATTTTAGATTTGAAGCCAAAATATGCACCCAAACTGAATGATCTTTATTTTTAATTAAAGGTATGGTAAATATCTAGTGCGGATAAGAAGTACTTTAATTATTTTTGTTTTAATTTATGAAATATGGGTCACTAAAGAAATCAAGTTTTCATGATTTTAGAGGAAACTATGAAAATTATTTGCGGATAAAAGTGTAAATAGTCATATCTGATATGTAAATATGATTACATGAAATAAAACAAAAATAAATAAAAAAAACCTTTTATAAAAACGATATACTAAATTATGTACGACAAATTTGTGTTCCAACATAAATTGGTCGTTTTTAATTTAAATTTAAGTCCATCATAATGCTTATTTTAACAAAAAAAAATTATTATATTTCTTTTTTGTTTTATATTTTATTATATTTTCATAGTACAAACTTTTTTTTAAATCACTGTTAGCCCCCAAATAATTACTAAAGTTGCCTCCAAAATTATGAAATTTCGATTTCATTAATGACCTTTATTTTGTAAATAAATAAAAAATATTAACAATTACTTCTAATACATACTAGATATTTGCTATAGCTTTTGATGAAAAAAAGATGATTCGGGTTAGGTTAGTATTTTGACCTCAAATCCAAAATTAAGTTTTGTATGAAACAGGCGCAGCCGTTCCTCTTAATAGACTTTTCCTAAGTACGACTTTGACGGAGACAAAGGTCGGGAGACCTTTTGTCACCATATTTGGTTCACGAATGTATCATTGTGTGAAAAATGTTGAGATTCGCAAAGAATGCAAGGCTGGTGTAAGCGTAATGAGTAAGATTAAGAAATAGACACTTAGATGGTTTGGGCACGTAGATAGAAGGAACGAAGAAAAGAGTGTAAGGAGAATATATGACACTAATGTGAATGGAAGAAGTTGGGATTGCCCGAGGACGACATGGAACGATCGAGTGATTCAAATACTCGAGTCGAGCCATGTCAGAAGTCGGAATAACAGAAGAGAATGTATGAGACGTTGTATGAATGTGAATGAAGCAAGAAGTGTATGCCAAGATCGAGATCGAGTCCTCTCTGCCTACCCCTGCGTGATGGTTAATTAGTTAGTTCGACAAACTAATTAGTCTATGAAAACTTTCAGTTTTTGTAAAGAGGTGAAACTTTTGCATTTGTAGTTGCTATTCTACTTAAATTTGCTCCACGCCTAGCTCCCCCCGCCCCCGCCCCTCTTATTTTGATTTCTTCCCTTTGTGTGTTAGGTCATCTCCACATACTTTTGGCTCTATGGTTTGCCACAATATTTACAAAAGCGACGCCGACAAAAGGAGATATGGCATGGAAGTGTACTGACTGTCGCCTAGCTACGACGGACTATCAAAGGGGCGCGCGGAGCTAATGAAAGTTATGCGTTTGATGCGTAGGTAGAAACAAAGGCGGAAAGCCGCTGTGCATAGATCCTTCTGCAGTAGTATGGGAGAACGATTTTAGGTACACTTTAGTGGGCGCGGTTTCATACTAATGATGGTTCATGGCCCAGCTCCCTAATTTTTATTATCTAGACAGATCATTTAACTGAACATTGGAACTCTGGCTTGAAAGGGGGATAAGATGGTTACCTGCAGTGTGCATCGAACTTAGCCCGTCCGACTGCTAGCTAAGCGTCCTACCCACCGGGCTATCGACCGCTTCACAAAATTCTAGAAAGCCAACGCACATACGTAAAAATTATTTTACCAACAATGAGGTATAATTTTCAATGAATCTTTAAGAAAAATCCTACTACAGGTTTTGTTTTCCCGACAGAACTAATGTTTGTGGAGACGTAGCTTACGCTAGGTTAGTTATTAAATTAATTTATTAACATCATTTTCTAAATTTGAGTTCCGCTCTGAAAACTGTTCTGGATCTTTTAAATAAGTGAACCTGGATCTTGAAGAGACTCGTATTGTAAGAGGGATGAAACACATAAGCTGGAAAATCCCTCCACAGCCGATGTAGTAGTCTACTCCAAACATTAGGACCTGATTCAATTCAATAAAATTTTTTATTCCTTTTAAAATTTTACAAAATTTACATTTTAAGGCATTTTTAATATTACATTATTAAATTAGACAAGATGTGCAACATCCAAAATAATTATTATTATTGGTATTATACAAGTAGCAACAAAGCTTTATGTTTAAATGCAGCTTCTTTGATGCTAAATACGTCCATATCCAAAGTGACTCTATTTAATAGCACGATTGCCCTCCCCACCGGCATGACCATTGGCAAGTTGGTCCTGCAGGCCGGGAGATTACAGTATATGCTGTCAGTGATGGAGATAACCATTGACCATGGTCCATGCAGCTTGGGACTCTGAGAACTGGAGTATTCTGGTTCATCAGGGCAGTTAGAGTCCTCAGCATTATTCCTGAGGACTCCAAGGAAACGAGTAAAAAAGGACCTGATATGCTGATACTCTGAGAACACCATCCCCAAACTTAATAGCTGGAATCCGCTTCAGTTGCTACAACTGTCCAATGCTTTTTAAAACATGATTTATTTTTTGATAAATTAACCATCACGACATTTCCCTCAGAAATAGGCAGAGAAAATATGCCGCCACACAGCGCTGTCTTGCTGCATCCACATTCATACATCGTCTAATTAAAAATCTTAACTCACCAAATTGAAAATCTTCCGCAAAAAGTCCGTCTTCAGCATTCGCCAGAGCGAAAGCGGATAAGATGACAAAGAAAACTGCCTTCATTTTAATGAAAAGGTAAATAAATTAATTAATAAATAACCCAAGTACAAGTTGCGTACCACGTTATAGGCGTTACACTAAGTCTATAATACTAAATCTGGTCATTATGTCATTAAAACTCTTTATCTTTGATCCAAGATTTTTTCTGTGATTGTACAAATAATTAATAGGCATTGCTTTTCAACATTGAGGGGGAAAATATTATCAATTCAAAATGTTAAATTTTCATCAAATTTCGAAACACTGCCATTTTGATTGTTTTTTAAACTTTTTTTTATGTTTCTCTTTTTATTTTTGTTAGAGCAGGTCTGCTGTATGCAGTTTTGCATTTGCAGCGCAAACGTCTAAATAATATTATTCAACACATTCTGCACATCTCTGTATACGTCAGAACTGTGGGTGCATTACACTGCATCTCAATGGCAGAAGATAAAAGTCACCTGCAATAATGCATATCGCCAACTATTCCGTCTACCGAGATACTGCAGCGCTACAGAAATGTTCCTGGAAGGACGAATGCACTCTTCTCCGCCACTGCATGGGAAGCCTATGGTGCAGAGTACGTCAATCCAAGAATACCATAATTACTGGAGTCTCCCTTGATGGCCCTTTGGAGACGGGAGACCATCAAATATCCACCATAAACTTGTTAATTTTTTTTTTCTCTCTTAGTGAATGAACTTATTTTGCATATTTTACTGAGCAATCTTTTTCTATCTTTTCTTTTTTTCTTCGTCTTATTTTACGTACCTATTGTTATTTATTTGTTTGTATTATGTACACTTATGGAAGTATTCCATTGCACTACCCCTGTATACCTTCTGTAAAGAATTATTATTATTATTATCATTTTTTTATTTTTTTATTGACGGACCATTGTCCAATTACACAAAATGAAAAAAACAAGATAAAAAAGAACAGCACATACGAATATATAATACATGAATAAAGCAATGACAAAAATAGGACGAAAATGTACATTAAAACATTATAGTCAGAGCCTGAACAAGGTTTCAGTAGAGTCCTTAATTTTAAACTATTTATAATTTCTTAAAAAGATGGGTATTCACTTTGTGGCGTCATTTTTAATAAATGAAATAAAAATTATTTTGTTATCAAAAATATTTTTGATTAATTGCTTACCTGCTTTAATCAATTTTTGTTTATGTTTATAACTTGTCTATTCTTGCATTATTCTGTTCTATGTTTATCAATTGTCTATACTTAACATTATTATTTTTTAGTGTTCTATATATTCCTGACGAAGAAAGCATCGCTTTCCAAACATGTAGATATGTGTATATTAATAAAGCCGTGAACACAAAATAATTTTTAATTCATTTATTAAAGATAATTCTTAATGATAATCTTCAAGTTTTAATTTCGTAAAACCTTACAAAAATCATTTAGACTGATACCAAAAATATCAAGCCCCTATCTTAAGTTAACAATTCTCGACTTTCTGAACAGTGGAGAATGGTACCCATGGGAGTGAAATCGGTTCTTCTGGAGACCCATGTGGTAGGAGGGAGGAAACACAGAGGCCGGCAGATCATTCCACAGGCGAGCTGTTGAACACAAGAACGAGTCGTAAAAGCGACCCGTTCTCATGTGACAAATGTCAACCGTGTGCTAAATGTTGGGCATGTGTTAGGCGTACTTCCCGACTATGTACCGGTACCGAAGGGATCAATGATGCTAGTTCCTCAGAGCATCTTCCATGAAAATACTGGTAGAACAAGGACAGCATTCTCACCTGACGTCTGTGCTCCAAAAATTTTTCTGTTCAGATTCAAGGGTTTTTTTAAGATATTTTGACACTTGCGATTTGTACAGGGTACAACTACTGATAGTTGTGTACTATTAAAGTATCTGCGGGCTCTGTACAATACGCCCAGCTTCTGAGAGGCTAACTTTACTCTGGCTTCGATGGAGCCCCCGTGGCTGAGATGGTTACTTAGGTTACACCAAGCATATCAATGGAGAGCTTGTTGGGAAGATTGCTTCCATTAAAGCAGACTAGATTATCATTTCGATCCCCTTTAGACGTAATCAGACATGATTGGATCTTTGAAACATTAAATTCGACGAGGTTTTTCTTACCCCAAGAGAGGTTTTAAAACCTTACGAGCCGTAAAATTGATATTAAATAAATAAACATCGGTTTTTATAATCAAGCTTGAGCACATCTGAAGACATAATATACCAATATTGGCAATTATTGTCATGACGGTGGATAAATAATCCAATATCAAGCTTATCAAGCAAAAGTAGCCTACATCGGCACTTATCTAGATTTCCGAAATATCTTTTATGCGATCTTAGTTAAATTGATTATTTTTTCCTATCCGTGCGTCAAACTCTGTTTGAAGTCATCGGCCCTTCTATAAGTCAATAAGGATTTTTTAAGGTTTTATTTCTATGTTCACACTTACGTGAAAACAATCCAATTATGAAAGCTCAGTTAATATGCACAAATTAAAATACGACATAAAATTACAAATTGTAGAACTCCTTTTTAATGCAATTTTTTTAAAATTTAATAATATCTGCTATTATTCATATTTTGTTAAAAATCAGTCACTTTGTGTTTTGACTAATATTAAAGAAATAACGCAATTACTTTGTTTAAAACCACGAAATTTATTTACCGACGATAAAAGACGACAAACTTACTCACTCGGGAATTTATAAATTAGATTGTAATGATTGTTCAGAATTCTGTATTGGTAAAACAACACGTAATATTAGAAAGAGCATCTTAGAAGCTTAAATAATAATGGCTTATCGGAATTCGCCAATCATCTTATTGATAAAGATCATACCTTGAATCAAAGCACCAGTTAATTCTAAATATTCTGCACAAAACTGGTCATGGCAACAGATTAAATAATTTAGAAGCACTTGAAATAAAAAAGCTGTTAAAAACAAAAGCCAAATTCGTAATAATCAATTAAATGTGTCCAATAGCCCAATATTAGGTATATTTCCCATAAACTCATAAAATTTCCCATTATCCCTTTATCACCTGTTCAGGTGATGCTTTGTCTCTTTATATATAATACGGTAACCTATTATGTACACATCTGTCTCTTTCTCTCTGTTACTATGTTAGATTTTATTTAAATGCTATCTCACTTTTCCTCTATTCTATGTTACGTTTTGTCTCATTCTCAGGCATAAATATATTTTTTTTAATCATACTCTAAAGAAATTAATTCTCCATATCATACATTATCACCGAATCTGAAAAGGGGATTTTACACTTCAAAACCAAGCTTATTCACATCATCTCCTCATGCTATCATTACTATAAATCCTAAAATTGGTTTTCTCGATTTTAATTGCATTCACAATTCTGTACTACAACCATGCTCATGTCATTATATTGAACCTGTCAAATTATCATGTTTTTCTGGGTATGACGATTAATTTTACGCCTTGAAATTTAACACAAAACTACATTAACGTTTTCTGTTGGCAACAGTGGTTGTAATAGATATTTCAGAATAATTCTACATTTAAAAAGTTTCATTATAATCCGTAAGAGGGCAGTGTAAAAAATAAAGTCTGTCTCTACCGGCAATAATAATTTCTGTTGTGACGTGCTGCACGAATGATTTTTATTTATCAACGGACTAACGTCGAATTTACAACATATGTAACATGAAAATTAGAAGAATAATAATGCTAAATAAATAAATAATACAGCCAATGACTATTAGAATATTGCATTATCTGGGGTAGTGCTAATCATAATATTCTTAATTTACTCATTAGAACACAAAAAGCCATCATGAAAATTATACTTAAAGTTCACTTGGAAAAAATGTATATATATTTATATACATACATTACATAGCTATATTGTGTTTCTAAAAATTTCCTTTTATTTTATTTTTTAAATTAGTGTATAGTCACCAGAACATCAAGTTCATGGTAGTACTATAGAAATTATTAAATGTGAACAATAAATATTAGTACTCCCTCCCTAAACATTCAATTAGGGAGGTATTAAATTTGAAAAAAGTAAACTAAAAGGATTATTTAAATAAATAAAATAAAAAAAATTGTACTTAAATACACTTTTGTTATTACCTTGTAAACAATGTTCTTAATTATGTCCAATAAATATAAGAATGATTTTTTAAAAAAGTCCCTGTTAAAACTAGCACTGACGAAATCTTCAACAAACTTAACATTATTAAAGAAATTCACCTGTAAGTTGCTTAGCTAGGCTGGCCGGTTAGTACTTACCTAAAGTCATTAAATAAATAAATAAATAAAAAAAATTTAAAAATATATAATTAAAAATTCACGCATCGGTGCGCAAATGCGTCCACAGCCCGCAACACTGTAAACAATCCAAAGTGTAAAATAAAAAATAAAAATAAAAACGTTAATATTTATTAAAAGCTTCTTACGCTTTTTAAGGTAATTTTATAGATATTTTCGAGTCCTAAAATTCATTTTATGAATACTTTTCAGTCCTAAAAATTAATACCAATAATTCAATAAATACCAACTCTTCTTGTGCCACCAATCATCTAATAAATGTAACATCAATAGAAAAGGAGAAACAAATAACCATGTAAAACTATCATCTCTATAATTAATTTTTCTAAAACTGTGTTCATCTGAAGCGACCTGCCAGGTAAGTATGTTTTTCTGTATCTGTCAGTACATAATTAGTTAAGAAATATTTGTACAGCGCCCTTGGGGTGATTTTTCACAAAAACGGCGCTATACAAGTCATCCAACTATTATTATTATTATTATTATGACAATAAAACAATTGTACTCTCAAACAATACCTTTTACATTCATAAATACAAAAAACAAGAACTAACAACAATCACACATTTTAGAAACTCTAGATCTCAGAGTCAAAAACACATCCAACGAGCAACCATAAACACAAAATTTGGACAATTATACTATGGTACTAAACCCTACAAAAAAATCCCACTATCCTTTAAAAATCATAGCAACCATAATAAATTGAAACATCAAGTAAAACACTGGATATGTTACATAAAGAGATCTGAAATATATTAACACCTAATACAAACTAACACCGAAACCGCTCAAATGAACTTAAAACACCTCACCTTACAATTTTTTTTTTTCATCAGCACATCAATTTAATATAAAGTAATTTCATATTTTGTAAATGAAATCCTCACCATAGGAAATCCCAGGATAAAACCAAATCGTTATTTAGTACAAAAATGTCACCGTGGTTATTCAATCTATACAAGGTCAGGTTGGGCGCTAAAATGAGTAATCTGAAAGTATGTTACCTGTTGTATGCTGATGATGCGGTGCTGATTGCTAACAGTATGGAAGATCTACAGTCCCTCGTATCTAGGATGAACCAAGTATGTTTGAAGAATAAGCTAATGATGAATGTAAGTAAGTCTAAAGTCATGGTGTTTGAAAGAGAGAGTACGAACACAGTTTGCAATATAGTAGTGAATGGTGAATACTTGGAGCAGGTCGATGAGTTTGTATGTTTACGAGAGATGGAAAGACTGATAGGGATATTGAAAGAAGGGTGAATGCAGGAAACTCTATTAACGGAGGACTGAACGCGGTTGGCGCTAACAAAACGTTGTCCAAAAAAGCGAAGCTAGCAGTCCACAATGGAGTGCTGATACCAATCCTGATGTATGGCAGTGAGGCATGCAATTGGCAGAGGAA
Organism: Halesus radiatus; assembly: GCA_022606495.2. NCBI lineage: Eukaryota > Metazoa > Arthropoda > Insecta > Trichoptera > Limnephilidae > Halesus > Halesus radiatus. Next base: position 350,184 of record JAHDVE020011609.1, on the reverse strand, counting down.
GGGTGAAAGTAAACTGAATGCTGTAGAAATGAGATCTCTGAGGCGAATGTGTGGTAAAACCATCTATGATCGTGTGAAAAATATTGAGATTCGTAAAGAATGCAAGGCTGATGTAAGCATAATGAGTTAGATTAAGAAAGGGGCGCTTAGATGGTTTGGGCATGTAGAGTGAATGGACGAAGAAAGGAGTGTAAGAAGAAGCCGGGGACGCCCGAGGAAGACATGGCACGATCAAGTGAATCAAATACTTGTGTCGGGCCATGTCAAAAGTCGGAATAATAGAAAGGAATGTATGAGATGATGTATGAATGTGAATGAATCAAGAAGTGTATGCCAAGATCGAGTTATTTGGCGGTCCTTCCTTTCCGCCTGCCCCTACGGGGAACGGCGCGATGGTTAGTTAGTTAGTTACCTAAATAAATGCGATCAAAGAACCTCAGATTTGCAACATCTTACAAATTGGATAAAAAATTATGAACTAATTTTCAAAAGGAGATTGTATGTTGAAAATATGGCTAAGTGAAAAAAATGTTTTGTGACAATTTTGAGATCTTTCTCTTTCTTCTAGTAGGTATTTAGTTTAACCCTTTGATAAATGTTTTATAATTTGCTTGCCACAGTCAATATCACGCGCAAGAAACGTGGACAGCAGATTACTAGACCGGTCTACTTTGCCTCCAGGCCATCAATATTATACATTACGGCAGGTAACATTCTGACATCGATGGAATAACAGAAGATCGTACGAGTATATAATAATAATACTTGGACGATTTATATAGCGCCGTTTTTGTGAAAAATCGTATGAATGTGAATGAAGCAAGGAGTATGGGCAGCGACAGAGTTGTGTGGCGGTCTATCCGCTCTGCCTATCCCTGCGGAGAAAAGGCATCATGGTTATTTGTCGATAAGTAAATTTTTTTGTTGTGTATTTGAAATGTGTATTTTTTGTGATCCTGTAAAAACAAAATTTCTCAGTTTTTATCTCGCTAAGTGAGTAAAACGCAATTTTTAATACGAAAATTAATAAAAAAGGAAAAATATTTTCGACCGTGACAGGACTCGAACCTGCAATCTTCGGATTCGAAGTCCGACGCCTTATCCATTAGGCCACACGGTCACATGATCATGTTGTCACTATTGGGCTTATTATACGGTGGGATGCCGGAGCTTGTAACTAAAAAACACAGAGTATTGATTTTGCTGAAAATAAACAAATATTTACAAAGAAATAATATAATTATGAATAATAAAAATAAGGTGATTTTAATCAGTTGAATTTGGCAGCGAAATCTGTTCATTCGGTAAATATATTTTAGTCAATGTCGCAAATCATCTTTGAGGTTAGAGTTCCAGCTTATATTTAGATCCTATATGTATATATATTTATTTTTTTTAATTTTTGTTGCATAATTACATTTTGAAACAGTCTATAAAAAACAAGAAAATATGATAAAAATTAAATTAATATAAAATATGACGTAAAGTGATAATAAGAAACAAACAAAAAAAAACATTTCATTAGTATGACAGTAGACAGAATTTACTGTTATTATCACATATAAGTACATAAGTATAATAAGATTTTAGTGGGCGTTTTAAAATCACACACAAGTACGATACTAATGTTTTGAAAGTAGGTTTTATAAAAATGTATATGTATTGGTGTATTAAAAAATGATAACATAAAATAAGGAATTGAACAGTATAATACATTGTTGGAAATGTATAGTTTGAAACAACTAATAAGTAAGCAAAATATTTAAAAAACACAATCAATCTCTCATCACATCTCTTTTCGAATTTTGTTTTTACAGCAGATAGTGTTTTAATCGTAAAATCGATTGGGCGATCTGATTTATTTTTACTATATGTTAGATATGGACCGCACAACTGAGAACGTAGATGATAATCGAATTATAAGATCTTAACTTTAAAAACCTTGCCTTGCTTGGTATAAAGTCATGAAGTTGTGAATTCTTGCTTGTCGTTTGGGTGCCATAATTGATTTGACAGCGAAAGTAATGCCTTGTGACGACTATTACTATCTCTAAACAAAGAAACAAAGAATAATTCATTTCCATCCAAATATTTCTTTTTTCAAAACTTGTGTTTTCCATGTTTTAAATATTCTACCCATACAAACCTTCTTCTTTTGAATATGTAATCTGTGGCTAACCTCAATACAACATGGCGGGTTCAATGTTTTTCATACCAATTTTAAAACGTTATAGCAACAGTTTTACATATTGGATTTCATTCAAACTACTCTCTAAATTTTACTAATAAGAACAAACTGTACTATTTTCAGCGAAACCGGTCCAGTAATTTTGGATAAAATCGAGGACACACAGACACACATTGATTCTTATGGATTAAAAATATATGCATACATTATAACAACCGAATCAAAACAGTATTTATATTAAAAACGTAGGAAACGTAGTGCACGCTCACTGATGGCGCAAATTAAAATATTGTAGTAAAAAACACATGTATAAACACACTTCATATTCCATATGTACACCCGCCAAGAAACAGATCATCTCAATATTTAAAAGCATTAACTGCTAAAAGTGTTTTTCTTTCTAACGTGTTTAAAATTACCGCCATCTGTGAGCGCTAACATAAAATATCGAGAACCTCCGTGGCAGAACTATAAGCTTCTCAGTTATGTTCCTAGAGGTCGCGTGTTCAAAACCTGGTCCGTGTAAATAAAAATGATTAATTTTTAACCCTTCCTTACCGGTGCTGTCAACGAAATTGACACGTCACTAATTGTTTCTACATCTCTGTGAGCATATTAAACACAGAGTTCATATTTTAGGGAAAATAATATTTACAATATAAATTACATATTTATCGAACGCAGGAGAAAAAACATGTTTTGCCGAAAAATCTGGAAAATAAATGACAATACGTTTTTTTTTTAATGTGAAAACCGCTCAAGAGTCTCAACTGCTCCCAACCGTCTGGAGCCAGTGAGTCTATGGCATCCCCCATTGGGGAATGTTGTGAGGCTGCAGGTAGTGGGGAGGGGAAGGAAAAGGGGAAGAGGAAGGTGGGTAAATATCTGGCTATTCAGATCTGGTCACCAAACACGGCTAAAACCATTACAAGCAACGTTTCAATTCTGCGTGTATGTCTGCGTGCGTTGCTAACTTGCCGAGCGGTACAGTAGTGAGCGAAAAGGGGTGTGGGATTTCGTTCGGCGTAGCAAGATGCGCGGTCGTCAGTAGTAGCCGGCAGTCTGCCGGCAGTAATGGATGAATCATGCGCTTTATGGATGGCCTATGTTTTTTCCTCATTTTGAGCACTTATACATAATATTCTACTTATATTATATGTGTGTATAACCACACTATTCATTTTTACCCAACTTAAAATTAAATATGTCACTGTACACTGAGTGTACACCACCAGAACCTGGGGGATTTTCTAACACCGTGAGGAAAGAATTTATACTATTATTTTTTTGGAAATATAACGTTGCTTGAAATGGCTTTAGCCGTGTTTATTGACCAGAACTGAATAGATAGATTATTTTAAACCATCCTCTCGCTCTCCTTTTCCTACTGTAGTACCTTTTTACAACAAACTCCAATTTGGGAATGTCAAGTTATACGGGCGGTAAGTTGGAGATAGGAATCCATAATGTGTACCTAAAATATGTGTATATTGTAATTGCATGCTTACCTGAATAGTCACAAACATTTCGGGGTAAAATTCTCGGACCCATTATAACTATTTTTTAACACGCACTACTACCAACTTGACATCTTTAAGCCACGGCAAAACAGAATTTCTATGGGATATATTACAAATATCCCTTAAAAATTACAAGTTTTATGAACTTAAAAAAAAAATTTAAAAGATAATCTCTAATCTGAAGGCTGAAATGTAATTATATGAAATTCCCTCGATCGAAAAAAATCGCAAATATGCTCCGAAAAAAAAAAAAAAAAACGGGTTGGTTCTGTTATTTAAAATTTTGTAGGTTTGAAAAAATTTCGAGTGTTTCTTTGAATGCTACTTAATACATTCATCTTGAGATTTTTGATCTATCTTAAATATCGTGTTTAATTAAGATTTTTAGAATTTTCACTTACGCCCATTTATTATAAACGGAATTCATATTAGCGCACTCTTTCTGTCTTTCGAATGATCATATCTGCCTTTCAACAGCGGTCAGTCGGGATTCAGAGCCCGTGCTAGACAGACCTCTTGCCTAAATCTAAATTCTCGAGAGATTAATGCGGGGCCTTAACTCTGCACCACACTACATAAAGTCACCGGCGATCTGTCGAGCCTTTATAACTTCAGATACCTACTCACCTCATACTACCACCAGTCTTTGAGCGGGCGGCCGCCACACCGTCACAGGTGCGTGCAGCGGGCAAAAACCAGCCGAAAAAGCAATAAAAAATAATTTTACAAAAATCGCTCTCTCTTCTAAACCATCCACTATTTTTTTATGAAATTTCGTGTACGCACTTACCATATATGGGTTCCAGGAATACATCCAATTGCTAAGGAATTTTAGTGTTATCTCTCATTCAGGAAATGATTATTGCAATAACATTCTAGGGATTATCTCATTAGAGCAAAGGTCCAATGAATTTATAACAAACATCTATAATAGGTACTCCTATTCCCAGTACCACCAACAAACAATCTATCAAATTTAACACCATCAAATTGCCATTCTACTCACCCATCAAGAATAATCAAATGTGGAAAGATGACGCATATGATTCACTGAATAATTGATTCCGCACACAATAATTATTACGCGCATTGAGCTTTGCAAGAGTATGTGTGTACGTAAAAGAAACAACGGCTTATCTTTTTTGTATATGTGTGTGTAGTCTGGAAGGTCTTCAAACGTTTAGATTAAATAGTCTCGCGAAATAATCGGGTAACTTTACCTTTCCCGCCTTTAAAGTGGAGCCGGCGTGAAGGGTAATTTTACCCGTCCCGCCGATAAGCACCAGTCGGCCGCGCTGGTAAAAATACCCTTCCCGCTTAAAGTGTGTTAACTATCTTCTTTATATTATATATGAATATATACATACACTATTTTTTCTTGTTTTTTATTAATATAAATTCACATACATACATTTCAACAAGATCGACCCCCCCCTGCCCCCTTCCTTTCCAGACCCCATAACAAATTACATGAAACATTTAAATTGATATTTCTTCTTTATTTTGTATAATTCTATCTTTTTAATTTTATTTTGATTTCTTCGAAAATCACTAGATTGACTCATAAATAATGCCCAGTGGAAACCTGCTAATGGTCAAATTTATATCACTTATTCATTATACTTAAACTGTTGGTCTCCCAAATAAACAAAAATAAAATAAAATATCTACGTTCACACATACTTTCCTGTCATATTATACGCCATTATTTACAGCTACAATTTATGTAAACAATAAATAGGAGGTTAAGAACCGTAACAGTGTACAAGAAAACACAAACGTGTTGTCAATTAATAGGGTCCCTACTGCTTTGTAACTGTTAGAGCCTACCTACCGACCATAGATATACCACTCTACCGACACAATTTATGATCATACGAGTCAAACTCCGTGAAATCAACGTAAAGTAACTGGCATGTGTGTAGTTCATATTTTATAACAGTGATGCACAACCCGCGGCCCGCGAGCCCATTTTCTGCGGCATACTTCGCTAAATAAAATGGAGGTAAACTTTACTCTGTCTTCAAAGTTTTGCATCCAGAAGCTTTTTTAACATAATATGTAGAAAAATTTGTAGTGGTTTTTGTTATATTCTATGTCTGATTCATTGGAGTTTTAAATTCCAAACATTTCTCGACAAAATTTTGTTTGGAATTTAATTTCCAAACGATAAAAATCAAAAATGCTTTTTGGTTTGACCGTGATCCTAGCAAAATTTTCGCCCGCGGCACTTTTTTTGTCGTGAGCTGTGATTAATATTTTAAATTGATTTCATTTTCAACCTCAAATAATTTCGCTGTCTTTAAATGTATCCAAAAATGAAATACTGTTTTCGAAAGCAGATGAAAGACTATTTTAGAAGTTAATATTACAAATTGACAAATGCCATTAAAAGTATTTAAATTTTGATATATTTTTTTTAAATCGCCTCTTCTTTTTTTATGTAAATCATAATTATGTCACTTTGTATCAAACTAAAAAACAGATTTAATTACACAAACGTATTATAAAGGTAATTGTCACTTAATAATTTTAAATAAATCGACAAATTCAACCACGCTTTCACAATGCGGAATTTTTTTCTTGTCGGCAGGAACCGTTTTTGAAAGCGGTATTACCAGTATTTTTAAATCAATTAAAGTAAGAACCGGTAAAATTACGTTAATTATGGTCTTATTTTAGTCAAAACATTGCATTTTTGGGACAATTTAACAAACAAAAAACATAGTTTATGATTTTTAATAAACCTAACCTCTATTGCGTTTGACATTTCCCATACAATTTATTCGTTGACAAAGACGCCCTACACGAAAACGTTTACAATTTATTTATTTTGCATATAATCGTTACATGCTTTTACTATATATTACCTTACAATTTGTGCTTTTATGAATTATCACCATAGAACGTTCCAATTTCACAAATACATAGTTGAAAACGTCATTCGAAATGAACAATGCCGTTATAAAGCGTAACGATTTTATGAATCATGAAAGTTTCACAAAAATAATTTGCACAAATTAAGAAACAATATTACAAATAAGTAGTTCACATATTGTTTTTTTTAATAATAACATAGTTAACAAGACATTTTGAGTAAATTGAAACACGAAATTCAATAGTTCATCTCGGTGAACCGCGCAAGTAAAAACAAGCGTTCGCGATCGACTGCTTTTGGGTATTTATTATAATCATTCGGAAAAGTTTGTGGAGAACTTTTAAATACAAAGAGAAAGCATGGTTTTCTCTCTTTTTAATTCAGCTTAAATCTTTCAAAGGTTGTGAATCGCTGTTTTATATCTACGGAGATCACAGAGTTGAGATTGCACGTTGTTTACGTTTATTATGTACATATATTATGTAAATAATAATAAGTTTGTTTTCGTTTTTCCCCTTTTCTGGTCGGGGGGCCATCGCTTCGACAGTGTACCTTCCTGTGTTACTTCAGCGGTCTCAGGTAATTGCATGCAAGGAAATATAAATAAACATTGAATAATGTAATATAATAAAAAAAAACTTACCCATCGTCCGACCACAACTGAAAAGAAGTATAATCATGCGGTACAATGCCTAGCTTAGGTACTTACCCTAGAATGAAACCATTCTTCCCAGTTTTTCCTTGTCCATTAATGAAGCGAGAAGTATATTTTACTCCCATTTAAAATGAGGCGTTTTGCTCCTATCTTTGATTAAGTCGTTTATGCTAAAAAATATTGCAAACACTCATAAAAAACATATTTATTGCTTAAATTGATCAAAAATATGCATAATTCAGTCATTTATCATGTCTGCAGTCAATATTTCTCACCATACAACGAGACGTCAAATTTCCTCAGTGAAAAAAATAACCTAATGGAAAAGGGGATAACCTGCTACTATGAAGACAAAGGCATTGCCAGGGAAAGAACCCGAGGAAAGCATATTATCTTGGAAGACTTGAAAGAGCTAGCTTGATCGGTCGGCACTTCAGAGAAAAATTAGTTTGAAGTTGAACAGAATAAATTTTACTACTCGCTTCCATTTTCCACATTGTTTTATAATCTTGATAAAGGGTAAATAAATTAAGGCCACCAATCCATTTAGTGTATTACCATTTTTATTACATTATAAACACTGGACTGAACTAGAAATGATATTCTGAGTAAAATGATAAGAACCTTCATATTGACATAGAGACATCTATTGAAACATGAACAAAACACTCGTCACGGAGTGCAGCTAAAAATTATTACCATTATCGGTAAAAAAATTAACTGAATCACTTTTTAAAACAACACCAAAAGCCTGAACCCAAAGTATATTGAAATAAAATGCTGAATTTTAATTTTATTGCTGATTATCGGAAGTTAAAAGCTTAAAATTAAATTATATAGGAAGAGATTTCGTGATTCGTCGAACACCTGATTAGGGTAAATATTTTTCCCTAAAATGGCATCACTTGGGTATCATGTGTCATCAATTTGACATAACGCGACCGATCGCAACTAATCAATAGTGCGTTGCATCGTATTACTCGCGATTTCCCGGTGGTACGTATTATGTATTCTTTAGCGAGAAATCGGATAATAGCCACCGGCCATTTGATAAAGCAAGCGGCCAGGATAAACGGCATTAACTCCGTCTCCATTCGCAGTCTCCGCACGTCAGGTGGCCAACTTGCTTCCTATAGCGTGAAGTTTTTTTACGTTTTAATTCGGTCTTGTTACCATATACGGCGCGCACACAATATACATTAGTATTTCTAGAGCGTAGACGTTGTTGCTGGCTTATTCATTTATTAGTTCTTCTGCTTTTCAGCCGTGATAACCGACAAAATGGATAAGGAAAGTTTGAAGCAGAGGCTAACCCCCATGCAATATCATGTCACTCAAGAAGCGGGAACCGAAAGACCTTTTACAGGTTGGTTTTCATTTTTATTATCATCGAATTCCATAAAGTTGATCAAATATCTGGTATTTTTTTTTACAATTCAGCCTCGTTCACTCATAGATTATTGAAATAACTTCTTTTAAACTGAATAACAATAAGAAACGACTATTTATGTCAACGGTAATTTAAAGCTGGGTAAAGTTGGTAGTTTGTGTATGGATTTTAGGTTAGTTTTTTTTTCTTCTCAAACTAAAAACCTCTTTTATATATGATGCAATATATTAATTATATATGTTGCAATATATTAATTATATATAAAGTAGGTTTTTAGTTTGCGGAAAAAAATTTTTTTACCTAAAAACTGAATTGTAAAACCTTACTGAATATTTTTAAATCGTGAAAAACGAATTGATTTTTTATTAGCATAAGTGAAATCTCTTTATACTATCGTGCTTTTGAAAGTCGGGGAGCATTTTTGACTGTAAGAAAAATTTGCACAGCACCGAAATCAAAGAGACGGAAAACAAACAAAAACATACAGACAATTTTTTTTTTATTACAAACTTAAACAGATAACATAACAGTTAAAAAAAAATTGAATAATAAGTTTTTATATGTATACTCGAATTTAATTTATTTAAGGCGAAAATCATTTGTGATACATGAGCTTGTCGGGCTTTGCAGATTTGTACAATATTAGATCTAATATTTGATAAAGCTGCTCTTAATTCTTGGTCTAGATTAGTAAATGTTTCACATTCCTCTGCTTTTATATTAGTTATTGTTGAGAAACCACACCGCGCCCACACAAATATAAAGTACACAACTAATGAGATTTTCATTGCCCTTATGGAGAGAGCTATTCGTTTTGGACAAACATCCGAAATTCCTCATTATTTCAGAGAATTTCATTTTTAGATTATGATCCGTTGACAAGGTAAGCAATTGTTCTTCTTGATACAAAAATTCGCAATTAGATGTATCAATCGTGTCAACGGGATTTCGTATCTAGTCATACTTCACGCAGAAGGTAATACTTTCTCAAACATGGTAGATATGTTCAACTGCTCGGAATATAAATACAAACAGACGATTATTGTATACATCCTCAACAATTATTAACACATTAGTTACGGCGATGTTTGTTAAAAAACTGTTACTTGTAGCGGGCGGTATTAGATTGCAGTCCCGCTACCGGATGTATGTCACCAAACTTCAAACTGTGGAGCTTGTATCAATAAAACAAAAACTGTTATAAAATTATTTATAAAAAAATATTTATATTGAGTCCACAAATCACAATAGTAAAAAAAAAGTCAAATACACTTGATATAATATTATGTAATAACACACTTTAACAAGCGCTGAAATCGCAACAGCTGCGAATAAAAAATGATATCAGGGCTTCCCCACTTGAGTCTATTGCTTCATAAGTATCAGCTAATGACTAAAGTAAAAGTTAATGAACTTTGTATTTTATTTCATTTTTTGACAAAAAAAAAACTGTCCATCTGTGTTTAAAATTCATTTCCAATTCTTCCTTGAAAATAATGATGACTTTTAGCAATATTTTGAACCAGTGAAGAATCCATGATGATGTATGTATTATAGTGACACCTATCCGCTACACCGCAAAGCCAATATTACAAAAGAAATTACAAGTTTAAAACGTGTTTTTTGTATATGAAGTTGAAGGTCACGGAAATGCACAAAAATGTGCACCCCGCCGCAACGCAAGGTTTCTGAAACGCACAAATATGTGCACACCCTAACCAATGTGTTAAGGTGATTTTTTCCAGTTGGAACTCGGTTGAAAAATTCTTAATTTTTAAAAAAGAAAATTATTTACATATGCGAAAATAAAAGAACCTAACAACCTATATTTTAAATATTCATTTTATACAGTTGGCACTTTTGACAAATGTCATTTCATACTAACATTAAAAATGGCGTCAATTCTTCTTCAAAATTTACACGTTTTTATATAAAGAAATTAAAAAATTAAGTGCATTTTTTTTTAACCTCCGCTGTATGCAAATATTTTTTATTTATTATTATGAACCTGAATTTATTTATTTATTTTTTAATTTTGTGTTTTGCCCAACTGGAAAAAATTACCTTATTTGGAATGGTACTTACTGCTCGGATTAACGCTATTTAAATAATCAAAAATATATCAGCTACATAGGCTATTTTAACACACCAAACATCATTTTAAAGACACTGTACAAAATCATCCATAACTTCATTTTGAAAAAAGGTCAACAATTCATTCTTAACTTCTAGTGCGCCCGAATTACTCATTAGGTAACCAAAATTTATATCCGTTGAACGTCGGCGTATCCGATCAGCAATGTTAAAAAATCATTTATTTGAATATAAGTAGCTATTCTGGGGAAACTTATGATAGATATATCGTCGCAGGAATATTGCTATAACAGCCAAAGCCATGTTAAAAAACTGCAGGATTTAGAGGCTTATGTATAAATTAAAAAACGTAATATTGACAAAACGTATAGTTTTTCCAACGTCGTACAGGTCCTATTTTTCATTATAGATCGACGCAAAAAAAAAGCCCCGTGGAATGGTGTATACAGAGCATTTTTTTGGGTAACAGTTACAGCAGTATTACTTTCCTGCGACGATATTTATATTTAATCTTGAAATTTTATAAATTTCATTTCAATTTACAGTAATTATTTTTATTAGTATATAAATACGTTATCTGGTAAGACAGTACAATTTACAAAAAAGTCATTTTGCAAAAATCAACTAGTTGTTACAAAAACCGGCTCAGCACGGTAGGTCGTTCTGCAAAATATTACCCTCGGCACACTACGGAAATATTAGGCTGTGGGAGCTCGACGTTTCAAAGGGTGATGAAATATCATTATAAATTAGATTCTCACATTACAATGCGCAAGGTTACTTTGTGTATCGGTAACATATCTAATCTCTGTAACAAATATTATTAAGGTCGCTATTAACCTACTAAGTATATATAAATATTTTACACCTCAGTTTTATGATTGTTGCATAATATTTAGATAAAATTATATATTTATGCTAGCGTTTTTGTATTTTTGACACAAAAGTGAATGGTACAAGATGTCGGGTCATGTCAAGAGTCGGAATAACAAAAGAGTATCTATGCATGTGAATGAAACAAAGAGAGCTTTGTATGGTGGTCTATCCTTGCATTAAAAACATTAAGATATTCTTTGTCATAATGCGCAAAATCTGTTTCATTAAATTATCTCTAACGGGGAGTTCTGGATGTTAACACAAAAATTAAAGCCATTTTGGAGCAACAATAGCCGGAGCGATTGCAGTATTTATGTACTAACGTTAATCAGCAAAACGGTGGAAAAATTCTTGAATGATGACCTTGGGCATACTGAAGTTTGCACCATTTTTTCTGTGTTGAATTTCTAAGGAAACTATTTTCAACTCGCGACATGATTTTCGCCGTGAACTACTGTGCTTTAAAATATCCATATTTATAATACTTTCAAAATATAAGAATGTGAGACTAGTATTTTTTTTTTTTTTTACAATGACTCTACACAGGAAGCCCTAAGGAAAATGATTTCCCTTAGGGCATATGTCATCTTTGAGGATGCTGTGTGGAGAGTCTTTGAGGGATAGGACGGAGTGAACATGGGTCTTGAAGAGAACCATGTTGTAGGAGGGAGGAAACACAGAACCCAGCAAATTGTGACAAACTGTGTACAAATGTTGGACACGCGTTTGGCTTGTTTCCTGACTAGTTCCAATGACGCTAGTTCCTCAGAACATCTTGCATCGAAATACTGGTAGAACGAGGAAAGCATTCGCACCTGATGCCTGTGCTCTAAAGATTGTAATCTGTTTGTTAAGATCGGCGAATCTATCAAACGGACCGCCCGTTTCTGCACAGAGTCACGGATTTTTTCAGGTATTTTGGGGCTCCAAATTCAACAGTGCGGCGCAGTATAATCCATACTTAAAATCAATATCTCAACACCTCAGTATGAATTTTATTTATAAAACTTTATTATTGTTTACGTTAAACATTATCACAATTGTCTCTCTATTCAAAGCAATATTCTGCACTGATAACAAAAGAGGTTCCACAGTTTTATCAAAATGTCAATATATTTTTTTTATTTAATTAACCTGCTGTGCATCAAAACCTTCACTGGGTTCGTATACATTTATAAATTCCTCTTGCTCTGTGTAAACTCTTAAATTAAACACGATTTTCATAATAATAAATCTTCACATTCCAGTCATTGTTTGTGAATTTTAATACAACAGTTATAATGTTTCTTATCTGCATTGAGATGGTTTTTAGTGCCGAGAATTAAATTATAATACTATTACGTGAATACCGACCGAGCTCCTAACTGTCTGGAGACACTGGGACTATGGAATCCCCAATTGTAATATGTTGTGTGGCTGAAGGCAGTGGGGAGCGGATGGAGATGTGAAAGAAGAAGATGAGAAAGTACATGGTTATTCAGATCTGGTCACCAAGCACAACTCAAACCATTTCAAGCAATATTTTTTAAGGTTAAATGAAACAAGATACGCGCTTATAGATGGCGCTAATTCAAAAAGAGACGGAGACAGCAAAGACAAGGAGTCTTGCTATTATTGCCAAGTCAAAAAAATAAAACTCTGTTAATATATTTTTTCCGTCGGCCACACTACTGGGCAGCCCGATCGTCTGGAAGGCACTTGAGCACTTAATGCTTTTAAATATTGAGATGAATTGTTTGTTAGCAGGTGAACATACAGAATATGAGATGGAATAAATTGTTAGTTAGTTAGTTATTTACGTTTAAACTTAACATTATAAAATCGATTTATTTTACTGATTTTTGATGAAATTAATTAGATAGATTTAGAATTTCCATTTAAAAAAAAACACAATTTTCATGACGACAGAGCTCACCGCTCGACAGTTTTTGCTGCTTTATATAGCACACAACCAGATTTTCTATTTTACGATAAGTCAACGAAATTCACTTTTGCTCTAAAATTGCTTTACTTTAAAATAAATCTTTTTTCAATAGATCGCATAATGTGTTCTGATGTACTCTGATCTCCTTCCACGCTTCACTTGATCATTCCACCTCCAATCAAAATCTCTCTATCTTCCATCTATAAATGTACATAATACACTCAATTAAATAACGGCAATGTTGACCTGTTGCTCTGAATTCATAAAAGATTACGTTGTCCTATTGAAGGCGAATCAAGGTCAATTATTCTATTCAGGTGGTCGGTAACTGTTCATATCTATTGACCCGATGACCATATGCCCCGATGCTCAAATGTTTAAATTGGTATTGTATTGTGTTGAAAAGAGTTATGGCATTTAATGTTAACCTGGCTGACCAGTCAGGAAATATCAAAATTTATTAACAAATACAATCCTGTTTAAACTACTTTTGTAGTTTGACACCTACATATTGAGATTTTTTTATATTGATACTTTTTCAAAGAATGTACTGGACGCTCACGCCAGTGACATTTGCTATAAATCACCGACTTCCTCTTCAGGATTTTCAAATGAATCAGTAACTTCACGAAAGTCATCGGACAACTGGCTTGTTGCGCCAGTCGTGTGTCTGTTTATAGGGATAAATTGTACAGTTCTTCCTATTATCGGCAATTATGCTTATCTCTAGAGGAATGCATGGGATAATAAAAGAACAAAGGAATTGACTCTGCAGACACGGTCGGTCCCCTGTCTTAACAAACGGATTGCAATCTTTGGAGCACAGAAGTCAGGTGTGAATGCTATCCTTGTTCTACCGGTATTTCAATGGAAGATGGTCTGAGAAACTAGTGTCGTGGATCCCTTCGGCACCGGCACACAGTCTGGAAACACACCAAATGCGCACCCAAAGTTTATACACGGTTGATATTTGTCACATAAGGACGGGTCGCTTCCACGACTCGTTCTTGTGTTCAACAGCTCGGCTGTAGAATGATCTGCCGGCCTCTGTGTTTCTTCCCTCTTTTAACATGGGTATCTTCAAGACCCTGGTTCACTCCTTCCTATCCTCTAAAATACCCTCCTCACAGCATCCCCAAAGATAACAGGCCTTGAGGAAAATTATTATATTCGCTCAGGGCCTCATGTGTGGTATTACTGTAAAAAAATATATCCAAATTATCCAATTATTATTATTTACTGTATTTTTTACACAGTATTCTTTGTAAAAAAAATACCATGTATCCCCGTGTAAAAATAGAATTAAGTATATTTACAATAATGATGACAAATTAACCTTCGAAACGCTGAGCTCCCGTGGTCTAATACCTCGGTAGTGTGTCGAAGGTAAATTTGTATGTGGCCCGCCTGAGTCTATTTTCGTAATAACTTACTTGTTTTTTGCAAAATGATGTTTTTGTAAATTGTATCTTCTTACCAGATAATGTGTTTATACTCGTGTATATATTTATATATATATATTTTTTTAATTCGTACATTTGGATACACCAGGGTTCGACTGATAGAAAGTTAGCACACTAAAAGTTAATAGATTTATTTATTTCATATTGTTTTAAAAAATTTACAAAAACTGTGATCTTACTGGGGTACCCCATTCTAAAGTCACATGGTACATGGTTTTATGTATGGATTATAAATTAGGTCAAGTTTTTTGTAAGTTTCAAAAAAATTTTAAGTAAGTTTTCATAATTATGTTAAAATATTACTAGAGGAACATTATAATGCAATAAATGAATAAAAATTCTAAAATCTAGGAGAAAACATACCGTGACCGTTAAACTCTGTTCGGTTGCAACATTATATCTACATTCTTCTTTCCCGTGTCCATAATCCATGTCTTAATACTTCTTTTGGAGTCTGTTAATTTTGTAATGGTTTTTATTGCTAGAGGGAGGATGTTAAATGCTTTTATAGCGAAATATTTCAAATTCATTTGCCCAAAGATTGTTTTAGTTGTAGGTTGATAGAAAGTATGTTGTAATGGGGATCTTGTGAATCGACCCGAGTTTGTATGTGCAAAGTTATCCTAGTTTTCGAATGCATAAATTAAAATATCTTTTGAATATAATTGTTTCAGAGACATTAAATTCAGTACATTAAAAATAGTCTTTAGGAGTTCTGATGGGGACTCTCAGAATAATTTTCAACATTGCCTTTTGAGCTATGATTACTGGTTTTATAGTGGAATCGCATGAACTTCCCCATCGGATAAGACCGTATTGTAGATGAGATTGGCCTAAGACATAATAAATTTTAATTAGTTGTTCTTTATCTAAAATGTTTCTTGTTGTTTTGTATAAATAGGTTAGTTTTTTTTTTTTAATTTGTTGTTTACGTTTTCAACTTGGGAGTTCCAATTTAAGTTTTGATCAATAATTATTACTAGGTTTGTACTTCATTCAATTTTGGGCAGTCGCAAGCAACTTCTTGGTTCACGTTTAAGCAGTTTTTATTATTGTTTTATGTTTAGGTTTGTGTTGAGGTTGTCTGTCTGCTTGTTGTGGTTTTATATATTTAGTTTTTGCGTCATTTAATGTTAGCGAATTTGAATCAAGCCATTGTTTTACCCTATTCATCCCTTCTTCAGCTTTTTCGAATATAGTCTCCCACGACTAAGATATAAATTCACATGTTTGATGATAGGAAACGGAGCAAGAATGATGAGACATAATCATATTCAGAAATGTCGTACCATCTATAATTATTTAATTAGCTTTCTTTATCATTTGAAATAAATGATCACCTCATGCTTAGAATGTTTTTAAATTACAATAAATTTTAAAAATTGCACTGTCATCATTAATCACCATATATCAGCTGTCCATTTAATAATGTAAGTTAGCAAAATGATTTTTAAAAACATTGGGTTTTTACAGTACCTAGTATATAATATTCTCTTTTGATCACAATAATAATATTATCACATACCCGTTATCTTCCTGTCTCGCTTATTAAAGTTATTGTTCCTCAAGGAAGTATTGTGGGTCCAATCTTGTTCTTAATTTACATAAATGACCTATGTCGCATAGAATGTGAAGGTGAAATCACTAGTTTTGCAGACGATACTGTAATTCCATTAAATGGGAAAGATTGGTCAGAAACATTCAAGAAAGCAGAAGTCACTCTAAACAGAATCAAAACATGGCTAGACTATCACTCACTCACACTTAATGCTAATAAAACCAACTTCATAACTTTTAAAATAAACAATACTAAAAATTCAGAATAATTATGAAGAATCAGAATATTATATTAATAATAATGAATAATTATTCAGGAATAATTAATAATAATGCTAGTATTTTAAATAACCAAATTAACTTATCTTTTAGTCCCATTCTTAATATTTTTCCAATAAATCGCTCTGTTCTTCCCGGAAATCCTACAATTACCCCTACCCATTTGCTTACCCCCCCCTCCCCACTCCAACACCTAAAATGTAAATGTCTTGTCAATATTCTATATCATAAGTTAGCTTTAATATTCTCCTGATGAAGGAAGGGTGCTTCCGAAACTGGTAGAGTTTTAATAAAATAAGAGTGGTCTACAACAAATTTATGTGTTTTTTATTGTAAATTATGGCGAGCCACAAAGTTAAGGCTTTTTACAAATAGGAAATATTGTATATTACCATTTTTTTCCAGGCTACTTTTACTTGATTCTCATGCTTCAGAGTGGAAATATGTTATCTTTCCATTTGTTTGCAGGGTGCTACAACAAGGTGTACGATGAAGGCATGTACGTGTGCATAGTCTGTCGCCAGGACCTATTCAGCTCCAACACCAAGTACGACTCGGGCTGCGGCTGGCCTGCCTTCAACGACGTCCTCGCCAAGGAGAAGGTCACGCTGCGTCCAGACACCAGCAATGGTATACCTCCTAACCTAACTAAAGCATTTTGTATTATACTATACTTATTGATACAGAGTACTTTCTCTCTATTTCTCTTTCTCATCAATAGTGCATCTAACAGAAAGAGAGGTCCTTACCTAACCTAACCAAAACAATAGGAATTAAACTTATTAATACAAAAATGGGTTAAATTACACAATTCCACTTCAATTTTTTTCTTCTTTTTCTTTAAACCCAAACTAAGAACCTATTTTAAATGTGATACAGAATATTAATTACATATAAAATAGGTTATTAGGTTTTTAGTTTGGGTTTACAGAGAAAAAAACGATAAACTAACCTAAAAATTCCATACAAAAACTTCCAACTTTACTGAACTTTAAATGAATTTATACGCATTATTTTCCATTTTCGCTTGTGCCAATATTATTTTCTAATTTTTAGTAATTAACAGTAAAGCGGAATTGTCGAATTTTACCCAAAAGTTAATTGAAATATTTAAAAAAAAATGATATCTACAAAATTTTATAAATTTTTACAATGATGGTTGTGAAATGATTGATTCACAATGTACTGAATTTTTGCATAATTAAGTTTATCATTGTTTTTAATTCATTCAATCTATCTGTCATGGTGAAATGATTTTGGTGCAAAGGTTTTTTTCGTTTGGCATGATTTACAAAATCATTATTGATTTGTCGCTTTGTCATGTAAACAAACATCATTTTATGTTATGTGAATACCACACAAACGTTCCAACTGTTCCCAACCGTGTAGAAGTGGGGCGCAGACCATAAAGGCTTAAAAGCTGTGCTACCCTATGAAAAAAACGAAATTTCTGATGAAAATGTTTTTTGTCCGTGAATTTGGTAAGGAACTTGTATGCTCATTTATTCAGTAGGCCACAACAATCAATAGAAGAACTATAGCCCAACTACACACAGCCTTACCTTCGGTCATAGAGCAATGCACGCCACTGCCGTATAGAGCCAGTGGGACTATGGCATCCCTAACTGGGGTATCTTGTGAAGCTGAAGGTAGTGGGGAGAGGAAAGTGTGGAAATATCTGGCTTTTCAGATCTGGCCACCAAACATGGCTAAAGCCATTTCTAGCAACGTTTCGATTCTGAAAGTGGTATTTCACCAGAGCAATAATGGAAGAATCTGTCCCTTTTCTGCTTGGATTTAATTTGACTATTTCCATTTTGTGAATTTCCTTCTCTTCCCCCACTCCCTTCAGCCTCGCAACATTCCGCAATTGGAGATAGCATAGTCCGACTGGCTCCAGCAGCTGGTACTCTTGTGCGGCATTTACGCACATTTGTTTTAAAGACCTAAATAATCCGATATTAAGAATTTGTTCCAATGCTTACGGACATGGCCCCGGCGAGTCAAGTGCAGTGCAGATATGGTACTGATGGTAGTGATTGAGATTGTATTACCAAATAGTATGAATGTGAATGAATTAAGGAGTGTGTTCCAAAACAGAAATGTGTGACGGTCCGTCCTCTCTGCCTACTTCTGTGGATAAATCGGGTAATGGCTAGTTTATGTGAATTTTATATTTCGAAGGCTAGTATGGTTACCATTGCCACGGGAACCATTAATTGGATAAACAACATCTCGAACCACTCGGGGTGACCTACGCAGGTCACCCCGAGTGGTTCGCTACGGCAGGTAACTTTGCAGGGGTGCCCGGGCTCATGGGGTTAGGTTTGTCCTAGTCTTGGTGGCGAATGTGTCTGCCCACTGGCTGCGTGGTGGGCTGGTCGAGAAAGGCCGGTTAAGGGAGACCCCTTGACCTCTCCAGTTGGTCTCTCTACCCGTTGCCTTGCACCGCAGTGAGAGGGATTGATTAATACGTCCGTCACTCCTGGACACACTGACTCCCAGATTCCTACCCCACCCTAATACCTTTTTCCTTCCCAAGACTTCCTCTTCTACATTTCCTTTAAATTATATTCTTCCTTAAAAAAACTCCAAGTTCTTTCCTGTATAGAAATATGTAGATAATTTTATATTGTGTGGTTTTTACATAAGTAAGTCACATGTTTGTGGTAAACCGCTTTATGAACACAATATATAAATTAATCAAATACATGCCACGCTCTCTTGACAAGATAATTAATTTTAGACTCAGTTTTTGCATGTCACTTTTGATAACGGTGTTAATGTAACTCTTCCTTATCAATTTGCAAACTACTTAAGTCTGTATTTTTATTGATTGTCCTTATTGTCAAGGGTGATGCTAATTAAAGTTCTTATCTGTATTGTAATTAATCTTGTCAATATGTCTGTAAGCCTAGAAGCATACATATTAACGGCACATGTTTTAACCTTGTGCACGCGGCTGTCGCATATGTGATCCATCCAGTTGCATGCACAGAGTTTTTAATCGGGATAGGCAGTAGGGATAACAGCAAATTATTTGCTATTAAACGACTTACCACAGACTTGGTAAGTTTTCGCTAAGAATGGCTAAGCTGCTGCATTTAGCCGATCGGTTAGGGTTTCCTCCCACATCAAATATCAAATTAACTGCTTCATTTGTGCATATTACGAGCCAATTACTGGATATATAAAATTTCCTTATTTATTTCGACCGCACATGAAAGAAACCAACATAATATGATAATTTTTTCATTAGTAAAGTTGTACTAATTAATAAAGGAACCAACAAATGGCACTGATTGCTACATTTGTGATTTGTACTGAAAGGCAAGGCTTTTTTCGACATTAACACAAATGAGATTTCCTTTGAACGCATTGCAAATTTTTTTGTAGAATATAGTTAACATTTGAATAGGACATGTCCGTCATTTTGCATACTTAGTTCCTGCTTTTTACACGTATACCGATTCAAAACTGGAACTTCGCTCATATTTTTGAAAGTGTAAATGGATTTCTTGCAGAAATTTAATAATTTGAAAATTATTTATATTTTATGTGATTAAGGTAGATTAGGCGGTGCTTATGTGCCTATATGCCTATATGGTATGTACACCTCTCAATTCATCACCGGCTATCCCCGGACGCGCATGTCGCACGTGTATTCCATGAAGTTTCACTAAAATACATACATAATGTTGAAACGGGCCATGTTGTAGAATAAATTAAAGGTTAATAACATTTGTGTAATTTATCGTTGCCCCGAACTTGAAATGACTCTAGCTATATTCATTGATCATATCCGAATTGCCAGGTACTTCCCAACCTTCCTCTTCTCCTTCCCCTAGAACATTCGCCAAAATGTGGCTCCCATAGTTATACTAGCTCATGGCAGTTGGGACCTTTATGTGGTATGTAATAAACTAGAAAATTACATTGTGAATGTGGATGAAGCAAAAGTTTTGAATGAACAAAAAACATGATGTGTGAATTTTTTCATTGTTCTGCCTGTCCTTTTGGTATCATTGGGAATATCAATTGCATGAAGTTATATATTTTTTGCTACTGCATTGTCTTATATTTTTACGCATGTTAAAATTATGCTCTTATTTCATTCCTATTATTTTGTTATTAGTTATTTGATACCAATAAGGAACTCCAGTGAAAAATATATATTTATATTTATCAGCAAACGCCGATTCTAAATATATAAGTTTTATTATATGTAGAATTTATAAATCGCTATTTAAAAGTGAATAAAAAACCATCTCATTAAAACACCCTGTTCTTCGAGTAACATTGCATTCTTGACATCTGACGTCACGGGGCTTTGTTCACGCGTATTCTGGTTTTCATTTGTATGGAAATTTTATACGTCGATTTTATTTTGTGTTTTAAATACATATATATCTTTTTTAGTTTTGGTGAAATTTCAACTTAAGTTGGGTGACTTTAAGCTCTATAATTGTTGTTCGAGATAATAAAAAAAAAACAAATTATTATTGAAACAAATTCGGTATATTCATGAACAGATCAATTGGCAATACGGATATTATGATAAGATTCATGTTAAATACTATTATTATTCTTTTAGTTAAAGTTTCTAAATAGGTACATATTTTTATTAGTTTTGTCTAGTTATGGTTTACTATGAATAGAATATAAAATTATGTACGATAAAGCTCATCCTTGTTTTGACATTTGACATCCTAACATCAAAACCAACCGGCCATAGATTTTGTGCGTTTTAGCAGACTTTGAAAGATTGAGAATACCGATATTTAAATTAGAACGCCATTATTGATTTATAAAGAAAGGACTGGAGTTTCTTATTAGATCAGAAAAATTAATGCCGTGTTCTATTTTTTAGTTGCAGTAATCTCCCAAAGTTACATTGTTCACATTCCCTTAATTGGGGATGCCATAGTCTTACCGACACAGGGCATTTACGACCCTTGTCCGGTACTCACAAAATATTATATAATGCTTACGCGAACGACGTAACACAAGGAATTACTGTAGGTACTTAATAAATTGTTTGTTTATAAATGATAAAAGTTATGATTTTGTTGCCATTTATTTGTATATGTTTTCGTTTCGTTTCGTTCGCATTGTAAATAATTATGTAGTTATAAATTTCTCTCCCGGTCTTATATTGTACAAATAATTATATTTTCATTATTATTAAATTTCAATTTTGTTTAATTCTAGACAATTTTCTTCAGAATAATAATAACACAAGGTTACGGGTAGAAAGGATTTAATTAATTCATTTTTACTTATTCCATTTCCCTGACAATATTTACTCGATTATGTCATTTTACTCGTCGAAGGGGGAAATCAAATCCGGCGACTTTAGACGATTAAGCGTTCAAAGGGTTAAGTGTCATTGTTATTTTTCTTATTTTAGGCATCAGTCTGTCTCGGTGAATTAACACTCGATTAATCAGTCATTATTTTAGGATTCAATTGTTCATAGAGTGAATGGACACTATTTTAAATGATTTTTAATGGATTACTTTTCAATTAAAATTTAATGTTTATTTTTATAAATTGTATTCAAATGAATTTATTGATTATCTTTGGAATAATCCATCATTTAGAAATGAACTGTCTATTATTGTTTGTCACATTTTATCTAAAATATATTTTTTAAATCTAAAATTATAACAAATAAAAAAAAATCCCAACAAATGTCACTCTCTTTCCAGTTTGTTGTTAATTATAGCACACAACATCTGCATCTAAAGTAAACTGGCACGATTGAAACATTTATTGGAATCATTTAGCTTGTTGGTCATTTTGGTTATTGAAGAGTATTGAAACAAAGTCACCTCCAAAGTTTTAAACATCACCAACAACACAAACAGGCATATTTTGCAAATTTCCAGGAAAGACAAAAAACAGTTATTTTATTACATGTTTCACTAATGTGGTTTTATTTACGCATTTTTTTTTATTCCAAAACAACTAACAACATCAAAAACCTCAAAAAACCTCTAAAAATGACCAAAAACCTTTCAAATCGGCTAAAAATGTCTCAAAATGTCTAAAAAGTCTAAAAATGAGATGTAAGTATGAAATACGCCTGTTTGTGTTGTGAATAACGAATTATCCTTTTATAAAGTACATAGTTTTGTTGTAAAAATGATTTTCAAACAAACAATAGTATCGTATGGAGGGATTATTCTGCCGTGGTAAGTAAAAACACAGTATCTTCCTTGGGAGTCTCAAGGAAGATACTGTGTTTTTACTTACCACGGCAGTATCGCCTGATGGTAATTTCTTCCAACCATTTAATCTGACCAAATTAGGAAACTATGCGACTCTAATAATTATTACATACATAAATATGTAGTTACTTTGTAATGTTTTTTTTTTTACTAATTTAAATGATGTACTTTGTAAGGACCACAGTAAAATATGAAAAGTTCACTTGACTGAATGAAATTGTGCTCAATCACATTGGTGTCACTGAAATTGTGCGATTGAGCTTATATAGCAATCACTCGGTTTTATTAGCGTCTTTGTTTCTATTCGTTTCATTATAATATTATGTGAGGACATAAAAATACAAAGAATTATTATTGTTTCATATTTGAACAATCATTCTGTGTCGTGTCTCTTGGTACCTTGATTGAACTCATTGGTTGGTGAGGGTTTAAAAAGCTTTTGTCTAATGTTTACTATTTTTCTTCCTCCCCACCTCTGCCTTCCTCGTCTGTTGTCCTTCTCTCCCTTCAATTCGCTTTGTTTCTAATTATTATTTACTTTGTTTTCTGCTTATTTTCTTTATGTTTATATTTTGTATGTTACCACCTAATCACAATTCTACATCTGGGTTGTCCAACATCCCTCCGTTAACCCTTATTAACGCATTCACGCACGCACTAATGCTTTTGCATTACGCATTAATGACACTTCAAATGCTCTTTGAAACTATCAATTTGAATTTAAATCTTATATTTTACTCTCTTTTCTCAAAATAATTGCAAAAAACTTGCTTTACCAACATTCCATAATTGTTATTTGCAAAAAATTCAATTACCCTATGAAATAATACAATGCCTACAATAATTATGTAATCTGGTTGACGGGCATTATTTACCTAAATATGTTTAATTCCTGCTCCATTGTTACATACGTTTTTTTTTCCCATAATTTTGTTTAACTCCACAACTTGTCCTCTCTTACTTCTAACAAACATTTTCTCATTTATTTACTTTGAAACATCCCTTTTTACTATTCTTATTCCTAACAATTTTATTATAAATCTGTTTTTAATCCTTACAATTTATTTACACCCGTTTTCATCCTAAATAAATTTTTATACCTTTATATCTCATTTATTACTTCCCAACAATCCTCTTTGCATCAATTATTACTTCCCAACAATCCTTTTTGCATCAATTATTACTTCCCAACAATCCTTTTTACATCAATTATTACTTCCCAATAATCCTTTTTACATCTATTATTACTTCCCAACAATCCTTTTTACATCTGTTATTATTTACACCTATTCTTCTCCTAACTCTTATTACTTACTACTATTATTACTTGTGTTAACCCGACTAAACATCCAAACTCTGCAAACCAAATATCCTGAATCCCGAACCCGTCCCCTCCTTGTATTCCCATCTCCCGGCAAACAATGGGCCGATTGTGGGCGTTAGTTGGTGGCAACATCTTATTGATTCTAACGCGCCCAGACAAGGTGCGCACGGAGGTCCGCTGCTCCGCGTGCTCGGCGCACCTGGGGCACGTGTTTGGCGACGGGCCCCCCCCGACGAAGAAGCGCTTCTGCATCAACTCCGCAGCCATCGAATTCATCCCGGCTGGGGAGGAAGTCAAGTCGTGATTGCGTCGGCCGTCACGGAAGCAGACACGGGAGACGGTAGCCGAGCAGACCTGTGGCGTCTTGTAAATGTATTTAATTTTAAATGTCCTAGATAATAGGAACGAAGGTAGAAATGGCCTGGAAATGTGCTGACTGTCACCAAGCTACGACCAAACAGACCGACTATCAGAGCGGCTATGCAATGAAAGTTACGCGTTTGGTGAGTAGGTAGAAACATGCTGCTATACGATGCAAGCAGCAGTAATATGGAAGAATGATGTCGGCGACACTTGTGCGCGCGGTTTCATACTAATAACAGTTCACGGTTCATCTCTCTCGTTTCTATAATCTATTGTTACAACAGGACAGTAACGATACATGTATTTTTATGTTTGGTGACTTGATTGACACATATAATTTGATTGAGCATATTTTCATTGCTCGCCAGTTGATTTTATTCTAATTTACATATCATAAAATATATTTTTATTATATTGCTTTATTCATTAAATTTACCCACAACAAAGACTTTGGATGAATCAAAATTTACATTTTTGTTGAAATATTTTTCATGTAACATTCAAATACAGACCTGATTTAAATCTCACTTTAGTAAAAATTGGTATTTTTATAACTGAAACTTGTTTAATGGAAAAACGCCATCAACTTACGCCAAATTACTCTTCTTTTAATACAAAATAAACATAAAATCATGCGTAACTTAAACTGACCAAAAACAAAACGGTTAATCACTAGATTATATCGCTTTGTTTTCTTGTCTGTCAATCAAGTCATTAGTCGTAAATAATTCAATTTTTTCTTTGGTTAAAATACGAAATGTGTAAAAACTAACATAGAAATATAATTTTATATCATACATTTTTCATTGTTAATTTGTTGTAATTCTCTGAAATAGTTCTTCGAACATCAAATATCATACAACGCGGATAATAGTGGCTTTATCATGGATTCCAGACCATTGAAAAATTTATTGGATTGTTCATATATGCAGTGGCGGTTTTATCTAAAGAGCAATTGTGCAGTGAACCCCCATTAAAAATATGAGAACATACGCCGAACCATGTCAAAGTTTGTTCCCAGCACTAGTTGAATGTTTGAAGACATGTGACCTTGGACGTTTGACGTGTGTCGCCGAGATGGCCCTATCATCACTTTGCTCTCCGGCTGAACTATGCGCATTAAGAATGCAAGTTAAATGTTATTATTTTACTTTCTATAGTTAATAATAAATATTTGTAGATTTTTGTTTTCTTGTTCCTGCTTTTAATGGCATTTGTAAATCTACTAGTAAAACGGACAGATTTTAAAGTGTACTTTCGTATTCAAAATTCAATCCTTTTTTTAGATAAGACCTTATATTCCTAAGTTAAGAAAGATTCGACAAACTCTGTATTGTCTCAAGTCGCTAGTTATTATGGTACCCCTCCAACCAACTTTATTTAAATGATGTGATTGCCACTGTATTCGACTATTTGCCGAAGGACAACAACAGTAAGTACATTTTGATGAAATATAATGTCTGGTGAATTTCTGATTGTACCCCCAGTTAAAAAACCCACAAACCGCCACTGCGTATATGTAATTGTATACTTCGGAGAAATAGCTCCTCAAATATCCATTCGCATCCATGTGTGTGTTTGCACTCACATTAATTGAGGCGCTGAGAACCAGAGGGGCTTATACGCCTTTTAAGTAGTTTTGAGAAAAATGCTTTTGAAGTTTTTGCAAATTTTGTTAATCCTTTCATTTCATCAACCCATTTTGATTTCGCTGATGCCAAACAAACGTAACCTACAAACAAAATTAATATGTAATTGATTTATTTATGTAACAACATAATGCGCACTGAAAACCGATGTTTTTACTGACGTTAATATTTCAATAATATCTCAAATATTAACAGTTTTTCAAACATTTCACCTCTGTTCCCATTATGATTTGAAATGCTAAAAAACTAATTTTTTTTACAATTATTAATTTCGTATTCATTTGAAGACAATACAAAAATAGTTTAACTTAATTAAATAATTACTTTGTCAAACCGTTAATTAGAATGAAGAAACTATAAATCGAAACATCAAAAATTATCCTCAAATTTGAGAAAAATAAGGAAACTACCCTGATTTCTTGGGTTCATCCTTTGATGTCGGTTGCAGGGTTTCTTCCTGAATATTGCAGAGGTCCATGATCCTACCTGCACGTGATTGTCGAGTAGTGAACTCATGTTTTGTTAACAAAAATAGTTAAATATTAACATACAAAAAAAAAACGCGCAATTTCACCAATTGTTAGTTCATACTAATTAGGCAGTTGAGTTCCTATGGCACATACTTTATTACAGATTCTGTCTATGACATACAATTAACTTCTTTTTTTTAACTTGTCCCTGCAATATTGACAGTCGAGTCTGTGCGGCACGAAGATATTACAGTTGTCTATAAAACCCCATACAATGATAAAATTTGTGTGAAATGACGCTTAAGCATGTTCGGTTCTCAACGCCTCAATTGTCCATTGGGAAGAATCGGAGTTTATGTAATTATCTGTGTGCAGAATATACTAGTTGAATTTAGAGCATTTAATAAAGTAAAGCTGATGTAACTTCTTCCAAAAAAATATACATACTCCATATTCTTAGGTTAGTTTTAAAATATGAATTGAACCGCTTTTCAGCGATTAGGAGAGGTGAAAACACGCTGTCCATAAACTAGTCGATAAAATGGCATAGCTATTAACAGGTTTACTGATATTTATTATTTTCATTAAGTCTAAACCATATATATATATATTGAACATTATTTTTATACAAATGATATTTTTGCTGTGCATTATCGCATTGAAACCGTCTTAATATAATGGAACTACGGTTCGTGGGACATATCGCAGTGGAAATAATTCATAAAATAGTTTAAGATTTTTTTCAAAATGTGCAAAAAGGTTCTAATTTTTCTAAAATTTTCGTCTAGTGGAGCCATCTGTTGGTGATGGTGTGAACAGGGACATTTTTTTATGTAATTAATTATTAATGACATTTTTATCTAAGTTTGTACCAAAAAAGGTTGTGTTGTATGTATTGCAACGAGAGTTGAGTCGAACAAGGTACTCCCACAGATGCATTGCATGCGTACGGCATGTTTCAAATTTATTATTCTGCTTGGCACAAACAGAAAACACTACAAAACTTTTCGAATACAATAAAAATTTTATTGCAGTGTGCATTAAGATGTCCCTTTCTCACTAATAATAATCAGTAGGTGTAAGCAAGACAAAAGGATGTTTCTCAGACGCTTCTCAAGGACATCGTTGTTGTAACAGTATACACGTGCACTTACACACACAATACTAAGTATGTACTGGTCAACTCAGTTCTCGTTGAGCGAGAAATAAGATGGTGCAAAGAAAGATTGAGATTTTTATAACATGATCAAAATTACGCCTTAAAACTGTAAAATACTCAATGTCAGAGGACACTGAATATTAAATATAATGTTGAACTCATTTTAATTGTTTAATGAGAGAGTCTTTAATTCTGAATTTAACCTGTACGGGCTAACAAGAAACTTTGATAATTAAAAGATATTTTCGTAAAAGCCAACACCTAGACAGCGCAGTACTTGATGAAGTAATATCTTTTTATTTTTGTGTTGTCGTAGCTAGTAGAGGTAATATCTGATGACAAAATGAATGTACAAGGTCGACACTGCAATTACAGTGCTTTGTACCGTTCGTGGGCACAATTCTTCAACACTGCATGCGTCGTCAACCGGAAATACTATATAAATGTGGTTGAAAAAAATTTGTTAAATATTTGTAAAATTACACAAAATGTTTTTTTCATTATTTTTACTCCACACAGGAGGCCCTGAGGGATATAATTTCCATATGGGGTAAATTTCACCCCCTTTCTATCTTACCTTTAGAGATGCTGTGTGGAGGGTGTTTTTAAGGAAAGGTAGGAGAGTCAATGACACATTGGAGATATTTTCCCGTTGACTACGAATTCAGGTGTCCGTTCCCTGGGGGCTCATTCAACGTACTAATGTAGTTGTCTTTGATATTTCTCTGTGCAATTAGTTGAATTTCTATCTTAAAGTTCAGTAATATGACTTTCCTAGACATGTGTATAAACATTTTATGTAAGCTCATCTTGTATTAAAAAAACTAATCGATAACGACCTTATAATATAGTTTTCATTATATTAACATGATTTACTTAAATTGCTGAACAAATCAACAATGTATTAGTTTCGCCGACTAACACAGCTATATTAATATTGTACCATGCTTAGGAAAGATGTAGTATTTATTTTATATTGCTAATGATTTTTTTTTAAATTTAATTCTGCTTCAAGTAATTAAGGTTTGTATTCTGCCTAATCCCTTCGTCATCGAAATAATTGCAAAAAAGGTTCCTATATTTATTACTTCATTGATTTTGTACCATTTTTTGATGGAGAAATGTATGATTGTATGTATTGGGTGAATAAACAATCAAAAAACTACAATTCTTGTTTTTATTTTGCACTCTTTTTCCACTTCAATTACAGTGAAACTCTCTTCCTTCCCAATAAGCCCTCTATTGATGATTGGTGTAACCCTGAGTGACCAGCTCAGGTACGGGGGCTCCATCGAAGCCAGAGTAAGGTTAGTCTCTCTGAAGCTGGGCGTCCTGTAAGTGCACCCCACTGTAGAATTTGTCAGCCACCCCTGGTCGGGACAGTCCCCAAAATATCTGAAAAAACCCTTGACTGTGTAGAGAAACGGGCGGTCCGTTTGATAGATTTACCTATCTTAATAAACGGTGTACCAGACGTAATGGCACTCAGACGAACTGTAGTGGGCAGCTGATCCTGATCTGTGAAGAGGGCTGGGAGGGGAGAAAGCATAACCTGTGTCGATCCCTTGCAAAAGGGGAAAAAACACTGACGACAAGACCTCATTAAGGACTTTTGCAACGTAATTCTGCACAAAAACCCATTTATGCAGAATTATGAGTAGAGCTCGGGGCCGTGTCTGTATGACGATGCTTGATCTGGATCCAGTAGTGAGAGGCAGTAGTGCAATGGGGGTCCAGGGTCAGTGGTAGTCAGAGAGAAACAAGGTAAATATAGCAGAAGTCGTAGCAAGCGGAGCAGTCGAGGTAGAGCAGAGGTGTTGTCGGGGCAAGAGTGCGGGCCGACTGGTTAGATTTGGTTTTCGCAGGCTACTTAAAGTCGCCTACGAAATGTTGGGGATTCGGGACTCTCAGAGCTAACGCATTCTGCGCATGTCCGACAAACAAGGTATCTCGCTTCTCACTCAAACCGCCATCTCACTCTGACGTTTTATCCAGTCATTCACATTCACAAGCGGTCGGCAAGAACACATTTCTCACAGGCCGTGAAATATACATTGACAAAGGGAGGGAGTCCGGTCATTTGCGGACTACGATATTTATTTTCGAAATGACCCAACTCCCTTATAAAATAGACATAGTTTATGCAAGTATATGATACAACAATTATTTTTAGCAAATGGCCGCGTCAAAAACATTGCGGGAGAGGCGAACACATCCGACACACTTTTCTCATCTTGAATTTATCTATAAAGCATAAAATAAAATGCAATTAGAGGGAGACGGCAGGAGTGAAGATTTCAATAAATAATAATATTTACTTCATTTTTGTATAAAATTACCTCAAGTGTGCTGTAATTATTTTTTTACATTAACTCCAGGATTGCTTTGTAGAGGGGCTTTTTAAGGAAAGGAATTTGTGAGGAGGAAAAGGGTATGATTAGTGGGTAGGAATCAGGGAATCAGTGTGTCCAGGAGTGACAAATGTATTAATCCATCCCTCTCACTGTGGTGCAAGGCAATGGATTGATAGTCTGACTGGACAGGTTAAGGGATCTCCCTCAGTCAACCTTTCCCGATCCGGCACACCACGCAGCTAGTGGACAGACTCATCTGCCCCCAAGATCTGGACAAGCCTCACCCCTGCTAAGTCACCTGTCGTAGCGAATACTCGGGGTGACCTATGGCAGAGGTGTTGGTTATCCGATGAATGGTTCCCGGGCGGTGGTCCACATAAGACCTGTGTCATCTTTGGGGATGCTGTGTGAAAAGGTCTTTTAAAGGATAGGAAGGAGTGAACCTGGGTCTTGAAGAAACCCATGTTGTAGGAGGCAGGAAACAAAGGCCGGCAGATCATTCCACAGGTGACCTGTTGAACACAAGAACTAGTCGTAAAAGCCACCCATTTTCATGTGACAAATATTGGGCACGTGTTTGGCATGTTTACATACTGCACCGGTACCGAAGAGATCAATGACGCTAGTTCTCCAGAGCATCTTCTATTGAAATACCGGTAGAACAAGAACAGCATTCCCACCTAATGTCTGTGCTCTAAAGATTGTAATTCATTTGTTAAGATAAGGGAATCTATCAAACGGACCTCCCGTTTCTGCAGTCAAGATAAAAACAGATAATCTGTGTGTTCAGCAGAATAAACTCTCTAATAGTGAGCTCTGGTCGACATGAAATTTGCACAGCTATGAAATTCCTCTATTATCAAATTTACTTTCTATACATCGAGTAATGTATTGTCGCAGGAAAGTAAGATTGCTGTAACAGCCAAGGTCATGTAAGGCAATTAGAGGTTTTTAAATGTTTTTTTCATTATTTTTACTCCACACAGGAGGTTATATTATATATAACCCTAATTGATATATAAATATCAATTAGGGTTATATATCAGACAAAGAACTTTAGATCACATGATTCCTAGTTGTATAAATATGTTACCCGTTGAAATCGATTCCTAGTTGTATAAATATGTTACCCGCTGAAATCGATTCCTAGTTGTATAAATATGTTACCCGCTGAAATCGATTCCTAGTTGTATAAATATGTTACCCGCTGAAATCGATTCCTAGTTGTATAAATATGTTACCCTCTGAAATCGATTCCTAGTTGTATAAATATGTTACCCGCTGAAATCGATTCCTAGTTGTATAAATATGTTACCCGCTGAAATAAAAAACTGTATTAAAACTAAACCATTAATAAATACATTGAAAACTTGGCTAGCTGAAAAAAAGCTATTTATTTGTATTAGAAATATTATTTTATTTACGATTTATTGCTTTTGTTTGTTTTTCTTTTATTTATTTTTTTAATATATTTTTGTAGAAATATTTTAGAGTGAGATTCTTGAGAAATATTTATATTTTAAGCTTGTTACATATATTTTTTATTTAATATATTGTTTTTTTTAATGTTTTTTATTTTATATATTGTTTTTATTTTACATGTTTTGTAACCTTGTCTGTAAATTTTTAGTTTTGAATAACAAGCTCCCGTTAGACAAACTACAAAAAAAATATCGGGACTCTGCATTGTATTTAAAAAAAAATAATTTAAAAACGCAATATTGACAAAATGAAGATTTTTTCCAACATCGTACTGGTCTTATTTTTCATTTTAGAGTCACGGGACCTAGATAGATCCAACGCAGAAAAAAGAACCGTGTATATAGATCATTTTTTGGTTGGTGGTTACAGCACCATTGCTTTCCTGCAACGATATATTAAATTAAATTTTATTTCGAACCCGCAACATCTGATTCCAGAGCAAAGAAGCTTACTGCTCTACTGTGGAGTTCAACAAATTATTATCAATATGGTTTACATTTTATTTATTTTTGGGAAAATTAACAGCAAATCCATAATTTACATATATCATAATAGATATATAACAATATAAACAATAATTTTTTTACTGCTGATGATAAATGCTATGAGCAAAGTGTGAAAATATACAGTTTTACATCAGTTAGCCTAAACTATGTCAGTCAGGGGAGGGGAGCATAGGAGTGGGATAAAGATATAATGGGACAAATTCAATAAACAAACGCAATATAACAATATGTTTTTTATTATCTTTACGAATATTATATATACATTGCGGCGCGACCGCATCGCGTTTCCCATAGTCAGTTTTCTCTTCGTCGCATTATAAATTCACAATATCCTACCGCTAATGCTTAAGTTAATTGTTTGTTTATTATATTATACCAAAACTAGCTTTTTAACAATTTGTTTTTTTCTGCTCACTAAGAAAATTATTTCTCATAGGCATACCTAATCTAGATAGAAAAATCTATTCTTTGTCAAAATCTAGTATTTTTTACTCTTTCAGTAACAGGTTTGTTTTTGGTTAGATTAGACGATAAATCGTATGTTATTCATTATTCTAAAGCTCGCTTTTCTCGATACCAGTTATACGGACTTCATTTTAGATGTAAGACATTATTTTAATAACCAAAATATGGTCACCCTATCATTGTGGCTAATTGGAGCACAGATACTTTATGATACGTTATTTGGGTTACAATGAAATTATTATTGTTGTAATCTATAAATCTACGGCCCAACTTAAAGATTTACTGTAGATTTTATAGTTTTTTATAGTTGTTTATAGTCTGAATAACTTTGGTGTTATTTAAAAAAAAAAAATTATAATATATCACTGTAAAGCCGCTCACATCAACACAGGACTGCCCTAGTGAGATGAGTGGCTAATGTTATGTGAAGCCGCTCATCTCAACACAGGACTGTCCTAGTGAGATGAGTGGCTAATGTTATGTGAAGCCGCTCATCTCAACACAGGACTGACCTAGTGAGATGAGTAGCTAATGTTATGTGAAGCCGCTCATCTCAACACAGGACTGTCCTAGTGAGATGAGTGGCTAATGTTTTTGTTTTTTAAATTTAAGAATAAATAAATAAACAACTTATAATGCCCGGTTGTCTACGTCTTACATCTTCATCAATTCGGCAATTCAAATAGCGGCCCCCGTTAGCCGCAAATTCTCGCTTGATAAAATTTTAGCCACCATTTCGCTCGGCGACTGATCAAATCAATCAACTTAATTTTTGATCAAACGCTGACTCACGTGGGGGAACGCTATTCGTAGGGACAACTCTCAAAAAATTCAAAATGGTGCTGATTGTCGATATGCTGATGAGGTCAAATCACGTTAGGTGTTCAAATAATTATGCCAAGCGTGTAAAGCTGGAATACTCGTACATAATATATTATACAAGGTGTCCCCAGGTAAAGTGCAGTAACTCTGGTGTGTGATTCTTTATTATAAGTAAAAAAGATAAATAACTTTTTTTTCGAAATTCCAATGGTTTAGGATAGTTTTCAGGAAAAAATGATTAATTTTTTGTATGGAAAAAAAAAGCAATGTAATTTTGAAAAAAATTATTTTTTATTTAACTCGTACTTTCATGCGGAATCACTGCTCGAAGTTAGCAGTTTACTCCCGGACACCCCGTACATGTTATTATTGGTTACAGAAAACAAATTTGGTGTAAAATCTCGTTATTACAATTAGAATTTAAATTTGATGATCTGTTATTACTAGAACTTTACTATGTTCTATAATTTGGTGATGTACACGGGTCTCTATTTAAGAATACTCTCAGAGAATATTATTTGAAGAGACCTCAGACAAACCTGGACATACCAAAGACCAGCCAGTACAAAACGGTTAAAGGGAAGATCCTAGTTCATTCTGAACCAAAAATAACTGTTTTTATTTTTTATTAGAGTACCGCACAAGAGTCCCAGCTGCTCCCAACCGTCTGGAGCCAGTGAGACTATGACATCTCCAATTGGGGTACGTTGTGAGGCTGAAAGTAGTGGGGAGGGGATGGAGATGTAGAAGAATCTGGCTATTCAGATCTTGTCACCAAACATGCCTAAAGCCATTTCAAGCAAAATTTCCATTCTGAAGGGTGGTCTTTCACCAGGGCAATACTGAAAGTGTATGCCCCTCTGAAACGTGCCGCAAATATATAGTACATATATTTTTTTAAATAACTCCACATAGGAGGCCCTGAGGGAAATAATTTCCCTCAAGGCCTATATCAGCTTTAGGGATGCTGTGTGGAGGATCTTTTAGAGGATAGGAAGGAGTGAACCTGGGTCTTGAAGAGACGCATGTTGTAGGAGGGAGGAAACACAGAGGTCGGCGGATCATTCCACAACCGAGCTGTTGAACACAAGAACGACCCGTTCTCATGTAACAAATGTCAACAGTGCGCAAATATTGGGCGCGCGTTTAGCGTGTTTCACGACTGCGCACCAATGCCGAAGGGATCAATGACAATATGTTATTTTCAATAACACAAATTAATCAAATAAAATTTACCTATGCACTCAGGGATTTTAACCCACGACCTCCAGATTCGTAGCCAAGGATCGTAACCACTAAACCACAGAGGCCGTCCAAAATGATTCATGATGATTTGTCAGAACTAATTGTAAACCTGCTTAACTGATGAAGAGAGAGATGTGTTATTATATCTCTGTCGGTGAGAAAGTAAAAATATCGTAGTAGAAGTGTACAACTGGTATAGAAAAAAACGCAGTCATTCTGTCACTTGGATGCCTGGTTTCTAATTGCGACGGTTCATCGGGTAACTGAATAATAACTCGTTACCTGTTAGTAGTTAGTGCAAGGTGTTTTATAAGTTAGTGTTTTAAGATAAATGAACACAATGCACATTCACAGATGGGGCTAATTTCAATATTATAACAACAAAAAAACACTTTTAGCGTGTAATGATTTTAAATAATGAAACGAATCGTTTGTTGGCGGTTGTACATACGAAATATCAAATGGTATAAATTGTTATTGTAAGTTTAAATAGAACAAGTAAAAAAAAATAATTAAATCACGCATCACAGCCCGCTCGCTACACTGTAAATAACTAAATGTGGAAAAAATAAATAAATGTTTAATATCTATTAAAAACTTCTTACGCTTTTGAAGATAATTTTATAAATATTCTCCAGTCCTTAAAATTATAAATATTTCAAATAAATACCAACTTTTCTTGTGCCACCAATCTTCTAATAAATGTAACATCAATAGAAAAGGAGGATAAAATAGCAACTGTAAAAATCATATCATCTCTAAGCTTAAATTTTCTAATAAAACTGTGTTCATCTGAAGCGACCTGCCAGGAAAGTATGTATCTGTTTGTACAGTTAGATAGAGAATAGGAAGTAATATTTGTACAGCGCCCTTGAGGTGATTTTTGACATAAACGGCGCTATACCAAATCATCCAATTATTATTATTATTGAAGCCAAGTCCTTCAAGAAACTTGTACAAATATGTAATATGTATTCTTGTAACACTAACATATATTATGCACACTGACATCAGACTTATTAGACTTGCTCCAAGTACTAGTTCGATGCTGTCCACGTTCACTCAGCCAATTATAAAACATTTATAAGAAGGGTCAAACTAAATACTCTAACAAAATATTCGGTTTTTGTAAGCAAGCCCAACCTTCTTACTAATTTACTGTTTAACTTATTATTTTGGTTTCTTCCCCTTGCGTATTAGGGCATCTCTATGTATATGTATTGATTGCTCTGTGATCATACAGTATTTTTATAAGTTTCTTGGGGGGTTTGAGCTTTAAACTTACAATAATAATTTATTCCATTTCATATTCCGCGTGTTGTTTTTTTAATAAAATATTGAAATTACCGCCATCTCTGAGCGCGTGCGTATCACCCTTAAGGTTTAGTATTTTGTATCGCTTTCGCCACATTGCGATGCGCCGAGCGAATCCATTAGTTGTCCAATTTGGTTGAAGAAGCCAGACATGAAAGTGTCGAGACATTTTTAAGAAGAAGATTACATAGAGAATTTTAATGACCTTATACATGGAGGTTCTCCCACTAAACTAATGGCACAAATCAGCATAAGGACATTGGAAAAACACTGTCTTTCCAATTTATTAATAAAACAATGATTATTTGACGTAGTACGTGATAAACATTAAATATACACGAGTTGATAAACACTTTATAATAAGTATTATATTATTGGTATATAATAATAATAGTAAAATGGATGGTATTTAACCAGGGTTGCCATTTTGATTGCTAATTCCAGAGATAAAATTAGGCTGTTGCAGCCCATAGACAACCATTAATACTGTAAAAAAAAAAGTTTTAATGGCACTGATGCTGTGTTTATTAATTAACTATTTTTTAATCGAACAATAGTTTTCGCAGTTTTATCGAGTATTATTAAATGCAGCAGCATTAAAAGATTAGCAAAAAGCATTGTCAATAATATCTTTACATGTTTTATGAAACATCTATTGACTTTATTCGATTACCCAATAACCTAAACTGTTATCTCGAGACATGCTAAATTAATCCCAGTGTGCTAATAGCGAGCAATAATATTAATATTTTAATTATATGGCAACCCGGCTGATAAATTTTAATATTTTAATTATATGGCAACCCGGCTGATAAATTTTAAATTTAGTAAAGGGAAAATGTTTAGTTACAAATTAGCGGCATTCTGTCAAAAGTTATTAAAACGACAAAAAGTTATATGTTATTTGAAATAGCTTGTTTATTTCGTATAATTATAATAACTCTTAGGAGAAATGGCTTTAATGTGAACTTTGGGTATATTAATAAATGTAAGCGACAGCAAAAAGCTAATGAACTTTTTAATAATACCTTTGACAAAATGGTGACAGCAATTAAAGTGGCAACATTTATTTATATAGTAATTATGAGTTTACTCAAAATCACAAACAATAGGAATAGGTTGTAGTAGCGTGTTGTACATGCTTTCTGAAATCTAATGGTATAAGCAATTTACCGGTGATTCTATTTACAACGGAAGGCAGTGCAAAGGCCTCAAGTGCAAGGACATCCATGAAGCGGCGGCCTCCTTTCTACAATGGCTTTTATATTGCACGAGTCTTTCGTACATGGGCCTCAATTATCTAAAAACGTGCATGCTATTAACCGCCCTACCCATACGAACGTACGCGATACGGCCACTATATTATCGCCCAAACGCAACAAGCCGTATCCCGTATGTTCAAGTACGAAAAACTATACCCAAAACCCACAAAACATTTGTATACGTCAAGTTTGTTCCTGTGTCATCTCATTTAGTATTTCGAGGTCAGCCAAAGCTAACGGATGTGTTCAGGTATTTTCGTCTTTCCCATACAAGTTGGTATCTTGTAAACACGTATTATTATTGTGAAATCTAATGACAAAAAAAAACCCATGTTTCTTTACCTACTTTTTTTAATAATAACCCAAAGGACGGGCGGTTAAGGCCTCCATGGTGTACCAGCCTCTATTATTCAAAGACCTGCTTAGTTAAAAGGCTACCACTCCCTCCATGGTAAAAATTATTTCATGGTGCAGTGGACTTTATGCTGTTTACTGTAAATCTGCTACAATGATGCAATCATAGCAGAGTGCAAAGGCCTCCACAGTGCAAAAAACATAATGTTGCATATGCCTCCATGGTGCAAGTGTCGCAATGATGCAGACATGTATTTTCTTGCATGGTGCAAAGGACTCCAAGGTGCAACTACCATAATGTTACAAGGGCGGCATTGTCGTCACTGTGCAACAACCTAAATGGTGCAGGGGCCGATATGAATGGCGCAAAGGCCTCTATGGTGTAGTGACCGTTGAGGTGCAAAGGCCTCCACGATGCAACAACCTCAATGGTGAATGGGCTTGCATGGTGCGAAGTCCTCCACGGAGCAGTAGTTCATGCTATGTAGCATTCTTTAAAAAAACATATTTGACAGAAATTAAAGAAAAAAAAGTATATCTACCTATACCACGAGTTTTCAGATGTATATACGCAGGAATACAAGGCGTTGTAAAAAATACACACTAAAACAAAGTAAATTCTGGTTTGGTTAAAAAAAATCTATATGATATCCTCTTCTCTAAAATGGACTACTATTTTGATCCTCTTGATATATTTCTACTTAAATATCTACACGTTTTTAGGCCACTCATTACATTGTTCCATTCAAATATAGAAACTTATTAAATAACATTTGAACTCTCCCGATGAACAATGTCGGATGTCCGAATAGGTTCCTTTGCACATACTCGTACGACATTGTTCGTTGGAAAAGTGGATTTGTTATCTGGATAATCCACGAAAGCATACTATAGCATAGTCTTCGCTATAACAAATAATAAACATTGTTACACATATTTTGTACATACAATAATTATAATTACATAGTTTTACATTATTATCATACAAGTTTTGTCAAATTATTCCAAGTGTCTTCTAAATACGTCAGCCATAATTGGAAGTAGCCCAGATAAATGCAATTTCAAGAACATGCCGCTTTTAGCAATCAAACTGAGCTAAATATTATTTACCCTTACCAGAAGACTTGGCGCGAAGGATCACTCAATTCCATTTGACCATCGATTCTAATCTGCAAAAACCTATGAAGATATAGTTTGAACCGGTGAAATATTAAATGAGATGACGCAGGAACAAACTTGACATATACTAATGTTTTGTGGGTTTCGGGTATAGTTTTTTGTCGGGCGATAATATAGCGGCTGTATCAGGACGAATG
This sequence comes from Halesus radiatus, assembly GCA_022606495.2. Lineage (NCBI taxonomy): Eukaryota > Metazoa > Arthropoda > Insecta > Trichoptera > Limnephilidae > Halesus > Halesus radiatus. The sequence goes on along the minus strand of JAHDVE020011609.1, from coordinate 311,042 downwards.
TACGTGATACGGCCGCTATATTATCGGCCGACAAAAAAACTATACCCGAAACCCACAAAATATTTGTATACTTCAAGTTTGTTCCTGCGTCATCTTGTTTAGTATTTCGAGGTCAGCCGAAGCTAACGGATGTGTTCGGGTATTTTCGTCTCTGCCATACAAGTTGGTATATTCTAAACACGTATTATTATTACAAAAGCTAATGAAAAAAAGCCCGATGTTTTTTTACCTACTTTTAGAATAATAACCCAAAGGACGGGCGGTCAATAGAGCAACATGCAGCAGAGATTAATCCGTACAAATAGATGTTTTAGCATTAAGTGCACCATTAAGCAAAAATTGCACTCAGCCACGTTGGTGAGAAACATTGTTCTTCCGAGCCCCATTTCAACTTAGTGAATGCTCAGTTTAATTGGTGAAAGTGGCAGAAAGTATATGGTTGGTGTTTTAAGCCTATATTTCAAAAATCGATGAAAGTAACAAGAAATATTTAGAATCATAATTTTAAGGAAAGATAACATATTTAATTTCAGTATTCACCTGCCAAACCTAAAGAAATATGCATTCACTAGCTTTAAAAATGATGGAAACACCTTTTTGTTTTGAAAAATTGCATGAATAAGCAGAAATATTATTTTTGTAGAAAGCAATTACTTTGTGGTTTGACATATTTATTAAGTAAAACACTTTGTTTTAAAGCACTAATATAATGGCCATGATTTTTTGGAATTCACCAAGAAGATCATACCTATAATCATAGCACCGGCACTAATATTGTACACAAAAACGCTTTCGGAATTAGATTGAATAATATAAACAAGCTTTAGAAATAAAGAAAGCCGTTAAAATTGATAGCAATATTCTTATTAATCAATGAAACTTGTATTACATTGGATATACAAATGTATATCTAATTTCCTCATGGTGGAATTCCATTTTAAATTAAAAACACCTTTGTAACTTTTTTATTTTCAACCGGACCGGTTTCACCCTGTTACGGGCATCGTCAGACTGTGCACAATTAAAACTAAATCTATGGTATATAGTGCAAATGGTATCTTTTTATTAGAGATGTTCAAAGTTTGGTTTCTGTGTGTTGAGAGTTTCACGCCTGCATTTTTATTATTGAGATAAAGAAATATAGTGTTATTTTTCGTATTTGGCATAAACCACTATTTATTTCATTGGAAAAACATATTATTGCAACTACCACAGCTCTCATACAAAGTTACCAATTTACACATCCAACATTGTTCGTTGGGGCCGTCGATATGCTCACTCTATGTATTTTAGTTTAATTTTAAATTTTACCCTAAGGATACTTGGGATAAGCGAAACCGGTTGGTGATGAATTTAAAATAAATTAGTGATTTAAAACAAAGTGTTTGTTTTGTTTAAGAAATATTACGATTGTCAAAGTCCAAATTAACAATGATACGAGGAAAGATTGCAATGCTAAAAATAAGTACTGGGTATGTAATTAATTAAAGATCCTGATTTCAAATTTCTAGGAGAAAGGTCACTAACAAATCGGTAATTCGTAAGATATTCCAAGTTTAACCGCCCTACCCATACGTACGTACGTGATACGGCCGCTATATTATCGCCTGAACGCAACAAGCCGTATCCCGTATGTTCAGTTACAAAAAAACTATACCCGAAACCCACACATTCGTATACGTCAAGTTTGTTTTTGCGTCATCTCGTTTAGTATTTCGTGGTCAGCCGAAGCTAACGGATGTGTTCGGGTATTTTCATCTCTACCATACAAGTTGGTATATTGTAAACAAGTTTTTGCAAAATCTAAAGAAAAAAAAAAAAGTTTTTTACCTACTTTTTTGAGTAATAACACAGAGGGCGGGCGGTTAAAGAGTTTTGTTACAAATTCAAAAGCAGCCAGATATATTATTGCATTATGAAGACCACAAACTCTGCAGAATTAATATAAGGGCAACAAGTTAGTTATCTCAGTTAATCATGACTAAAAAGAAAAAAGTATGTTCACAAACGGCTAGATTGAAAAACAAAAGGCAAAATGAGAGAAATAATAAAAAAAACAGATTTAAAAGAGCGAGTCTTCAATTTTATTAGTAAAATGTTTTCGGTTATTGTATAATAAGTATGTAACAAATCACAAAATAATTCAATGTAATAATAATAATAATAGAAAAATACAAAAAAAATATATAATAGCGTACAAAAAATAAAAGAAAAAGACAAAAATACTGGTTCGATAAAACTATACGTACATTTATTACAAAATAATATGACTAAACCTTCTTACGTATGGACAAGGCTACTTGACTGGGTTAAATACTGTAATCGGCGATAAATATTTAATTCAAGAATGGTGAAATCATTTACATACGTAGTAGGACACTTGCGACTTGCACATTGATTATAAACACTTACAACGGATAAAAATTAACAGTTTACTGATGAACATTATCATTTTACTAATGAAAAGTTTCAAGAAAACTGTTGGGACTCGCAAGTTAACTTATGAAAATGATCCAATAAAAATTAGCATGAAAGTGATCAATTTTTACAGATACCAGTAAAATTCACTGTTTTTACTTATGAAAAAAAAGTCTAGTAAACTTATGAAAAGTGTTATATTTCTACAAAAACATAAACAATAACATGTGAATTTCACTAATTTAGTTATGAAAGACACAAGTATACCAATGAAAAGTGATCAACGTCTAGAAAAGTCACACATGAACATGTGTGAAAATCATCAATTTACTAATGAAAATGTCATAAATGGCCCAAATTAGCAAGAAAGTTATAAATTGAATATGACCAATTTTTACAGATATCAGTAAAATTCACTGTATTTACTTATGAAAAATTCTAATAAACTTATGAAGTGTTAAATTTCTAGACGAACATAAATGTTAACATGTGAATTTCACTAATTTACTTATGAAAACCACACATGAACATGTGTGAAAATCATCAATTTACTAATGAAAATGTCGTAAATGGGGGTTGGAGTTCAGTACACCCCAGTCAAGTTGGCTACTAAAATTGCAATACAAAAATAATAAAAAAATAAAATATATTCTGTTAATAAACAAAATTATTAGAATGTACGAATGAATGTTTAAAATAGCATCTTTCTCTTCTTTCACAACACACGACTCACATAATGTCGATACTCTTTGGAATATTGAACGCCGAAAAACTCACAATAGGATGCTACGTTCGAATATATACCGTTAAATTATTTCAATATTTCAACAGCAGTTTCAAGTTTGTTAATATATGTAGAAACGCGTTTCAATGCACTGCCGATGCATTTAAAATTTTAAAAAAAAAACTAAATAGATTAATGAACAAACAAATCACAAAATAAAGATAAAATTAGCAACCATATTCGATAACAAAAGTTTGCCATAACAAAAAATCAATTCTGAATACTTTAATCAATTTTTTTTTTTTATATTTTCTTATTGCCAAAATTATTTTTTAACCCTAGTAATAAAAATTTTTCTGCATTTGTTTTATTATTTCTTTGTTCAAATCAAATGATGCCCGACAATTTATTTTTTAAATACCTGTCAGTGATTAGATTAGGCACACCTTTATAGTGGTTACAGACAAAACATTTTAAATGTAATACAGTAAAAGAATGATTCGTAGCGATAATGTCCCATGTCCGTTTTCTAACCTTTGCTTCATCTTTATGCCGGACACAAAAACATAACTTAAAGTAATACATAATTATAAACATTAAAATACCGCGGATGATTCAAAATTTGCATAATCCGAAACGCAGGTGATTTTATCTTCCTCTTCTAGACCTCCATCATCATCATCAGCAGTTTTCGCCCGGCAGTTCACTTTAGGTCATCAGCCCATCACGCCTGACCGACGAAGAAGAAGAGAAGAATGCCTCCGTTAGGGCGGGGTAAAATTTACATCTCGGTTTATCGCAAATTTCGAATCATTTCGTAAGTAGGGTATAAAGCATCGCTGATACATGCATTCAAAATTTTAAATCAACCTAGCTTAAAAATTAGGATTGCTTCAAATAAAACATAAACAGTTATATGGTAATTTATAAACACACAATGTCATTGAAAGAAGCTGCAAGAGGCCCGGTAAATCCGTTGTATCATTTCTTAGACATATAATTACGAGGAAGGGATGATGTTGAATCTTACATAGTAAATCAATAACCCCTAGAAAATGGAGTAAAATGGGCGGTGAGAAAACATTGTGAAAAGATAAACAGTGAACCCACGTACAAGGTTCCCACATAAGAAGTTTTAGAAAAAAACTTAAAATTTAAAAAGAATGGGCTGATCAAGTCCAAATATGTTTAAATAAGATGTACTTTTTAGTCCCTTAAAAATCTTACATGTAAGAGAATTTCGCTGTGCTTTCTCGGTAATTATGCTGGAAGACCATTTAAACCCGACAACTATACACGACACATTCGGTGCTTTGTAAGTGAGGCACCATCGTTGAGGTATATAAATAGAGTATACGTTCCTTGCAAAATCACTGTAAAATATAGTTCCCGCGCGTGAAATAGGAAGGCGGTGAGGCGGATGTTGATGTCGAGCATTTGAGTTACCGGTGCGCCTACTTCATTTGCTCCTCGAGTTTTTATTACATTAAAAAATCCAATTTACACGAATATTGATTACGGTAAAAGGTTACACCATCGCTTTTTCTATCTTTTCCAGAACGACATATTCAGCCATGTAAGCATTTTACATTTGTAGTAATCGAATGAAGTAAGTGTTAACTCTATCATGCCAATTGGCCGCATGTTTCGAAAGCTGATGTTTACTCCATGTGTATACCTCAATGGACAGAATACCCTCACACGAACTACAATTAGTTTAATTCAATCTAGGGGTTAATAATTCAATGCCAAAAAACAGTCATTTTGCAAATTTTATTACCGATATTTCAACTTTAACGAAGCCTGTATATAATTTTGTGTGATCTTTCCTCGACATGAATCTTTCGGTACAGAATCAAATAATGGATTTAAAAACAAAACAATTGAAACATTTCAAATGGATGTGATATTATTCTGTAAAAGTTACCCATTAATAACCAAGATTAAATCCGCTTCACTTCTCACATAATACTGAACGTATGGCGTATAGATGACTTCTTTACAAAAAAATCTTTGATTAAATAAAAGATAGCGACAACTATAAAAATCAAAGCATCGGCCAATGAAATTCAAAACATTATCACAAAGCCGACAATAGTTACACAGAGTAAACAAATTTATGCAAAGCAAATATATACACGAGAAAGAAGATAAAGCAAATCAGGTTAGTATCGAAATGTTTAAGATGCTTTTTAGATGTACATATCGTCACACGAAAGCAATGCCGTTGTTCACGTAAGTCTATCGGTCACCTACTTCCAAATAATGCGTGCAATTACATGCATCTCCCTTGCCCCCTTTCCCCCTTGTTTGACGTTCATCCAGCCAGTCCTAATCGAACCGCCGCAGCAACAAGTCACCTGTATCGCAGCAACCCACGATTCAACCTATACCAGTGAATTACCTAAAGTGAATGGTGAAATTCGGAAGTCATTTCTTTTACCAATTTCATCTATTATTGTTCCTCAATCCTATGCCATAATCGCTCACATATTCTTTTACATAGAATCGTAACCGAAAAATCATCCTTTTAATTACTATCAGGATTGGCTCCACCCGCACGCACCAGCCGTAACAGCCAAAGCCATGTAAAAAAAAAAAAAAAACAGAATTGTGAGGCTTGCATACCGATTAAAAACGTAATATTGACAAAACGAGCGGTTCTTCCAACATCGTACAGATCTTATTTTTCATTGTAGGGTCACGGGACCCAGATAGACCGACGCAGAAAAAAAAAACCCTGTGGAATGGTGTATACATAGCACTCTCGTGGGTGGTGGTGGTTACGGCAGTATTGCTTTCCCGCGACAATATGTATTTTCAAATAATTTTATAAAATATTGTTAAATACATGCGTCCAAAACTAACGGTGGCACCACAAAGAATCTAACTATTTGAACATTTTTGTAAAAGCACACTCAAAACAATAATAATTTGATTCCTAAAATGAAACAAAGTTAAAAAGAAAAAAGTGCAACTGGCTCAAGACTACAATTTCTTACAGGGGAAGTATTTTTAACACAAGCGAGAAAACATACAAGGAACGTGGAAGAACTTAAGCCAGTTCCACCCTAATATATATATAGTTACAGTCCAATTACTGAGAGAACAACCTCACTCGGGTAAGTTCTGCATTATGAACCGAGGTCATTCTACTCATAAAGTCTTTCCGTTGCAGATAATGCAGATTTTTCCTCGACCTACATTCACAAGACCAAAGATTAAGATGTCGCCACATCAAAAACAAATCTTAAAAAATAATTCAAATTACCGTATCAATTATTGAAACAATATGAAAACAATGAAATAGGAGAAACGAGCAGAAAAGAAAAACAATTTCGAATGTCACATTTCTTTTTGCTAATCTTTAATACATAATAAAATCATCGATCCACCCTTCACATGACGTTAATATGTATGTATCACTGACATCAGAATTAACAAACTTCCCGCAAGTACCATTCCGGCAGCTGGAGACAAAGGACACGTGATTTTGACTGCGGTAAGCAAATAACAAAGCATTTATAAAAAGGGTCAAACTAAATACTCTTAGGTTTTTTTATAAACAAGCCGAACCTTTTTACTTATTAATGGTTTCTTCCCCTAACATGTTAAGGGCATCTCTATGTATCATTAGGTCTGTTGTATGTATTGTAATTGGGAAAGATGGATAGGAAGATCGATAATAATATGTAATAGAGAAATATGTAACAAAGCTACGTTGCAGAAAATCCTAGTCGCACCTGAAATCTTTTTTCTTTTCTGTATAATGTATTTCAATTTTTTATGTTATTAACCATTTTAGGTTGGGTCGTGTCCCAGAAATTCAAATGTAACATTGTCACAAAATGGCCAATCGATGCCACTTTGTCGTTTTGACATTTGATCCCCTTTAAAAGCCAATTTTAGGATCGTTTCAGCTTTCTGTCAAACTGTGATCGGCACACCGACAGGACAGTTGTGCTTTGCTTTTCTGCTGATCACAATTCACAGCGGAAACCTTTTAAATGTGAAAAAACCAAAATGGCGCTGATTGGCCATTTTATGAGAATGTTGCATTTGAATTTCCGTGAGAAGGTGAGTGTTAATATTGTTTCAGATAAGTAACATTAACAAAACAGTATACTATACTGGTATGTGTATGATATTGCTATCCTGGATGTGTGTGTGGTGTTGCATTGTTTAAAATAAAAGATATATCGCACAGTGGAATCATTAAACTTATCACATGTATATTATTTTATTAGTTCTAGGTGCGTAACGGAAATAATTGTCTATTAGTAATTGCACCGACACTCTTAGACCGGCGCGCGCAAACTCCTTTGCACGGCAAAGCCAAGTTGCGCGCCAAATGGTCCCAAACTATTCATCGCACAAACATACCCACTGACGGTATAACCATACCCGTTGACGGCTAAATCACCTAAAGCAGCTCTAGCGCCGGCTAAATAACGTTATTCTATTTATAAAAATGTCTATCACACAACCGCCGCTGCAACGTCTCCGGAATAAAATAAATATATTTCTTCTTCGCCGTCTTGAAATAGATGTATTTTTTTCCTCGCCATCGGGAAATAGATGTATCTCGAGATCATTTGAAATAGATATACTTCTATTCAATGTCGTTAAATAGATGCACTTTTTCTTCGCCATCGTGAAATAGATGATTTTCTTCTTCACCATCGTGAAATAGATGAATTACGTCTACAACATTGTGAGATAGATACACTTCTTCTTCACCATCGTGAAATAGATGACTCTCTTCCTCACCATCGTGAAATAGATGATTTTCTTCTTCACCATCGTGAAATAGATGAATTACGTCTACAACATTGTGAGATAGATACACTTCTTCTTCACCATCGTGAAATAGATGACTCTCTTCCTCACCATCGTGAAATAGATGATTTTCTTCTTCACCATCGTGAAATAGATGAATTACGTCTACAACATTGTGATATAGATACACTTCTTCTTCGCCATCGCGAAATAGATGATTTTCTTCTTCACCATCGTGAAATAGATGACTCTCTTCCTCACCATCGTGAAATAGATGATTTTCGTCTTCACCATCGTGAAATAGATGAATTACGTCTGCAACATTGTGAAATAAAAGCATTCTTTTTTTTCATTGTCAGGTGAACTGATTGAATTAAAATAGGTGCATTTCTATTCACCTTCTTGAAATAGTTGAAGTTCTTCTTGGCCATTGTGAAATAGACGTATTTCTTCAACATGAAATAGGTAGCTCTCTATACACCATCGGAAAAGAGATACAAGTATCGCTCTGGATCTATTCACCATCTTGAAATAGACATATTTCATCTCATCAGAATCACATTTCGTTTGTAATAATATTTCTAGTTGCACTAATTTAGAATCATATCAATTTATATAATATTTTTGTAGAAGCGCGCCGCTCGGACTATTTGGCGTTAGTTAGTTGGTAGGATCTAAACGAACACAGCGGCAACGTAATTTTCATATTGCCTCTTTATATGGCCTCGGCATAATATCCCCTTTAATTCAATAATAGCTCAAGCCGGGTATCGGTGATACAATCGCAATCGTAATCGCAATCACAATCCAAAACCATCATAGTCTGTAGTCGCGCAATCATATATATAGTATTATTGATGCCAAATCTCCAGCTGTATAGACTGCCAAAACAATAACTGGTAAAAGCCGCCTTTTGAGATCTTCCGTAAACCTATTCACATTTGTTCATTGTTCATCCGATATTTAACACTACTTTGTTCGTTTGACTATATATATCATCCAACAAATCAATCCGATTGTCATATGTAATAGCATTCACCTGGTAAAAAGATCAAAACCACCCAAGAAATAAATCGATAGGAGTGTGTTGCGTGTCCCGAAGTAGGCTCAATCTTTCATTACTTCTAGTGAAAATTAGAAAATGTTTCTTCAACGGATAATCAATCAATTTCTGTTCAGTTCCTGTCGTCGTTTGACCAGGAGTCGAAAGGCCACACTTCTTGAGAATATCTGTTCAGTGGTTGGGACAAATTATCGACGGATCGCCTTCACATCTAAGAAATCATATAAAGCGATGCTCCGTCGGGATAAAATACGAGAAGCCACCACAAACGATAATATCTTTGTCACGTAATTATAGCCGTCCGAATGAATGATTTGATCCAGCATCTTCGGGAAAGTTGCGTTGCCGTTGCGCGGATGGCGGGGGAACCCAGGGTCTGCCGTGAGAGAGCCTGCTGGTGCGGGGATATGTGTAGTCGCTAGTGACCCTTGGCGGCTTCCTTGGCGGCCATGATAAGGGGGGTAAGGCTCGCCAGTGGCCTAGCCAGCTTGAGGAAAGGATGCTAGAACAGATAACAGATAGATTACAGATCATAAATACACAGAAAACACAACACATATAATAGTGATGCTGCTACAGTGGCACACTTATAATACCGAGACAAAGAAAAATAAAAGATAGAATTTCATTTTGTCTATCCGCTTAGTAGCGGCAGGACTGCTTCTTCTGTTTCCAATTTTTTTTTCTCACAATGACCTCCATGGTCGAGCAGTTAAGACCCTCGGCTACGGATCCGGTAGAAAAAATGTTAAAAAAATCAAGATGCTCAGATCCAGTAGTTGAGGGTTTAAATTCTGACAAAAACAAAAAAAAAGGAAAAAAGGTAAAAAAAAAATCAAGATGCTCAAATTGAAAAAAAAATTTTTTTTGGGTTCTCCGTGTGATGTAGATTCTCCAGCTCCCTGCATGTACCACTAGTTTCCAAACACCGTAAATACGAATATTTGATTTCAGCGCTGACGTATTGCCTATCTCACTAAGTGCAGAGCGGTATATTATTAATATGAAAAATAAAATAGGTATACTCTTCAGTATCACCCTGGTGAAAGGCCATCATTCAGAATTGAAGCATTGCTTGAAATGGCTTTAGGTATGTTTGATGACCAGATCTGAATAGATAGGTACGGTTGGTTACCTTGAGCAGGTCGTGAGCCGGCGCGCGGGCATCCACGTCCACCTCGAGGCAGCGGTCCAGGAAGTCCCGGAAGGCCGGGCTGAGGCGCTCCCGCTCCCGCACCTCGGGCTTCCCATTGGTGGCGATGAGGTACAGCGCCCGAAGCGGGTTCTCGTTCAGGTAGGGCGGCTCGCCTTCGATCATCTCGATGGCCATGATACCCAGAGACCACACATCCACCTGGGTGACAATTGGAAATTGCATGTTTATACATACAGATCATAACAAAACAAACCAAACCTATCCTTAACTAAGCTAACCTAATCTATTATTTTCCCGTGTTCTGCTTTGTCACTATTCTGTTTTATTCGGTTACCAGAGCATACAATGTCAACCAACCGTTGCCAAAAATATATCAAAGTAAGATGAGATAAGAGTCTTAAGGTAAAACAAGATAATCTACAGGTAAATGGAAGTATTCATAAGGTGATTCAAAAAATCTATATGAAAAAAGCTAAAAAAGCTCAAGGTAAAAAGAGCATTATTCTCAAGAATTTTCTAGGAAAAAATCTCTAGGTAAGGTGAGCTCATGCCACGACCACACGATCGCCCAACCTCCCAACTTGAATGTTTGGGCGATTGTGTAGAGGGGTGGTTCGCACACGTTGAGCTAACGTTGGCTCAAGTTCGGTGAGTTGGCCTGAGATCGCTCCGGTGGCGAACTAGTTGGCCCAACCTTCAAAATAGTTGGCCGAACTCGCACAAACCAGCCTCCACACATTGGCCGTTCAGTACGAGTTCGGCAGGCGATCACGAAGGACGTGCTGCGCAATGAATGAAACATGACAACTATGTTTATAATGACGTTTATGTTTACATGCCAAATATGCATTATGCATATTATGATAATTATAATAATTGGATCATTTGTATAGCACTGTTTGGTTGCGCCGGTTACGGTTCAACTTGAATAGCCTTATAGTTGATTTGCACAATAATATACATCCTAATAAACCTACACAATTTACAGTGAAAAACACCTCAATAACGAAAAGCGTGTAATACGACGTATCATCGGGGCTAGTTGTTAAATTTTTTGTGCTGTAATCTGACTCAGGCTGTGCGTAAAAATAAAATACGGAACTAAAACAGGCGCAACAGTTATCCATTATAACTGTTGCGCCGGTATTGTGAGTACCTAATAAGAAACGAATTGTGTCAATAATATTATAAATTTCGGTAAACTTTCTATGAATATCGGTAGATCGATAGATTTTAGTTAAAAGAACATCACTAGTTTGGAGTTCATAGTTGGAACGTTGGCCGATAGTGTAGTTGCTCGATTTATAGCCACTATACGACGTTGGGCAATTGTGTGGTCGTAGCATCAACATAAGTTGGAATAATATCAAAGAAATAAGATAACCTCTAGGAAAAGAGATTATCTCAAGGTAAGATATGATAACTAAAATGTTGGGTTTTGTGATACACAGTTCAAAGGAGTTGACAGACCTTGCAGTTATAAGGCTGCTTTACTTCAGTTTAGTGCGTAGCATTCTCCAGTGGGTCTCGGGTATGGGGGCCAAAGGACACCGTATGATGGTTGAGAAAATTCATAAGAAATTCTTACGATTCCTCTACATGCGAGAGTTCGGCTTTTACCCATGGCTGTTTCCAACAGCATTTCTCTTGGGAATGCTGGGTATCTGCTGCCTAAGTTCGGGAAGGGATATAGCATTACTGCTAATAAACTCTTGAATGGTGTATTATTAATACCTTACATCCTGGTTGAAATAGGATTTTATCTCTGAAAAAAATCATAACTATTGGCAGGGGAGTCTGGTGTCAGGTTTACCTTAGGTCCGTACTGCTTCCGGGTAACAACTTCGGGGGCCATCCAGTAGGGGGTGCCGACCATGGTAGTCCTCTTGGACTGCTCGGGGGAGATCTGCGCACAGAACCCAAAGTCCGCTGAAATCACAACAATAAAACAATATGTTACAAACATCTCCGTATGGCAGATAACAAATTGCTTGTAGGAAAGGTGGCCACAATTGAGGACAATCATTGTCAGGTGACCTACGTGGCGGTACGGTAAGCTCCTTGGCTCTGGACCCCGAAGACGCAGGTTTCAAACCAGGAGGAGTAAATGTCCACTGACTTCGGACTGTTCGGACTTCAGTGAGGCAATCAAATAGTTCTATTTTTTTGATTATGATATTTGATCAAACGCAGACACGGGCCGAGACCCGGTGGTTACCGCGGACCATTATTTGAAATAACAAAAAAAAAGGTGCCGATTGCAGATTTGTGACAATGTCAAATGTGACAAAGTTCAAATGTGTGACAATGTCAAATGTGACCAAGTTCAAATGTGTGACGGTGTCAAAATGATCAAAATCATGAAATGTGTGAGAGGGGTTCACTCATGGATAATAGAAACAAAGAGAGATACGGGTTGTTGCCTACTGTCGCCGAGCTACAACCCAACTGCACGGACTATCAAAGCAGTTATGCAATGAAAGTTATGTGTTACGCCGCTGTGCGTAGATGCGAGTAATTGTACCCGGGCTTTCATATTAATAATAGTTCATAACACGTCTCCGTTGTTTCTATTATCATTATTATTAGTATTCCTTGGTAGTAGTGACTACAAGTAGGGCTCACTGAGTTTGACGCTGCCGTCCAGGCCGAGCAGGATGTTGTCGCTCTTGATGTCGCGGTGGATGACGTGGTTGGCGTGCAGGAAGCGCAGGGCCTGCAGCACCTCGCGGCACACGGCAGCAATCTGCCCCTCGTCCATGCATGTCTCCGTCACCACGTCCGTCAGGGAGCCCCCGGCCAGGTACTCCATCACCACCCACAGTTCCTGCACAACACACACACATTATACCCTGGAAATAAGAAAATATTTTTCCTTCCTACAACCAATATGGGTAGCTTTAAATACCCAGGTTCAAGACCCTTAACAGAGCATCACAGAAAGAAATGAATTAACATACATTACAATTAGCATGTCTCTTAAAACATTGAAGATATCAAGAGAGATGTTATTTAGCAGCACCATACCCCGTATCGTGCTGAGCCAACACGTGTGTTCTGCCATGTGGTATGCATGGTAGATTGTGGTGCCGCCTCTGACAGTATTTGTTTGGTACAAACAACTTATGGCATTCCAGGGGGTTCTTCTTCGTATGGTGGAGGAGAGTGGGATGCTGAGGTTATTTATTCAGCCAGTCGACAGCATCGAGAGTCACTTGGTTCAGCACAGATGTGCCATCGGGAAACTGATGAAGGGGACATTCTTCTACGATGTGTTCTGTTGTTTGAATATGTCCACATTCACAAAGTTCGGCAATACGGACTGTCTTATCAAATGAATACGTCGAGTTCCCACCAGGCATCATGGGTTTGATTCCTCTGCTTACTAAGTCTTGCTCAAGCAAACAGACTATTTATTGTCCAATAATATACACAAAATAAAAGTTGCAGAAAAAGAAGAGTACATACATAATAGTATGAAAAGTATACATATATATACTCTAAGTCTCTTTTTTAAGACAGGGGTATGCAGTGAAAAACCACCCTTAACGCCACATCCATTCGAAACACCCGAAGGTCTACATTTGCTCAAATTCGGAGGTGTGTTTTTCAGTAGGCGAAAAATGACCGTTTTCACTATCCAATTCGATAGATAGGAAGGTTCATTTTGGCGAGACTTAAATTGTTACTCTGAAATTCAGCCAATCAGAGTCGACAAAGATAAGATAAGTCACCTGTATAAATTCATACAGACAGGCCACAGCTTGAATAGAGAAAAAAACTAAGTTTAAACATTCAAATATTGATAGATATTTTAAATTGTGCTCCTTAGAAACTTTAGAAATTAACAAAAAAATTAAATCTAAAATTAATTTAGTAAACAAGATAATAGCTCCCTGTAAATCACCTTTGCTAACCATGTTTCCTATTAACTTTGACTCCTCCCAACGCCCACCCCCCTCCAAATCACCACTCCCTCTACCCTCACCTAATGGTGACTAATTTTGTTTCTGTACTTGTTTAATTTAAGTTTTAAGAACGCTAGTGAATGGACGCGGTTGTGTCGAAACCGGTAGCGAATTTAATAAATCAAAAATAGCAAAAGTACATAGTAAATAAAACTTCCAAACAAAAATAAATCATTTAGACTGACACCAACAATTTCAAGGCTCTGGCTTGAGTTAATAAGTCTCGGAATTCTAGACAGTGGAGAATGGTACCCATAATGTAATTTGAAGTGTATTTTCCTCTTATAACGATGGTTACACAGAACTGTTTGCATTTTTTTTTATAAATAAAAAAAGGACTGGAGATAATATTAAATGAGTGCGTTTCCTCACCTCGGAAACCAGATAGCTGTCCAGATAGTTGACAACGTTGTTGTGCTTGTTCTCCCGCATAACGAGGATCTCGTTGATGATCAACTCTTTCTTGGGCTGCTGGCCGAGGTTCATCTGCTTGATGGCCACCTCCATGCCAGTGGACGTCTCAATGGCCGTGTACACGGTGCCGGATGCGCTGCAAACGTAACACACGCCGTCATCAATATGCGCATGGAAAATATCACTTGATGCAATCAAAACTAAGCGGGTTCATTTCACCAGAATATGATAGCACTAACCAATCTGTCGTAACCTCTCCTTTCTCATAAACTACGCATAGAACATAAGGAGGGGTTAAACAGAGAGATCATTGGTAGAGCCATCGGGAATATAATATCCTAACCAGTGTGGGATGACTGACAATTAAAAAAAATAACCGGAATTCAATTTTAGGCCTCTATAATTCATCTCGGGAATGCCGGAATTATGCCACCTACAATTTCAGTCGTGTGCTGAGTATAACTAACCATCACTCCGTTTTTACCATAGGGGTAGGCAGAGAGAACGGACCGCCAAACTCGATCTTGGCATTGCTTCATTCACATTCATACATCGTCTCATACATTCTCTTCTGTTATTCTGACATGAAATAACTCAAGTATTTGATTCACTTGATTGTGCCCTGTCTTCCTCGGGCATCTCCGGCTTCTTCTTCCATTCACATTCACATTCACATCACATATTCTCCTTTCTTCAATAATTCGCTCTATATACCTAAATCTCATCTCAGCACCCCTTTCTTAATCTTACTTGTTACACTTACATCAAGCCTAGCATTCTTTGTGAATATCAACATTTTTCACACGATCACACATGGTTTTACCAGACATCCGCCTCAGAGATTTCATTCCCACAGCATTGACTTTTATCCTTCATCTGCCAGTTCCATACCATCAGGGTTTGTATCGGCACGGCTGCTAGCTTCGCTTCTTTGGACAAATTTTTGCTAGCACCAATTGCGTTCAGTCCTCCGTTAATGGAGCTTCCTGCATTGACCCTTCTTTCAATATCCCATCAGTTGTTCCATCTCTCGTAAACATACTTCCCAAATATACAATATGAAATTTATTTATTCATTTTGAAGGAAAAGGAAGATTGAAGGAAGATGTCATAGAGGAAGACATGCTTGAAAATCTAAGCGGCTAATCTAAGCACAGGTGACAGTAATTCCGCCGAGTTTTATCAGTACGCTGCATCTGAAGGGCGAAGAACCGATACAGAACAGTTTGTATTTCCAAACTCACCCCTGTCCAATCTTCTCCATCTTGGTGTACTTCCTGTTGGGGTCACCCACGCTGACGATGGTGCGCAGCTTCTCCAGGATCTCCTCGTCGGACATCTTCTTTTTCCTTTGTGCTGCCGCTCTGAAAAATTACAAATATAGAGGTAAAATGTGAAAGATTCTACTTTTTCTTGAGCATGGCAACATGTAGCTACAGTACATCCCCTTGAGGTGATTTTTCACAAAAACAACGCTATAAAAATCATCCAATTATTATTATTATTATCCAGACCCTGAATATAGTACACGTGACTAGACTCTAAGTGACCTCCGCAGAGGGCAGTCATGAAGGAAGTTTATCAAAAGTTTACGCAAAATACGCACACTTATCTGATCTACAACATCTGGGCAACAGGTTTGGAGGTGGTGTTGATGTATTTACTGACTCCATTTATACAGTGAAGCGTCACTTTATACCAGCACTTTAATTAATCCTACAATATGTAGTACAATATAGCTTAATAATGTAGCATTAATGATTTCTGTTATAATAGTCTTTTGGGTTTTCTGTTTGATGTGACTGTTAAACGTTTGAAAAAGATTGTTCATTACTTTATGGTTTAGAATCTCTATGGACTTGTCATTTTCGATAGCTCTTTATATTATGTTCTAAAATCCATGTAAAAGCCAGATGGGCGTATAATCAAATAAATAAACATTCCACTGTTAATTCACCTAATCATCTTTAAAACGTTTTTCATTTTTATCTGAATACGGGCTCTATCTTCGCTCAAGTGATGAAACTTGAGATTCCCATCCACCAAGCTACATCATTCTCTTATTCATTTTCAGTACAAGCATCACGTCTCTGGAATAAACTGCCCTCTAACATACATATCCAACATAATAATGATTAATTCCAATCCTCTTTAATTCCTTCCCTTACCTTCCCTCATTTATCCCTTCCCTTCCAGAGACATTATTTAAAAAATACTTATGTATTATAATACAAACAAATTTGTTTAATTGTTCTTCACACATTACGTGTGAAAAGTCACACTATGTGGAGAATGTTGCAATAATCATTATTGTATAGGACGTAGTTATTGAGTTACTTTCAGGCAGAATTTGGGTTAAGATGTTTTAGTTTTAATTCAATTATAACGGTCACATAGCATCATAAGGCACAATGAAGCGAAATTCCTGGCATGGAAATACAGAAGATGACGTGCAGGCTTAAGCAATTCTCTCCTTCGTTTCTAAGCCACTGAGTAACGTTTTTTCGTGCATACCCATGACGAGTCGCTACTGGCCTTACCAGGACATTCACCGACCCCCGCCAATCCTACCGCTGGCCTGGTGGCAATCTCGGATCTCGACTCGGGCCCTACTTGCCCCAGCCACTCCACACACCGCCAGGCTAGCTTCATTTGTTCGAAATTTAATTCATATACATTTTTGTCAACGATTCCTGCGGATACGATGACAGATAAACGAATTTTGCAAACTTGTTCAGTAGTATTCGCTGAATAGAATTAATTTATTTGTTGTACATATATGAATTGTGTTGTAATCCGGAGGTAAAGTTCCACCGCCGAACATAACATAATTTTTTGGTTTAGTCGTTTCGAGATTGTCTCTACCCCCTGCAACCTGCGAAATGTCTCGCTTGACCGACTGTCGGTGCCACGGTACGAGACAAAATTGCTAAATTCAAAACGTCAGAGGTGTTTACGGAACCTGTCCCGTACAATTATTGTACCATATTCATTTTCTCATTAAGGATTGGTTGGTAGGAATTGCCACTAGGCAATAAATCCATCCATTATGTTTTTTTTTATAAAGAGTAAATAAATATCATGATGAATTCTTCCATCAATCCTCCTTCTCACACGTCACAAAAGGGAAAGAAAATATTAAAATGTCAAATGACTAGAAACAAGTACCAGGAAGATAATTCCGCTGTTTAGGGGGCTGGTCAAGGAACTAGACTCTCCAAGAGGTCGGTTGTAGCGCCAACCTAACAAACATACCTGGAGTCCTGGTGTGTAGTGGTGGTGGTGGTGGTAGCCCCGTTGGCGGGGCTGGGGGGCGGCGGAGTGGCCGCCGGGGGTGCAGGGGCGGGCAGCAGCGGGGCCACACTGTTCTTGTTGCGGTCCAGCAGCGGCTGCTGGGGGCACGCAACGGGGGACAGGCTCGTGCTGTTGGCCACCTGCACATGACGATTTATGTAAAAACACCATAAATAAAACAATAATACTTCAATCTCAGTCACATTCGATTGACGATTACCACCATTTTAAATTTTCTACATTTGAACAGTGTCTGTCCAATGCCGGTACTTGGCCTGTTTCTGCTTTTGATCAAAAGCTAAAATGGACCGAGAATCAGCATTTATCGTGGACCATTAAAATGACGAAAATTCTAAATGGTATTCATATTCATCACCACTTAGTTGTGTAGAGTGGGAGTACAGTTGAAACCCGTTAATTCGAACCCTGATAATTAGAAGAAACGTGTAATTCAAAATATTTGGAAATATGTATGTCACATAATTTCGTTAATCTGACAGGCCAGCCGTGGAGGTAAAACTCTCTAAATTTTCGATTTACGCGGTTATACATGATTCTAATCCTTATGATTGTTTAATAAATCTGAATTTGACAGGCTGGCCGTGCCGATAAACGGCCATGATTTTTCATGTTTATTTCAAATATCTCAATTTAAAGGCCCGGCCGCGACGCTAATCGGCCCCGAATTTCAATTTACACGGAAAGATGTCATATTTTTACTAATTTATTTTGAATATTTATATTTTAATGGCCGGCAGCGAAGTAAACAGATGCAAAATTTTAAATAATATTTACAAGAATGTAAAGGGAAAAAATAATGATTAAATTAAAGTATTGTTTTTCAATGAAATAATAAAAAAGTACACAATGCCTAAACACTGTTCCTTGAAGTTTGTTTGTTTAATATTCTTATATAAAAACAGCTTTCAATTTTCTCTTAAAAGTACTGCATGTATCAGAGAATATGCCGGGATCCATCGAAGTTTGATTTTGATTGAATAACTGGCACATTCTTCTGATTGGATCCCTGACACCAGCATTTGTGCGCGTCCGGCTAATGTGGAATAAGTGGTTAAAGCTAGTTGTTCTGGGTGGTACTTTGAAGTTTATTGTTGAAGTTTCTATAAAAATATTTTAGATTGTTTTGCATTATATGTTGAGAGGTTTCTATTAGAAAGATGTTGAATGTGTGAGGTGTGGAGGTAGGATTCGTGTTTCTTGGCAAAAGTGGATTTAATATTGGATACTTGAAAATGATTGTGAGATTTAGCTCTTGTGTTCTGTGAGTGAGATATGTAGGAAGGTGATGATTTTATGCAGTTATTATAGATAATTTTTTTTAATAAACAACGTTCTTATATCAAGAATGGTATTTGTAATCAATGGGTTTCCTGTAGGATGTCGATATGGTTTTTTGAAGATGATTCTAATTATGGTTTTGTGAGATGTGTTTAGCGCCTTAATATACGTGTCTGCAGCTCCACCCCAGGGTGATATTCCAAAAGTTAAAATGCTTTGACAAAGGGCAAAGTAAACATTTTTTAATCGTTTTAGTGACATGATGTTTCTTATTGTTTTAAAAATATAAGATAGTTTCCGGATTCTCTTTACAAGTAGGTTAATATGGAGTTCCCATTTTAGTTTGCAGTCTACTGTTAACCCTAGATACTTAATATTATCCGGGTGTTCAATTTTTTGGCAGGTGCAGTTAGAGGTTTTGTGAAAGGAATGATAAAAATGCGGAAAGGTTTTTGGTTGACCAACATTGGTTTTGTATGATATATGTTGTTACCTGGGGGCCAGGACCAGGGCTGGGGGAGGCACAGGGCGGAGAAGGCACTGCGGGAATATGTCTGCTCCCACTGCTCGGGGCCAACTCTTCTTCAATAGGCTTTGTGTACTGGAATACAACAATTAATATTATTAGTACCGAGGTAAAGGCAGCTGTCATCTCCCAAAAACGTTTTTCGCGTAAAAATTCACATTATCGCAAATGCGAAATTTTCAGATCTCTACCAATAAGTGTTTTTTTTATGAAAACTGGTTTGATGATGAAATTGATAAAGACATTTGTCTATTTCTGTGTTTTGTTTGCAATGCATGTTGAATGTTGAATAGGGTGGGGTCATACTCACAATGCTCTTGGTGCGGTCGGGTCTGGAGGGCGGGGGCGGCGGAGGTGGGTCGGGGTGCTGCTCCGAGTCCGTGGGGGTGCTGCTGGAGGGGCTGCTGGACGACACGCGGGACAGGGACGAACCTGCCACACACACAACACAACGGGGTTAGATTCTTACACTCCTACAGCAGGGCAACAATATGCGTCATCAATGGAGAAACTCTTCATTACTTAGGTTGGGGTGTTTCAACTATGCTTCTCAACTGATCACAATTTGACAGAAAGCTGAAACGGGTACGGATCCATTTGAATTTCTGTGAGACACTACAACCTAAATCGTCAACTGTATTTATCAACGGTGTGTTGATAAATACAGTTCAATCCATCAAATGTGAACATCAATGGAGAAATCGTGGGGCAAGGTAAATCAGAGAAACTCTATCATGTACATCAATGGGGCAACAGTGATCATCGATGGAGAAATTCAATTATCAATGTAAGGTGTCTTTACTATTATTGGGTTCTGGAACAACTGCATTTTAACCACTTAGAATAACAAGGTTCCATCTCACACATCATTGTTATGCGATAATGAACGCTAAAATAACTCTCTCTAAAGCCCATTATTGCATGACATTGCTGCGTCATATGGAACCTTGTTAGTCTAAGGCAGTGGTCGGCAAAGTGCGGCTGCCGAGCCACATGCGGCTCTTTGGCCCCTTGAGTGCGGCTCTGGACACAAAAATCCACGAGCAAGCGCAACAGTCTTGTCTACAGTGGTCAGAGCTTATTGTGTCTGTAAATCGCGGGCGCCTTTCAAAGGTACCTTCCTGAAGAATAAAGTTGTCTTATTCTCCATTCAGCTGCACATCCAATAGGTATTTTTGACATCAATTTGTTTCACTTTCCGAGCCTGCTGAAGCATCGCCAAGAAAATAATTCCTCCATTGACAAACACTATTTCAAAACAACCATTTTAAATATGAGGGAAGCCCTTCTCAGCATGTTTCAGGAATTTAAAAACAGTAGAGCGACCTTAGCATGTGTCAAAAACCCTCTTAATGCTACGATAACAGATTTGAAATTTTCTCCTTTTGGCATTGACATTGGTAACTTTGAAATACAATTGCTGGATTTAAAAAAAAAAAAAAAAAAGGGAATTATGGAGTTCTAAATTTGAACGTCTTTATGTTGATTTGGAAATACTGGAGAGGGAACAAATGTGAACTTAGTTCACATCACAAGTGATCTGCTTTGAAAGACCCGGAGAAGGAAGACATGATCATGTTCAACCTCTGGAATAGTACTCTTATGATCAGCTGAAAAAACTCTCGTTTGCTCTTCTTTTCCTTTTTGGTTCTACATATTCATGCGAACAATCTTTTTCAACATGAATTTTATCAAGAGTAAACTGAGAAGTCGTCTTATTGATGAAAACCCGGAATCATGCCTAAAATTAAAAACAACAATACACAAACCTGACATACTCAAACTTTCCAAGTGTTTGTCAGTCATTGTCTTGATTTAAATTTATGGATACCTTACTTTTATACTATTTTTTATCAATAAATAAAATCATTATTAAGTACAAATCAAGTTTTATTCCGTGTACCCGTAGGTCTAAAATTATAATTAAGGTTTACTAAATTAATAAACAGATTTGGCTCTAAAATTTTTTTTTAATCGTTGTAATGTACATATTTGGCTCTTTGGCGAAAAAGTTTGCCGACCACTGGTCTAAGGGGTCAATTTATCATTTTGTTGATCGGAGCAACTTTATTCATTAGTGGAGCAACTGTGTCCAATGTGGGAACTCTATACATCAATAGAGCAACTCGTCCATAATGGGGACACTATTCATTAATGAGGCAACTGTGTCCAATGTGGGAACTCTATACATCAATAGGGCAACTCATCCATAATGGGAACACTCTATTCATTAATGAGGCAACTGTGTCCAATGTGGGAACTCTATAAATCAATAGGGCAACTCGTCCATAATGGGGACACTCCATTCATTAATGGGGCAACTGTGATCTTTTATGTAGTAGTATATTGTAAATTGCAACCT
Source organism: Halesus radiatus (assembly GCA_022606495.2). Taxonomy (NCBI): domain Eukaryota; kingdom Metazoa; phylum Arthropoda; class Insecta; order Trichoptera; family Limnephilidae; genus Halesus; species Halesus radiatus. The sequence continues at coordinate 289,039 of JAHDVE020011609.1, read as the reverse complement.
GACTCACCAGAGTGCGTGGTGTGGTGCACGTGCGCATGCGTCATGTACTTTGACAGCGGCGGCTGATTGCTGCTGGCGTCGTACCACTTGAGCACGTCCAGCACGGCCTGCGGGTTGCTCTTCTGCTCCTGCTTGCTGATGTTGGACGACACGAGCAGGCGCGCCCATGCTTCCGGCATGCCCTGAAAAAAAGACAGAACAAGAGTCAAGACAGAGTAAAAAATAAAAACAAATTAAGTGTTAACTAATGCTTCCGGTATGTCCTGGAAAAGGGCCAACACAAATGTTAAAATGGGGTAGAAAAGACAGTTAAAACGGGGTTATTATTACGGGTAGTGTTAAAGTGGGATAAAATAACAGCTGTGTGGTTACAATGTGATCATTATTCAGAAGCCTCGTTTCAATAGTGATCAACTTGACAATACGATTGCTAAGACTCTGGGTCAGTGCTCTTGTAGTCTCCAGATTGTAATAGTTTGTACTGTAATAGTTTGTATGCCGGTCTGATGATCGGAGTGTTCAACACAGCAGCTCATGTAACATGTGCTGCCACCAAACACTGTCAACGTCCCTCTTCTATGTGATGGCCTACACTGGCTTTGGAGTCACAGAAAGAGTTCAGTATAAAAACATCTTATGGTGTAAAAGGCAGTGATTGGCAGGATAGAAGCTTTGTTCCCAGTACACAACACAAGGGATTTCTATGTCCAATAGTGTTACAACCAGTGGCGGTTTGTGATCTTTTTAACAATGGGTTCAATCAGAAATTCGCCACAAGATATTATATTTCATGAAAGTGTACTTGTTATCCTTCGGCAAATTGTCAAATACAGCGGCAGTCACATAATTTAAATAAAGTTGGTGGGAGGAGTACTATAAAACTAATGACTTGGAGACAATACGTTTGTCCAAACTTTCTTAACTTATGCATTACAATCTGTTTGTTTTACTAGTAGATTTACAAACGCCATTAAAAACAAACGGTTAGAGAAAAGCAGGAACAAGATTTTTTTTTAAATAATAGCATTTAACTTAACATCCTTATTGTGCAAAATTCAGCCGGTCGGCAAAGTGACTGATAGGGGGCTATCTCGGTGTCATTCGTCAAACTTCCGAGGTCACGTGTCTTTAAACATTCCTTCGTTAGTGCTGGGCACAAACTGCAAAGGTTCGGCGTAGGTTATTTAATTTCACCGTCGGGTGGAGTGTGTCTTTTTGTACGAAGTATTTGGTTGGGATTGTAAGTCCATATGTGCCGAACCCGTTCAGCACAGCACCAATAGGAATATCACATTGCCCTTCAACAGTAGTATCCGGTTGCATGGATTTTAAATGCAGAATTTTAACAGCGTGGTGTAACACAAGTTAGTTGTTTATTTTTAATGAAAGTTCAGTGAACAATCGCTCTTTATATAAAACCGCCACTGGTTACAACCGTTAATGTGACAAAATGTATAAAAATACAATGAACTGATCAAGCAGCTTAGAGCTGGGCCTGTCGGATCGAGTTGGAATCCTACACCCAACGCTGACTTCCTCCACTCTGGTGACAATACTTCACAAACACGCAAGTGCACACAACAAACAAAGAACTAATATTAAAATATCATTTTCCAGTAATACTTTTATTTTGAAAAAATAAATTAGGGTGCGCCATAATATATAACATTTAGTTTGCTAAGCACGTGCAGCTATAATTTTAAAGAATTCTACAACTATAAAAAAGCATTCAATTATTAAAAATATATGACAAATATTAGTAAAACCCCAGTAATTATAACAATAAATGTATTAAGGTAGTTAGTTCAGCAACAGAAATAAACAAATATGTTTTTATAACCAAATAAATAAATATTGTAATTATAATCTATTATATAAAGAAGAATGTCCCGGGCAGGCGGTGTTTGTTTGTTTTCTATACAAATCTACAGTTTTATCCCGAGCTAGATGAAATTTTGCACTCAACTTTAGAAAAAAAAGGAGTGGTCACTGTCGACAAGAGATTTTGGAAAAACCGCCCCATTCAAAATAATAGGAAAATTACTGGGTATAGATAGGGGTGGGGTGCGGCAGGGGCAGAGGTAGGAGTAGGGGCAGAGGCAGGGATAGGGGTAGGGTAGAGGTAGGGGTAGGGGTAAGGGTAGAGGTAGGGGTAGGCGTAGAGGAAGGGGAAGGGGTAGGGGTAGGGGAGGGGTAGGGGTAGGGGAGGGGTAGGGGTAGGGGAGGGGGTAGGGGTAGGGGAGGGGGTAGGGGTAGGGGTGGGGATAGGGGTATTCATAACCTTTGGCAACGCTGGGTACTTCGGCTAGTTCTCAATAATTTAACAGTGACCATGCCACTGTAACTGCAAAACATTTTAACTAACTAACCATCACGCCATTTCAACCACAGGGGCAGGCACAGAGAATGGAACGCCATACAATTCTGTATTGGCGCACACTCATTGTGCTTCATTCACATGTATACATTGTGTCACACATACTCGTAAGTACTATGTTATTTTGATTCTTGGCTTCTGGAAGTGAAACCATTGTGATATTATTAACACTACTGTAATGCATACTTATATATAACAAATTTCAGTCATAAAGAACAATAAGCCAGAGTAAATGCCATTGAGTGCCTGCACAGATGGACGAAGCACATATAACTACACACTGTGGAATACATCAAAGCTATACTTACTGTGAGCGGTAGCTTGAAACAAAAATACGACACGAAAGCTCAATACATTTCTCAAATACATAGTAGATACCAACAGCTTCCCGTGACTCTATTTTACAATTTTCCATACAAAAAGTATCTTCTGTTTTTTTTTACATCACAAAAGTTACTTTCGCATGGAAAAACATTTTTCCGTAAAAAAAAGATCTGATCCAAAACTTTTTGTATGATATAATTTTTTTTCATACAAAAAGATTTGATACAAAACTTTTTCGTATGGAATATTTTTTTCCATATATATTTTTTTTCTGATAAGAAAATTGCATACAAAAAGTTTTTTTAAGGTTAATCGTAAAAATAAGTCACGGCACACTGCCGGTTGATTCTTGTAAATAATAATACTTTGTTGGGTTTAGTTTTACGACACTGATTGGTGGCACACAAAACGCAAAACTTTGCAGCACGGCTAAGTTAAAAGAAAACTCGGTGAAAAAAAAAACCAACTAAAATAGAAGAAAATAGTGAATAAAACAAAAACCTGCCATGTTTTGTCTAGAGTGTACATTTAGTTTTTCAATTTCATAAATGTCACATATATATATATATATATATCGGTAGTGTAGGGACATAATAACTTGATTGGTTATTTTCTGTTAAGTGTAAAAATACAGTTACTGTTTTAGTTGTATTTATAGCAAGATTCTCATTTTAATTATTAGTATTTTCTTTCGGTCATTTTAATTTATGTGGCTGCACTTTCATAGTAGATATCAGTTCACTCACAGCCGTTTTTCGCAACCCCACTGAGCAACTGCTGAGCCCAAATTTTGCCTGAACACTGTTCAAATCCACAAATTCGCTCTTCCCACCGAAATTTATGATCAATTTAGGATATAGATTTTTGTGGATTAAGTTCCCCTCAGCAGAAGACTAGTTATAAAAAGTGTCAACAGGGTGAACAAAAGTCACCGAAATGTCAAATTTCATTATTAGTTTACTATCTAATTTAGGTGATTTAGACAAAGATTTATTTCCGCTCCGAATGTCAAAACATGTTTTTTTTATGTTTTAAATAAAACTCAAGAGAACCCAACTTATACTTAACAAAACAGTTGACTGATCGGTGACTCAGATTGATGAATCGAAAAGTTGCGAAGAACGGCCGTCAGTGCAGCAAACGCAGCCAAAAATAGACAATTTCCCAAATTCAAGTCACGGTAACTTTCTATAGTATAAAATATCAAAATTATAAATAACATCAGCTGCATGATTCATTCTTCTTTTATAACGAAATTCTCAGTAAACAACAGCCTTCATTAACTTACTCTAGAGATATTAAAGCCTCGTTATAATATTTGTATTAATCATCAAAAATATATAAAGCGTAAACAACTATAGTGTTTTAACGAGTTAACAATCACCCATCTGCGTCAAGATTTTCGCGATATTATTTAATCCATCCATAAAATCCAAGATTTACAACCATGAGATCTTACAGATCGAGGACTTCCTGGCGCAGACAGTTACTGATGCATTTATTTTGGTAAAATCCTGATATCTGTATTTAATTTGAAGACGCCCTGAAGACCATGATCATGTTACTAACATAAAGGTTAGTTTGGTCAAAACATGACGAAAGATCGTAACATAATAACACACCGTTTTGCACTTATCAGCTTATTCCCAAACACCACAGAAATGTACTTCATTCAATCTATTCTCATACAAAATTTTAAACAAATGTATAATTAATTTTAGACATAATATTAACATTATCAATTGAACGCATTCAGAATTAATTTTGTAGGTCCAAACATATTGTATCAATGGCATTTACTTTGCAACAAAATTAAATCAAATCAGCGTATTATTCATTATGAACTTATTGTTTCAATCCAATGCTCATTTAAAAAATGGATGTTATTTAAAAATACAGGAATGATTGCATGACATATGATATCATATTGTTATGAATATTTTTAGTTTAATGTGTTTGTTTAAAATTAACGAATTCATTATATATCAATTCCAAGACATGAAGTCCATGCAATCCACCTAATCATAAATCACTAACTATTGAAGTACAATATAATTAATATTAGATACAAAAAAACTTATCACCCACTCTAAATAAGAATATTTAAAAGAACAAACCAAAAAATATTATTTCTGCCACACTAGAACATATCTCAAAACAAAAATAGTTTATAATACGTGTCAGCTTCACCATACTATCGAACATTTCCGCTAAATATACCATCAAACAAATCGTGGATTGCAAAGCAAAGCTATTTTTTTTTAAATACACAAGAAATAAAATTTATCAAAACTCAAACTGTAATATAATAGTACAGATTATTTCAACTGCTCCAAACGAGAATAAGGAGTTTTGGGCCTCCCTTCTGGATTCTATTTAACAGCAAGATTGCCCTCCCCACCGGCATGACCGTTGGCAAGTTGGTCCTGCAGGCCGGGAGATAAAACAGTCTATGCTGTCGGTGACGGAGATAACCATCGGGAACATAGAAATGAATGTTCTCCATGACAGCCGAATTTTCGAACCATCCGCGAATCAGTCTGAAGAAATGTGTCACAATGTGTACATCCCTTCTGACCCGCAGATGGTTCATTCCGAGCATACCTAGGAGAAAGTCGGTAGGATAGAGCCACGGGTAGTAGCCATATTCCCTCAAATAAAGAAATCTTAAAAATTTCTTCTGAACTCTCTCCAACATGAGGGAATACTTCACCTGATGTGGGCTCCAAACCACCGACCCACTCTCAAGCCTACTCCTTACTAGCGAGTTATATAAAATTATGAGAACCCGAGTGTCTTTAAAATTCCTTGAAGTACGTAGGACGAAACCCAGCATTTTTAATGAAGTACTACAGGCGACTTCAATATGAGCATGAAATGTCAGCCTACTATCAAACACGATACCAAGATCTTTCATAGTGGAGACACGTTTTAAACTTCGGGCGTTCATATTATACCGGTAAAACCAAGTATGACACGCCCTTGTGAAAGAAAGAATGAAACATTTAGAAATATTGAACTCAATCTGATTTCTCTTACTCCAATCAATGATTCTATCAATATCCGATTGGAGTCGATTGCAGTCTTCTAAAGTTAATATTTCTAAGAACAGTTTTAGGTCATCAGCGAAAAGAAGAAACCTGGAATGCAGAATGCTCTCTGCGATATCGTTAATAAAAATAGAAAAGAGGAGGGGGCCTAAATTAGAGCCCTGAGGAACTCCAGAGAGCACAGGAAATAATTTAGACAAAAATATTCCATGCGATACAAATTGTTTTCTTCCAGTAAAATAGCTGGCAAAGAATATTAGAAACCGTAAAGAAAAACCTATCATTGACAGTTTATTTAATAAGATGTAATGATTTACAGTATCAAAAGCCTTCGAAAAATCATTGTATGAGCAATCAACTTGGTAGCCTTTATCTAAGGATTTTGATACATAACTGTGAGTACCAATAGGTTCGTGTCTATTGATCGGCCCTTTCTAAACCCATGCTGTTCCGATATTATAAATGGCTCTACTTGCGACAGCATGTGTTTGTGGAGTATTGACTCGAACAGCTTTGCCGGGGCAGAGAGAATAGCCACCGGTCTGAAATTTTCCACAAATGTCTTTGACCCGCTTTTGAAGATAGGACAAAATTTTGAGACTTTCCAGGAATCAGGAAATATACCAGTTTCTAAAGAGAGGTTGAATATGAAGCTTAGGGGCAGCTTTAAAAAATCAACACATCCTTTCAGAAAAAAGACTGGTAAAAAATCAGGACCAAGAGAATGTGTATGTTTCATTTTTGTAATGGAAGATTTTACATCTGATTCGTCTATATGACGTATATCAATGTTCTGGGCTCCCTTCAAATTCATGTTGGCAGCAGTATTGGGATTTAGTAATAGTTACTATTATGGCTTATCTCAAATATCTATAATCTATAATATGCAGGAATCAATTTAATGGTTTTCACTGACTATGTTGTTAGGTTCGTAGATAGTGGATACCAAGTAGACTGTCACGCCTTCCAATCTGCCGAATTTTGTTTTCTCTGGGGTCCCCCAAGGATCAATCATAGGGCCACTTCTCTTTCCTATTTTCATTAATGACATTGCTTAAGTCATGCTTTTTATCCGTTTTCTCCTTTTCGCAAACAATCTCAAATTATTTCTTCTAATTAGAAGTATTTTGCGTTGCCTACATCTTCAATCTGACATTAACATTTCGGAATGGAGTCTATGCAATCAACTTCATTTCAATTTCTCGAAATCCACAGTCCTTTCACTAGAAGATTTAGTCTCACCTACCACAAGTACACTATGTTAGGTCATAATCTAAGCATGTTTCCACTATTAAAGATACCCAATTCCAAGGGATATGAAAATAAACTTTCATTTCGTGTTCATATCGAGGGGGTGTGCCAGTCTGTATTAAAAATTTTAGGATTTGTTATCCGACCCATTAGGGTCTTTAGGGATAAAGAATTGTACTTCCCGTTAGTCCACAGTAGGCTGGAGAGTGGGTCGGCTATCTGAAATCTTCACAAGGTGGGGTGCTCCCTCATGTAGGAGGGTTTAGAAATTTTTTAGAGATTTCTCTACAAGGGGAGCAGGGCCACTATCCGTTGCTCTATCCAACTAACTTTTTTTCTGGGCATGCTCAGATTTCACTCCCTGCAGCTCGGAAGGGAAGGGAATTCCTTTACCCATTTGTTTAGACTGCTGCGAGGCTGTATAGAAAATTCTACTATTTTGGAGGGCATAAGTCGCTATGTTCCTGAAGACTGTCTAAGACAGCGTCGTCGTGGATTATTCTATCTCCCTACCTGCAGGATGTAGGATCAACCTGCCAATGGTTCTCCCGGTGGGGAGGAGTATATTGCTCCTGAATAAAATCTCACAGGATATCGACATATTTTGCAGAGAGTGACATTTGACCAAAGCCGTACCCGTAATATTAACTTATGTTTTACTTTAAAAACCTACACAGTAGTATATCAGCTGTTTCTATTAGGTCAATAGTATTGAAGGGTAGACAGGCTAAATATTCTAAAAATAATAATTAGATATGGCAGTGGCGGGATTTTGAACTTAATTCAAGTTGGAGCAATCAATTTCATATTACAATAATGGTTTCGGAATAGAATTCTTTTCGGTTTGAATTCACAATACGAGATGGAAAGAAATCTGGCAAATATGCGCTAATAAAAATGGTTCATTTTTATAGCGCCATTTCTGTTAAATTTGAACTCTAGGGCACAATACTTACACAATACAGTGCCCTTGAGGTGATGTTTCACAAAAACGGCGCTATACAAATTATCCAATTATTATTATTATTATTAATACTGATGTGCGTGATCATAACCTTCAAATGAAATAAGCAATCAAAAATTACAGTTTCAGGCTGCGAAATTTCAGAGAGCTATCGATTATGGTAATCTAAGGAACAAAAAACTCTAATAGAGTTTGGTCAAACAGATCAAATAAATAAAATCTTACAAAAAATGTAATGTAATAAGCCTAGTTTTTTTTTTTTTTTTACAATTACTAATGTTACGTCTCATATTTGGAGCCTAACCAAAAAGAATGTAGAAAATCTTTGGTTATATTGTGGTTAAGCATAAAATTAAAAATATGTATTATCACTTTTTTACTACTATTTCTGTACTAAAGAATCATGAGCAGACAGACATTAGATTATAATTATGCATCTTGGGCAATTTTTGTATTTTAGCTATTTAAATCCTCGAATGCAGATTTGATTAAATTTCCGACCACTAGAAATAAAATAAAAGTAACTCTGTCACCACGCCACACCAGTTCCATTCTACACTACAAGCAGGGCCATGTATACCAATGCCGGAACTCATATCGATGGCTTGGAGCACAGATATCGTATTGTATCTTTGTAACTGTTCTCTTGGGATAACATCAAAGTTCACAGTTTGAAAATTTAATTGAAATATGTAAATATCCTTTGAATAGTGTGATTTAGAGTACAGGCCATATTTGAACACATAAAAATATGGGTTCTTCTTAGTAGTCTAGTTTGTAACTACGTGTTTGTGCTATAAGTCATCAATATTCTGTTGTCATAAGAAAGAAATACATATATACAACTCTAGATGTTTTTTTTAGTGTTTCCGTTCCTATTTCCATTATAAAAACCTTGTATTTCAATACAAAACGATGTTATCTATTGAAATAAGTGGTTATACGAATTATTCTTCCTCTTTGTATGGTGGAGGAGAGCTAGTGGAGGACATAGTAGGATGTTGAGGTTATTCAGCCAATCGACGGCACCGGGAGTCACTTGGTTCAGCACAGATGTGCCATAGGGAAACTAATGAAGGGGACATTCTTCTACAATGTGTTGTTGTTTAAAATGTCCACATTCAAACAGTTCGGAATCCTTTAGGCCCCATTTATGCATCATATACGCACCCCGGCAGTGACTGCACCAGATGCTGTTTAATAATGTAGATGGAGAGAACTCTAGCAATTTAATAATAGTGTCTACAACAAGGTGCTTGTTTTTCACGACCGAGGACTGTCACCGAGTTCGCCATGACTCTTCAGGGGAGTGTTGTGATAGAAGCAGTCTTTTGTCTTCAATCCAAAAAGGTATCCCGGACGTCAGGCGGCTGGCTGGAAGGTTTGCAAGGTGATCTTGAAGTGGAATGTTACTATTCACGGCGTTTTTGTATTCTTTGAGGGTTGCTGTCTCTCATCTTACAGTGGGCGATCCGATGTTCGAGAGGACGGGTAGCCATTATAGTGAGATGGAGGGAAGTGTTCCACTCACCGTGCGCATAGCAGAACGCAATGGAAAAACTAATGTAAAAATATCTAAAATTGAATATACGTGTTTCTTTCTTATGACAGGATTATGGGACATGCATATTTTGGCCTCTTTCCATACGTAATATATAATCCCATGTCTTATTTTCAGATTCAATCATTAAAATGAAGCAAAAAAAATTTTAAAGAGAAATGAATGAATTTAGGACTTACGGTGAATTCACCGGTGACGGCGTCGAAGCCAACGTGTATAGTGTGCTCAAAGTTAGTCGGGTAGCTGATGTTGGGTTTGCTATCGTTGTGCGAGGACTGGCTCTTGGAACCCTTCATCTTTGCCTTCAGGGTCTTCTTCTTGCGATCGCCGGAATCGTCGGGTTCTGGAAATTAGAAGGAGATTCTTATTATTACTCATTTTTCTTATTAAAATACTAGCGGCAATTCCCGGGGGAAGACGTCCAGTTGACTGAGCGAGGAGACTAGGATAAGGGGTAGAAAAAGATGTGATTTGATTCAATTCAATTCAATTCTTTATTCCTTTTAAAAAATTAACATTTTAAGACATTTTTAAAGATATTATTAGATAAGACAGGATGTGCAACATCCAAAATAATTACTTATAAAAAATAATAAAAATTAAAAGAAAGTAGACATACATAATCCCAGTAAATTGCATACAACACATACTGGTATTATACAAGTAGCAACGAAGCTTTATGTTTAAACGCAGCTTCATTGATGCTAAATATGTCCATATCCAAAGTGATTCTATTTAACAGTAAGATTGCTCTCCCCACCGGCATGACCATTGGCAAGTTGGTCCTGCAGGCTGGGAGATAAAACAGGCTATGCTGTCGGTGACGGAGATAACCATCAGGAACATAGAAATGAATGCTCTCCATGATAGTCGAGTTTTCGAACCATCCGCGAATCAGTCTGAAGAAATGTGTAACAATGTATATATCCCTTCTGACCCGCAGATGGTTCATCCGGAGCATACCTAGAAAGTCGGTAGATAAGCTATGTACCTCAATTACACGCAAGTGAGGAAAATTTGAACTTACTTAAGGCACACGGACATGCCCACAATGCAATTCAATCAGTTTGTCTCATCGGTAGATAAGGCATATCTAAAAAGAGTCAATAATATCAGCCAGACTTAGATTATATCTAAAATTATATTATCATAGGTGATTCAACATATGAAACATGTTGATTATTTAGAAAATTAGTTTACTTCTGAAAAATCTATTATTGAATGAAAGAGCTATAGATTTTTGCGAGAATCACATATTATTTAGGAAGCCATTATGATTTTATCTGGCCAGGAAAATTGAAATGAAAAATATCAAAAAATGGTAAAAAGTGGCATTGATTTCATAAAATTGAAATGGCTTTATCCCTGTTTGGTGACCAGATCTCAATAGTCAGGTACTTCAAGCACTTTCGGCCTCGAAACAAACCCCATTAAATATGCATATAAGCATGTATTTCTTAATACGCACAAAATTGATGAAAAACACATTTTATTGGTTTAATTACGACGAGGAACAAGTATTTCAGTCACCGGAGAAGCAAAATCACCCACTTTAATTCATTTAAAGCTTGGTAAAGTTTCACGTTTTTGTAGCACTTGACGGTTAGTTTTTTTTTTATTTATGAAAAAAACCCAAATTAAGAATATAAAAACCTATTTTATTAAAACCTAATATATTGTAACTAACTAACTAACCATCATGCCGTTTCCCCGCAGGGGTAGGCAGAGAGGACGGACCGCCAAACAACTCGATCTTGGCATACACTTCTTGCTTCATTCACATTCATACATCGTCTCATACATTCTCTTATATTCTTCGGACTTCTGACATGGCCCGACTCGAGTATTTGATTCACTTGATCGTGCCATGTCTTCCTCGGGCGTCCCCGGCTTCTTCTTCCATTCACATTCGCGTCATATATTCTCCTTACACTCCTTTCTTCGTTCATTCGCTCTACATGCCCAAACCATCTAAGAGTCCCTTTCTTAATCTTGCTCACTACGCTTACATCAGCCCTGCATTCTTTATGAATCTCAACATTTTTCACTCGATCATACATGGTTTTACCACACATTCGTCTCAGAGATCTCATTTCTAGAGCATTCAGTCTACTTTCATCCTTCCTCTGCCAGTTCCATGCCTCACTGCCATACATCAGAGGTTGGTATCAGCACTCCATTGTGGACTGCTAGCTTCGCTTCTTTGGACAACTTTTTGTTTGCGCCAACCGCGTTCAGTCCTCCGTTAATGGAGTTTCCTGCATTCACCCTTCTTTCAATATCCTTATCAGTCTTTCCATCTCTCGTATACATACTTCCCAAATACACAAACTCATTGACCTGCCAAATATTCAATTCACAATTATATTGCATACTGTTTTCGTACTCTCTCTTTCGAACACCATGACTTTGGACTTATTTACATTCATCATTAGCTCATTCTTCATACATACTTCGTTCATCCTAGATACGAGGTACTGTAGATCTTCCATACTGTTAGCAATCAGCACCGCATCATCAGCATATAACAGACAACATACTTGCAGACTACTCATTTTCGCGCCCAGGCCCACCTCTTTCAATTCTTGCATACAATTATCCATGTATAGATTGAATAACCACGGTGACATTACGCAGCCTTGCTTAACACCTTTTGTGATGTCAAACCACCCGTAAAATCACCGTTTGCCCTAACACATGCAACGCTTCCCTCGTACAGCGATGCGATTGCCTGTATAAGATTTATATTCACACCATACTTAGACAACACCTTCCATAACTTTTTTCTGTCAACTCTGTCTAGATCTACAAAAGCACAAAAAAGTTTCTGTTTTTTTTGCCAGAAACTTCTCTGTGAGCATACGCAACGAGAAAATCTGATCCATGCACCCCCTTCCACTCATAAATGCGCCTTGCACATCCCATATTTTATCCTTAGAAGAAAAATATGTGCTTATTGCATATTTACCCAAACCCCAATTGGGAATGATATGGTCTCACTGGCTCCGATTAGCGGGGAGCAGTTAGATAAAATTAAAATAAATAAGTAATACAAAGCTAAAATTAGCCAAGTAACAATAACACAAATATACTTAAATTACTTTAAATATACTTCAGATTAAACTAGGTACCTATTAATGAAACATAAAATATTATTTAAAAAATAATAATAAAAATGATTAAATATAGATCAAGCCCCACTTCTTCTCCTGGTGCTCTCTCCTTGGAGCTATCTGAAGCCTTGTGGGCGGGCTCATGGGCACACGAGTTTGGGGGCCCTTTTTGAAAGCCAAAAACCTACAGGAAAACAATTGTATTTTTATTTTCTGTATCCTCAATTGGCGGCACCTCGCTGAGGCCCCCTCCAAGTTTGGCGCTATAACAAAAATTGACACATTATTTGTTAGTCCTGTGTACCATTTTGGTACCTAGCTGGGAGGCCCTCCGAGGTGGGGCTCTAGGAAAATTTGACAAATTATTTTCTCAAAGCTTGCGTCCTCAATGTGTACCATTTTGGCAACTAGCCGGGGCCCCCTCCAAAGTGGAGGCCTTAGGAAAAATTGAAATATTATTTTATCAGCCGTTTGTCTTCAATGTATATCATTTTGGCACTAGCCGGGGCACTCTTTGAAGTGGGGGCCCTAGGAAAAGTTGAAAAGTTTCTTTCAGAGTTGTGTCCTCAATGTGTACCATTTACACAGCATCCCCAAAGATGACATATGCCCTAGGGAACTTATTTCCATTGAGGCGTCCTATTAGTAGTTAATGTTATTTTTTTAATCAGTCCTTGACCGGGCGAGGGGTTGGGGCCGAAGGCGCACGTCCGTGTGTGGGTATTACATATTAATTTATTTTTTTAAATTATGAGAATACTGCACAAGAGTCCCAACTGCTCCCTGCTAAGCAGAACCAGTGGGACTATGGCATTCCCAATTGGGGTACGTTGAGAGGCAAAAAGGTATGGGGAAGGGAATTGGGGAGATCAGATGAGAACATTCAGATTTGAGGTTATGCCTTACATTCGAGTTTGACAGTTTATTATTTATAAACAAACAATAACATCCAAAGGAAAAAAATCATAACTCATTTTTTTTTATAATTTTAATCCATAAATTTTATTTTGTTTTTCTATTATTTATTTAACATCTAATACACGACTACTTGGATACATAATAATAATAATAATAATAATAATAATAATAAATGGATTATTTTTATAGCGCCGTTTTCGTGAGAAAATCACCTCAAAGGCGCTTAGATTTAAGAGTTACAAAAAAAATCATCTTACTGTGTAATTATCATCCTTCCAAAACGTTAAATAATAATAAAATTGTCTTAGAACATGATGTAGAATCATGTCCTTTGGAAAAGTGCCACTAATTTCTGGACACCGACTAACTAACTAACCATCACACTGTTTCCCTGCAGGGGTGGGCAGAAAGAACAGACCGCCAAACAACTCGATCTTGGCATACACTTCTTGCATCATTCACATTCATACATTCTCTTCTATTATTCCAACTTCTGACATGGCCCGACTCAAGTATCTGATTCACTCGATCGTGCCATGTCTTCCTAGGGTGTCCCAGGCTTCTTCCATTCACATTTGTGTCGTATATTCTTCTTACAGTCCTTTCTTCAGTCATTCGCTCTACATGCCCAAACGGTCTAAGCGTCCCTTTCTTAATCTTACTCATTACGCTTACATCAATCAGCCTTGCATTCTTTACGAATCTCAATATTTTTCACACAATCATAAGTAATTTTAACACGCATTCGCCTCTGGATACCTTTTGGTTAAAGTAAAAAAATATACACTTGGACCATTGTACTTTTTTAAAAATACATTCATCTTCTTATGAGCCATCTCGGTGTTGTAATTGAAAACCTTTTAAACGGTCGCAGTGCGCTCATTTTTTCTCTACTATAAAATGGCAGACTATACATTCGCTTCCAGTGTATTTCAAATAAGGAAACAATGGAAGACATTCTATTTTATACCGCATTCAGAATGTTATTAAATATGGACACGGCCAAATATGTATGTAAGCTCTAATGGTTATAAGTTATTCCATTGTTGGATATTCACAACTTCCGTTGAACGTGATTTCGGAATCGTAATGTATCAATTTCAATTGGACAAGAGAAATCAAATTTTACTTAACCGCCCGTCCTCTGGGTTATTATTCAAAAAGTAGGTAAACAAAAAAATCAGGTTTTTTTCATTAGATTTCGCAATAACAATACGTGTTTACAATATACCAACTAGTATAGGAGAGACGAAAATACCCGAACATATCCGTTAGCATCGGCTGACCTCGAAATACTAAAAGAGATGACGCAGGAACAAACTTGACGTATGCAAATGTTTTGTGGGTTTCGGGTATAGTTTTTTTGTACCTGAACGTACAGGATACAGCTTGTTGCATTTGTGCGATAATATAGCGGCCGTATCACGTACCACGTTCATATAGGTAGGGCGGTTAAACTGTTGGCATGATCTCAAATAACCAAAGCTGAACCATGTTGAAGTTTGTACCCAGTACTTACGAATGAATGTTTAAAGACACGTGACCTCGGAAGTTGGACGAGTGTCACCGAGATGGCCCCCTATCTTTGCACAATAAGGATGCAAGTTAAATGTTATTATTTTACTTTCCATAGTAGTAAATATTTGTCCGTTTTTATTTTCTTATTCCTGCATTTCTCTAACGGTTTAATTTTAATGGCATTTGTAAATCTTCTAGTAAGACAAACAGATTATAAAGCATACTTTTGTTTTCGTATTTAAAATTCAATCTTTTTTTTAGATAAAACATTATATTCCTAAGGTAAGAAAGTTTCGTCAAAAGCCGTAATGAGTCAAGTGGCTAAGTCATTATGGTACCCCTCCCACCAACGACGATTCGCCTAATGACAACAACAGTAAGTACATTTTGATGAAATGCAATATCTTCTGAATTTGTGATTCAACCCCCAGTTAAAAAGACCACAAACCGCCACTGTTTATAACCATATTTAAATAGCCAGGTATTTTACAAAAGTCATCTACCCATCACCTCACCCTTCAGCCGCAAAAAATACCCCAATTGTCTCTGGACAGATGGCACTCTACATTAACCTTTCCCTTACGGTGCTAAAATAAAAATGCGCATTCCGGTGTTGGGTAGTCACTACACAATCAAAAATTAGCGATTTTAAATCGGAAAATAAGAAAATTCATAGCTAATCCCCTTAAGTAATTATAATTGATAATTTCTTCAAATGATTAATAACTTTGTGGCATCATTATTAATTATATAATTGAAAATACACTTTGTATTTACCACTTTACTTAAAATATATAAATATTTCTATATTTTAAGTAAAGTGGTATATACAAAGTGTATTTTCAATTATATAATTATAATTGAAATCCAAAATTATAATAATTGAGATTTATTTGCTGAAAACATTAAAATACCATCTGGCAACGCTCACGGAATGGGTACAGATCCACTCTGGTTGCAAGGCCGAGAGCTACTGCCGCTAGCACGCTTCTACGCCTCGAAGGAAAAAACACGACTGAGAACATTGAGCTTCTCGCGCTTCTACAGTATACAAGAGTGAGATGCGAATATAGTGTTGCGCTTCCCGCATACTTTTCAAGTATGGTCGAGACCCAATGTCGAGGCACTCACAGCGCTGTTATACACGAATTTGTTTCCGATGTTCACAAAATACCTTCGATCTATCCGATAAATTGTGATTATTATTAATATTATATTTTTAAATCAATGCATAAATATATTATGGAGGAATACCTAAAATCTTAACCTTGTATTTATTATATTAATAGAGATATTGATGGATATTCAAAGCAACGTGTAGAAGATACCCATCACAGGAAAGGGAGGGTTAAAAAGGGCTAATCAGTTATTCTAAAATCTATGCATACAAATCACTGGAATGATAAAGCTGAGATATTCTTCTTCTGTATGTGACCAGAAGGATGTCGGCGGTTGGTCACACCTGGATTATCTTATTTATTTTCAATGCATCTTTCATTTATATAATGAACATCTGTACTTATTTATTATATTCAAATTAATCACACAGAATAGCATAATGCAATTTCTTGACTGAAGGTAGGGTTAGGATGCAAGGGTTGCTAAATGTAAATGACAAAAAAACGCATTTACGGATAGCGGTTGGTAGTAGTAGAATAATATTTTGTGTAGGAAGGGGTATTTGTGGGTTGATCGTATAATTTTCAAGTTTTGTTCTCCGGATGAAAAACACATCTTAAAAAAATGAGGTTGTTGACTTTATTGACACAGAATCAAGTTGGATGTCTGTTAATAAACTTAAACTTAACCCTACCAAAACAGAGTTCATTTGGATATCTTCTCCCGGAAGGCAGGGCCTTCTTGATTTCAGTCCGATTCAAATTCAGGGCACTGATATCATTCCTTCTAAAGAAATTAAATTTCTTGGTTTCACTATCGACAGTTGTCTATCTCTTGAGTCGCAAATCTCAAAGGCGGTAAGTTCTGGCTTTTTCCATCTTAGACAGATAAAATCAATCAGTAGATGCCTTCCCTCTGATGCAGCTAAGACACTAATAAATTCTTTTGTTGTCTCACGTATGGACTACTGTAATAGTGCATATGCTGGTCTCCCCCAGAAACAACTCAATAGGATCCAGTCTGTCTTCAATGCTGCGGCGAGAATTATATATGGTGAGCCTAAATATTGTCACATAACTCCACTTCTAAGGGATCGCCTTCATTGGCTTCGATGCCCTGAAAGAATAGAATTCAAAATTTGCTTAACAGCCTTCAAAGCACTCCACGGAAAGGCACCAGCCTATATATCTGAACTCTGTGTCCGACAAAACCCAGGTGATAGACAGCTTTCTTTGAGGTCAGCAGATTTGAATGCTGCTAACCGATTAGTTGAACCCTCTCGGTCAAATAAACCCGTGTACTATGATCGCGCTTTTTGTATATCGGGCCCGGTCATCTGGAATAAGCTTCCCCCAAATATTGCTAACATTCAGAATTTAGCAGAGTTCAAACGGGTATTGAAAACAAAATTATTCAAAAAATCCTATCCGACATAAAACATAAATTCATGTACGTAGAAACATAATTTCAGGACATTATTATTATTATTATAATTTTTTTTTTTTTTAATCCTCCATAGCTTATTTAGTTGCGGTTTTCTCTCCTTGTTATTTAATTCCATTAGTATTCAGTGAAAAACCATGTATATAATGTGATATAATTTTCTCTTGTTATTTGTACCTACTATATATTTGATTATTTACACCCTTAGTTTCTAAATTGTTATTTTATAATACCCGCTCATGAATATTGTATGTCATAGTATTAATTTGCATATTGTATATATATTATAATAACAGATATACTATGTAGTATATCTGTTATTTTACAATTATATTAGGTTAGGTTAGTTAGTGTAAAGCGCACTTGAGGTGAACCTTCACAAAACTGCGCTATAGAAATTAACTTTTATTATTATTATTATTATTGTTGGTCGGTGGAATAGAGTGCGAGTATGAATAGTTCAGGGGTACCTTTGGGAAGGGGTCTCATATCCACGGGAGGGGCAGAGTCCACTCTGTCGGTGCCCCGGTTGCTGGTCAACCTGACCGGAGGAGCCGGGGGCTTTTCCTCATCGCTAGACATGCTACCGCTGCAGGAACCACGGTCTCAAACCAAACTCTGCTCCGAACGGCGGCTGCAAATGTACGCTTAACCCCGACAAATTATATTTCATGCCCTTAAAAGGACGTGTATGCGACATGTATAATTATGAACGGGCGCTCCTTCGCTAGGAGAGCTATGCGTCAAAGAACATCCCGACATGTCTGCTAGGCGACTGGCGAACTGACATTTGACGAAATGTGAAACCTACACATTATATCGAAGCCGCGCTGAATTCACCGACGATCACTCTTATTATAAATGACGTGCGAGCGTAACAACATCGGGAATATGCATCGCTTATCGAGAAAAACGCGTCGAATCACTTGTAAAATAACTCGGATAGATATGACTAACCGCCATTGCGTGATATTGACAGAAAAATATAGAATACAAGGACACATATAGTTCTTACTCTCACTTTAGCGTTGCGTGGGAGTGAGAAAGAGCACGGTGCGTTTGCCATTTATCATTTGATGCTAATAACAACCCCCACACACCCAGACCCACTGCAATACCTACATAATTATTGTCTCAACTTTGTGAACACCTGTACCTGCACAGTGTACTGAAATAAGCTGCCTACAATTGTGAACAGGCTATGATATTGTAGCAATATAATAGTTTAGTATTGGAAAACACACTTTTCTTCTTGAACGTATACTTCTTGTAAGGTATACTTATATTTGAGGCTTAATTACATTTGGTTTGATCATGTAGAGCGAATGAACGAAGAAAAGAATGTAAGAAGAATATATGAATAGTTTGAAAATGGCCTTAAGCGCGAAACAGCTGTCGCAATAATAAAAAAACTAAAAATGCTTGCAGAACTTAATAAAAGCATTATTAAATTTGGTTTACATTAAATTAAAAAAAATATATTTATATATATATGACGCGAATGTGAATGGAAGAAGAAGCCGGGGACACCCGAAGAAGACATGGCGCGATCGAGTGAATCAAATACATGAGTCGGGCCGTGTCAGAAATAAGAATAATTGAAGAGAATGTATGAGACCATCTATGAATGTGAATGAAACGAAAAATGTATGACAAGATCGAGTCGTTTGGCGGTCCGTTCTCTCTGCCCACCCCTGCGGAGAGACGGCGTGATGGTTAGTTAGTAAATCACATTTCATTTCATGCAGTTGGTGGGTAGACGCATCCCAATTCGATAAATATAAACTTTTTTTATAAATATATAAACATGTTATCTAATAAGACGGTGCAATTTATTAAAATATCGTTTTCCGAAAAACGTGTAAATTGATCGTGTAACGTGACCACGACGGGATCCGCGCAAAATTTTACCCTTGGCACACTACGAAAATATTAGACTACGGGGGCTCGGCGTTCCAAATGGATGACAGGTACAAAATTCCATGAATAGGAAGTATGTTTTGACATAGCAATCGGAATGCAAGCGTTCAACAAGTACAAATTTTGCAAAAATTGCATTTCGATGGTTTCGACCCACTAAAAGAAGGGTCGAACGGAAAATTAAAAAAAAAAAAACAGAGATGTATAAAGGATAAAGTAAATATTATATGTTAAGGAAAGCAGAGTCGATTAGTATTCCATTTTTTGTGCTGGTTAGGTAAATTATGTGATGGAGACTGATCATAATGAAAAATGTTATAATAATCTCCATAGGTAAGTACTTATTATTATATTATCAGGTAAAAAAGCCATATGGTAATACTAAACACTGTTCGTATTTTGTAGTTTTTGTACCGGTGTCGTCCAACGTCCATTTTGTTTTGACAGTTGGAAGGTGTTGGAATTGTTTGTTTGCTGGAGGTTTATTTTAAGTTACAAGACATTAAAACGAGAATATCAAACTTGAGAAACGCTTTTCAATTTATTTAGTGGCTCACTTAACGTAAGTGCTGTTTTGAAGTAAATAGCATTTGAGATGTCATTATCCCCGCTAATGGATGATGAAGAGTTGAGTAATTTTGACGATAGTATAGTGACACCCAGGCACGTATTTACAAGTCGATTTCTGAGAAGTTTCGAGAGGGTAGTTATAAACAACGACTATTTGTATGCGAACATATCACGGCCCTTTTTTTGTTTAGGCTTCCTTAAAGGGCCCACCATCTTCCCCATGCGCTGGGACAATTCTATCTGCGAGGGGGTTGATGAAAAAACACCATGTCCGAAGACAAGCGCGTGTGTGAAATGCAGGGGATATTCCGAAGACCCGAAACCCGGGGAAAATTACGATCACGTTTCATGCTTGAAAGAAACTCCGAGGGTAACCGGATGGAATGCGAGAAGGGATGGGTAAAATCGACGCTACAAACACCACCTCTGGCGGCTTCTTACTGATTCCATCTTCCGCACCACAATCCCCTGAGTGTGCCTTCCCCGCCTCTGGGAAATGCCTCTTCTCCTGCCGTTTCTTCAAGTCTGAAGATGTCATATTTACCTCCACACCGAGCCACCTGCAGGCTTATTGTAAAGCTTAAAGTAACTTGTTACTCTAAGTTGTAGAGTCAGTGTCGTTCATCCTTGCTGTGTGCCCGGCGGAGCCTTCCCAGTTTTATAATTGCTTGACTTATTTTGCTCTTGACTCAATGATAATGCTCATGAAAATCTTAATGCTAATTCACTTATAAACCTCATACTAAAGGGTTGAGTAAAATTTAGTAAATATCTAGAGGACTGCCTCAATCATAATACCCACAAATTACAAATTTACCGGAGAATAAAAGGTAAAATTACGCATTTCCGCTTCAATTTTTTTTTCTTTTTCTTTAAACCCAAACTAAGACCATAATAACCTGTTTTAAATATAATACAGTATACTAATTACATATAGAAGGTTTTTAGTCTGGGTTTACAGACAAAAACTAACCTAAAAATTCTATACAAAAACTTCAAACTTTACTAAGCTTTAAATGAATTTATTCGCGTTATTTTGCGTTTTCGCATATGGCAATATTTTTTCTAATTTTTAGTAATCTGAAAAGAAGTTTTGAAGCGGAATTGTTGAATTTTACCAAGAAAAATAATTCATTTAGCAGAAAATATTTCCAGTTTTAAAAGAAAAACAAAAATTCATAAAAATATTTGCATATGAGGACAATGAATTTAATTTTTTACCTTTTTTTATATAAAAAACGCGTAAATATTAAAGAAGAATTGACGCCATTTTTAATGTTAGTATGAAATGACACTTGTCAAAGTGCCAAAAGGGCTAGTATATGTAAATTAGTTGAAACGAAGTGTTATTTCAATAGTAAAATTTTACTGCTGTAATTTCACTTCACTCGATTTTATAACTATCTAATAAATTTGCGAAGATTTGAATTTTGATGTTGAAAAGCCAATAATATGTATTCTATTCCAAATTTAAAATTAAAATGCATGTTCAGTTCATTTCAACATTCTATTCCAAATTTAAAATTAACATGCATGCTCAGTTCATGTCAACAACATGTTCAGAAAATACCTACATGGTCAGATTGTATCTCTCAAAGTAGTGATTTCGAATATGTGAGTTTTGTTGGAATACCTGAATTTTTATAATTTTATTTCATCTCAGAAATTTACATGAAAATACCACCAGAACATTCTGGGGCATAACTGAACAGCATAAAAAAACATGACGACAATCTGTCCAACATAATGAATTTTTTAAGTGATAAATAATAATCTAAGACCAATATTTGAACATCAATCAATACACAATAATTTAATAATCTTTTTACCTTCAATGATCCGCGCATCACCCGCGGACCGGCAATACGCGCTCACAGATGGTGATAATTTAACATGTAATGCTTTTAAATATTGAAATTAATTGTTTGTTGGTGGGTGTACACACGGAATATATACAGAAATAAATAGTTATTGTAGATTTAAAGGCCAGGTCCTTCACTTCAACTAGTAATACATTATTGTAGCGCTAACATATACAATATTTTTATGAGGTTCTTGAAGGACTTGCTTATAAACTCATTATAACAATTTATTCCACTTCGTATTCCGTATATACATACACCTGCCAACAAACAATTCATCTCAATATTTAAAAGTTAGTGCTAAAGGTGTTTTTTTTATAAAATGTTTGATTTAATGCATATCACATTTCGTTTAATCTTAAATGGAAAAACAACTGATTTTTTAAAAATCTTAGATTGTACAGTAATGATTCTAAGTGAAGACTGATTTGTTATATTATTCTAATGGTAGAGGCCAATGAAGACATAATCTCTAGAAGTGTGATCTGTTCCGATTCAAAAGGAAACTAATGTTGTCATTTTATGAGACCTTTCAACAGACCAATGGAATTGATTATCTACTTAGAAAATATTTCAATATTTGAACAATTTTACTAGAAGTAAGCAAAGATTGACCTTTGGCACAGACACTATACACTTGTATTGGTTTATCTACTCAGTGGCAGAGGCGGTGATAAAACATGATCTTATTCTTGTAATGTAATTTTTTAAAGACTGACATTCCATTAATTGCTTTCCATACATCTTTTTAAAAGGATTTTTCCTTTTGTTTTACCTATACATAATAATATGTATTAATCTCTTTGTTCCTATATCAGACTGATTGAATTAAGTATAGAATAAAATCAATCATACTCAATTTTTACTCTCTTAGTCCCAGTGATTCCCAAACTTTAAAATTTGAAATCAAAGTATATTGCTCGAAATGGCTTTAGCTGTGTTCAATGACTAACTGAATAACCGGGTAATGTAGATTTGAATGGAAGCCGGTGTAGCCTCTGAATTAGTACCATTTGGTTCTAGGTCCGAGAGAGTCAATGAAATCAGCTAATTTTGGGAATCATTGTTTTAGATTTAAGGGTGCTCCCTCATGGGCTAGTAAGGAATTAACGTAAACCAGGCTCAGCAAAAATGCGGGTAATGTTGCTCGATATTAAGCTGCATGGACTCATACATTTGCAGTTGTCAGTATATTTGCAGCCATTGAACTGTCAGTATTGCAGATTTCTGTTTTACCATCCCGCATTACCATATCGCCGAGTGAGTCAAGTGATGGCGAGGTCGTGGAATTTTACATTTATTCATGATGGTTTTGTGATATATAGAATATTTTATTGATATTTTTTAACTAAAAGAAATGCTAAAGTTTCTTCAGTGATCTCTGTGGGTGACGCGATAATATCGAGAAGATTTTGAAACCACGTACCGCTTGCCTGAATACTAACAACACCGCACCGCACAGAATTGTGTACGGGCTTGAAAAGAAATATACAGAACGGAGTGCTCTCGGTACCACGCATTCTCACAGTACTCCGTTTATATTGATTCCTTACCGGCCCATGAGGGGCGCACCCAAAACACGTAGTTTGTAAGTGCATTTTATATAAAAAAATGAGTCGATACATGTCAAAATCTCCATGTCCATGAAAAGTGAACTATGATAAAAGTAGATTTTTTTTTCTTCTCATTGTCAACATTTCATTGTTGAAAACAGTAAACTACTGACTTTAGAAACTGATTTAAATTAAACATAGAAACCATGAAAAATAAACATTTTTCATTTTGGACTTATGACTGATAAATATTAGCTGGACTTATTTGAACTTGAAATGTATATTATGGACTTAGGAGGAATAGAAATGTATATTGATGGATTACTAAGGAATTGAAATATATGTTGATAGACTTTTAAGGAATTGAAATGTATGTTGATAGACTTTTAAGGGATTGAAATGTATATTGATAGACTTTTAAGGAATTGAAATGTATGTTGATAGACTTTTAAGGGATTGAAATGTATGTTGATGGACTTTTAAGGGATTGAAATGTATGTTGATAGACTTTTATGGGATTGAAATGTATGTTGATAGACTTTTAAGGAATTGAAATGTATATTGATAGACTTTTAAGGGATTGAAATGTATGTTGATAGACTTTTATGGGATTGAAATGTATGTTGATAGACTTTTAAGGAATTGAAATGTATGTTGATAGACTTTTAAGGAATTGAAATGTATGTTGATAGACTTTTAAGGGATTGAAATGTATGTTGATAGACTTTTAAGGGATTGAAATGTATATTGATAGACTTTTAAGGAATTGAAATGTATGTTGATAGACTATTAAGGGATTGAAATGTATGTTGATAGACTTTTAAGGGATTGAAATGTATATTGATAGACTTTTAAGGAATTGAAATGTATGTTGATAGACTTTTAAGGGATTGAAATGTATGTTGATAGACTATTAAGGGATTGAAATGTATGTTGATAGACTATTAAGGGATTGAAATGTATGTTGATAGACTTTTAAGGGATTGAAATGTATGTTGATAGACTTTTAAGGGATTGAAATGTATGTTGATAGACTTTTAAGGGATTGAAATGTATGTTGATAGACTTTTAAGGGATTGAAATGTATGTTGATAGACTTTTAAGGGATTGAAATGTATGTTGATAGACTTTTAGGGATTGAAATGTATGTTGATAGAAGGGATTGAAATGTATGTTGATAGGGATTGAAATGTATATTGATAAGCTTTTAAGGAATTGAAATGTATGTTGATAGACTTTTAAGGGATTGAAATGTATGTTGATAGACTTTTAAGGGATTGAAATGTATGTTGATAGACTTTTATGGGATTGAAATGTATGTTGATAGACTTTTAAGGAATTGAAATGTATGTTGATAGACTTTTATGATTGGAAATGTATGTTGATAGAACTTTTTGGGGATTGGAAATGTATGTTGATAGATCTCAAGGAACTGAAATGTATGTTATTAGACTTTAAGGGATTGAAATGTATGTTGATAGACTTTTAAGGAATTGAAATGTATGTTGATAGACTTTTAAGGAATTGAAATGTGTGTTGATAGACTTTTAAGGGATTGAAATGTATGTTGATAGACTTTTAAGGAATTGAAATGTATGTTGATAGACTTTTAAGGAATTGAAATGTATGTTGATAGACTTTTAAGGGATTGAAATGTATGTTGATAGACTTTTAAGGGATTGAAATGTATGTTGATAGACTTTTAAGGGATTGAAATGTATGTTGATAGACTTTTATGGGATTGAAATGTATGTTGATAGACTTTTAAGGAATTGAAATGTATGTTGATAGACTTTTAAGGGATTGAAATGTATGTTGATAGACTTTTATGGGATTGAAATGTATGTTGATAGACTTTTAAGGAATTGAAATGTATGTTGATAGACTTTTAAGGAATTGAAATGTATGTTGATAGACTTTTAAGGAATTGAAATGTATGTTGATAGACTTTTAAGGGATTGAAATGTATGTTGATAGACTTTTATGGGATTGAAATGTATGTTGATAGACTTTTAAGGAATTGAAATGTATGTTGATAGACTTTTAAGGAATTGAAATGTATGTTGATAGACTTTTAAGGGATTGAAATGTATGTTGATAGACTTTTAAGGAATTGAAATGTATATTGATAGACTTTTAAGGGATTGAAATGTATGTTGATAGACTATTAAGGGATTGAAATGTATGTTGATAGACTTTTAAGGGATTGAAATGTATATTGATAGACTTTTAAGGAATTGAAATGTATGTTGATAGACTATTAAGGGATTGAAATGTATGTTGATAGACTTTTAAGGGATTGAAATGTATATTGATAGACTTTTAAGGAATTGAAATGTATGTTGATAGACTTTTAAGGGATTGAAATGTATGTTGATAGACTATTAAGGGATTGAAATGTATGTTGATAGACTATTAAGGGATTGAAATGTATGTTGATAGACTTTTAAGGGATTGAAATGTATGTTGATAGACTTCTTAAGGATTGAAATGTATGTTGATAGACTTTAAGGGATTGAAATGTATATTGACATCTCTTAAGGAATTGAAATGTATGTTGATAGACTATTAAGGGATTGAAATGTATGTTGATAGACTTTTAAGGGATTGAAATGTATATTGATAGACTTTTAAGGAATTGAAATGTATGTTGATAGACTTTTAAGGGATTGAAATGTATGTTGATAGACTTTTAAGGGATTGAAATGTATGTTGATAGACTTTTAAGGGATTGAAATGTATGTTGATAGACTTTTATGGGATTGAAATGTATGTTGATAGACTTTTATGGGATTGAAATGTATGTTGATAGACCTTTAAGGAATTGAAATGTATATTGATAAGCTTTTAAGGAATTGAAATGTATGTTGCTGGACATATTTGAATTTGAAAAAAATGATGTCCATTTTGAATGTGATATGATACTTTGAATGGTCCACATGGATATTGATTTGGATTGGTTACTAGACGTATGAGATTTTGAAAAAAACACCTTAAACTATTTTTAAATCCTTATTTTCTTTTTCTATGTAAAATTTTGAATCCAGCATAATCTTTTGTTTAGTTTGGATGGGGGGATGGACTTTCGAGCGCTTGATATTAAATTTATCGACTCATATTTTTATGCAAACATCTTTTGTGCCGAAATTATAATTTTAAGTAATAATAAGTTTTAAAATATTAACTCGACACAGTTGTTGACCCTTATCTGTTGTGCAGGGCTTATGTTACTGGTGTAGGGGTTACGTTAATCATTTTTTAATTAAATAAATAAATTGGAATTATCTTGGCATCATATTTCACAATGAATATATAAGTATTTTTATTTCTTCCTTTTCTGGATTAGTAGATGTCAATGAAGGAAGTGTTTGAACTTTTGCCACAGGAGTGTGGAGTGTTGAAATAAAAGAAAATATATATTAATTTCACACAGGAGCCCTCCTGTTATCTTGGGGATGCTGTGTGAGGGGTGTTGTGAGAGGGAACCTGCATCTTGTACCAAATGTTGTGCACATGTTTGCCATGTTTCTCTGCTGTACACCAGCGCCAAAAGGATCGATGCCCCTAGTTCTTTTGGGCACCTTCCATTATTCTTCGTATAGTGGAGGTAATAGTGGGATGCTGAGGTTATTCAACCAGTCGACGGTATCGGGAGTCACTTGGTTCAGCACTGGTGTGCCACAGGGAAACTGATGAAGGAGACATCATTCTACAATGTGTTCTGTTGTTTGAATATGTCCACATTCACACATTTCGGAATCCTTTAGGCCCCATTTAAGCATCATATACGTACAACGGCTGTGACTGCACCGGATGAGGTTTAATGAGGTTCATGTCTTCCGAGGGAGTGAACCCTGGCAATTTAATAGGGTCTACCTACAACAAGCACCATCCATTGAAATATCGGTAGAACAGAGTAGAAGTGAGTGGATCGCAAAACAAGTCGAATCAGTGATCCGGATCTCCATACGAATTGAACGATCCGGATCGTAATGAACGACCTTTACGGATCGCGGATCTACACGGCTCGCAAATCTTTGCGAACGAGTGAACTGCGAGATCCGGTGAGCCGCGATCCGTGTGATCTTGTTGAATCAACGGGTCTTACGGCTCGCAGATCACTGCTGATCCGGGTTGATCGTTCGATCACAGATACATGAAATTTATTATACGTCATAAGATAGGGATTCGTAATTCTAACACTTCAGTCGTGGCGTCAGCGCTCGGGCTACATTGTATTGTTTATTCTAACAAGAACAAGGTTGAGCTTTTAACAATAACACCAATTAAAGTATAATGTTCATTACTTATTTTGAATAAATCATTCCTATCTTAATAATAGTTGAAAATTTGTTTTAGTGTTTAGTAATTACATAGGTATAATAATGTTTGTTGAAGGTATAACACACGATGTTCAACGATTATTTTCCCAAAGATTTTTTTTTATCACAACACATTTAAAAAAAAATTTTGGATATGATTATTTATGGCACAATTAATAATTGTTCTTTTAGTTTGTTTATTGTTCCAGATACAAGGTGGCGCAAAACTACCGTTATGGTTTGAATGTGTAATAACTTGTAATGGTTAATTACTATTATTATTATTTTGTTATACAGTATATTAATGGGGAATATTTTTGGCTTAAGTGTGAAAAATTATATCCCGCAAGTGGTGGCCATTTTCGGCTTCGCACATTCGTGCTCTTTCCAGTACATTTCGCATAACTTTTCGTAAAATTTCTGGTGTTATGGCTTGAATTTCATTGCGAATGTTTTGTTTTAGCTATGGTATGGTCGCTGGCTTATTTACGTATACCCTTTCTTTCAAATAATCCCAAAGAAAACAGTCTGGCGCTGTTAAATCCGGTGAACGTGGGGGCCAATTGAAATCGCTTCTGTGCGAAATAATGCGTTCGCCAAAGAGGTCCCGTAACAGAGCCATTGTGTCCCTTGCAGTGGGGGATGTGGCTCCATCTTGTTGGAACCACAACTGTGGATGGTTTTCTACAGCTGGCCTCAAAAAATTGTCCAGCATCGTTCGATATTCAGCACCATTAACCGTAACCGGGGCGCCATGTGCATTTTCAAAGAAATATGGACCAATGATCCATTCAGATGATACACCGCACCAAACAGTACACTTAAGTGGGTTTAATTGTTGCTGATGAACTCTTCTTGGATTCTTCGTAGTCCATATTCTGCAATTTTGCTTGTTTACGAAACCATTCAATTGGAAATGGGCTTCATTATCAAATTTTTAATGAAATCGCGATTTTCTTCTGCTTTTTGTCGGAATGAAATGGCATAATCAAGCCGTTGTTGGTAGTCTATCGGCTTCAATTCTTGCACAAGCTGAACCTTATGCGGCAACATGTGCAATGTGGCCAAAATCCTCTGAACGGACCTCCGCGATAGCCCCAGTTGTGCCAAACGTCTTCATGTTGATGTGTCTGGACTGTCCTGCACACTATCCACAACACGTTGGATATTTTCTTCCGTGTGGACCGTACGTGGTCTTCCGGTACATGGAAGGTGTCTTACCGTGCCATGTTGTCGAAAATTTGCAATCAGGCGGTTTATTGTTGGTGCTGAAGGTCCAGTACGCACATTAAAAAAATGACGATAAGCACGCTGCGTCAAAACAATTGACTGTTGATTTTCAAAATAAAATTCAACAATTGTTGATTGCTGTTCTGTTGTGTTGTGTTCCATTTCAAATTCCCCAACTTTTCTTCACAAAATTCTGAAATAAAAAAAAAATATATAAATAAATTAAAAAAGTTATTAAACGTTCAAACCATAACGGTAGTTTTGCGCCACCCTGTAGTTAACACGACACACCGATTTGATTTTTAATGAATAAAAAAAAACAACAACAAATTAACAAAAACACTTTTTTATAGATTATAATTTAAAAACAAAACACCGGATAGTTTTGATAATGTCATGTTGGGCCTTTTTTGGGTGAGCATTTGATCGAAGGGGGATTCCCTTTTCCAGGCCTGAAATATTTAAAAATATTTAGATGGGCCGAGGGAGCGGGGGAAAGACATGATGCGGGGGGGGACGCGAGCCTTCCAATCGAGCCGGATCGCCGATCCGGAACATTACAGAGATCTGATTTAGTGATCTGGCTCGCTAAACTGACCCGTTTCGCCCACTGCTAGAACACAGTATTCCCTGTATTTTTTCGGCATTCACTATATAGCAATTTCTAGACATTTTGTTTGGAAGTTTTATTTACTATGTACTTTTGCTATTTTTGAATTATTAAATTCGCTACCGGTTTCGCACAACCGCGTCACTCACTAGCGTTCTTAAAACTAACTTAAATTAAACAAGTACAGAAACAAAATTAGTCACCATTAGGTGAGGGTAGAGGGAGTGGTGATATGGAGGGGATGGGCGGTGGGAGGAATCAAAGTTAATAGGAAACATGGTTAGCAAAGGTGATTTACAGGGAGCTATTATCTTGTTTACTAAATTAATTTTAGATTTAATTTCTAAGGCGCACAATTTAAAATATGTATTAATATTTGAATGTTTAAACTTAGTTTTTTCTCTATTGAAGCTGTGGCCTGTCTCTAATAAATGATTAGCAAACTCGGAATACTTATTATTTCATAAAGAGAGTTCATGTTCTCTGATTCTAGTTTTAAAGTTTCTAGTAGTCATACCTACATACTGTGCATCACATTCTGAAGTATATATTCTGTTTTTTACCCATTTATTAGAAATTTCCTTGTTGTTAATTAAATTTTTTAGCTTGGAATTAATGTACAATGCTGGAGAAATGTTATCTGGTAGTAAACGGGATATTTTTAAAGATAAGTCGCCTGTACGAGTATAAAGATAAGTCGCCTGTACGAGTATAAAGAAGTTTCTTATAAATTTTGTCGTAACTAGATTGGCTCTTATTATTTCCGCTATAAAGATGGTTAATTAATTCAGGCTTATATCCATTGTTTAGGGCTATTTGTTTTATAATGTTAATTTCGTTAATATAATTTTCATTGCTTAAAGGTACATTAATGGCTCGATGTATCATTGAGTTGAAGGAGGCGAGTTTATGAGACAAAGGATGAAGTGAAGTAGATGGTATAACGCAGTCAGTATGTGTAGGTTTTCTATAGATATTAAAGACACACTTATTATTATCTATATTGATATTTAAGTCTAAAAAGTTTAAATTGTTATCATTAATTATGTTCCAGTGTAAATTTAATATTATGATGAAGGTTATTAATGACAGTAAGAAAATTATCTAATCGTCTGTTGCTGAAACCGGCAGAGAATTTAATAAATCAAAAGTACATAGTAAATAAAACTTCCAAAGAAAATACACAGTATTCCCACCTGACAGAGTTCCCATCTGTGTTCTACAGCTATTTGTGGGCAATTCTCTTTTCGTCCAAAAATAGTATTATGTAAAATAATGGGAGGTGAAATAATAACACATTCATTTCTAAATAGTATTTACTTAAAAACATGGGGAAACAAATGTATGGTCAAATTAGGATACATAATCAAATCAGTCACGAAATTATTACTCTTAAATATGCTTTATATAAAACGCAACACTCCAAAATTGAACAAAGAATACCTTAAATTAATATAACAATAAAGCAAAGTAATATTTTAAAATGCCATCTAGCCTAGCTTGAAGAAACAATAATAACTTACAATCTCATGATTATAATAATACAAAATTCTATACACTGTTTTAAGAACATCCTGCCAAACTTTCAGAGGGTGAGATGTCTGCTGTGGTAAGGAAATACACATTTAAATATATGGTCGGCGGCAAACCATCAAGTAACCTAAGTCATCCCGAAGCGCCATTCCACATAATACTTTCAACAAGTGTGCTCTCCGTTTGCTTTTGCTCTCCTGCAAAGTGGACAAATATGGTTTATGCTGTCTGTGATGGATTGTCATGGAACAATGCATATTTTATAATTTGCATAAAAATGTGGTGTGAGCCTTGCTTTACTTATTAAGGTTATGTGTGACAATCATATTAGCGAGTGTTTGCAAAAAAAACACGTGGAGGAAGATGGGGGAAATGAATTAAAATTACTATTTTTCAAGTAAACATTGAATATAAAGGTAAACTTATACATATAAAACTTTTCATCAACTAGATGCAAATAAAAATGTGAAAATATCTTTATTATTACATATTTTTTAAGATTATTCATCCCCCTGAAGTTTGGCCGAGTGACAATAAAATACGGTGGGTGTAACGCCGTTTTGCACTGCTGCTGTCAAAATTAAGACAATTAAAAAAAAACTAATTAGATATATTTTCATAAAAATCTAACCGTACTTTAATTCAGATTTAGTTTCATGGAAAACAGATATTTTAAACATTGATTACAATATTCTTAAAATGCTAAAATAGCTCTGTCAGAGATATTAAAA
Source organism: Halesus radiatus (assembly GCA_022606495.2). NCBI lineage: Eukaryota > Metazoa > Arthropoda > Insecta > Trichoptera > Limnephilidae > Halesus > Halesus radiatus. The sequence goes on along the minus strand of JAHDVE020011609.1, from coordinate 257,070 downwards.
AAAAAATACTTAATAAACACAGACAAGATTCCTCTGGTATAAGAAATTACCCCAGGTCTAATTAGAGTGAACAAATTACAAAAAAAATTACAATTTTTCATTCTTAAGTGTCAACTTTCATTTGATTTCGCGGGGGGGGGGTGATGTGTAACGCATTTAAAAAAAAAAAGTTGTATAATACAAACTGTATTAGTGAGTTCTATTATTTAAAATAATGGTAATGTGGGAATAATATTTGAGTACAAAGAATATTTTGTGAAAATGGATAGTCAAAAATACAAATAATTATTTACACACAGTTATCCCCTGCCTCTAAAACAAAAAGATATCTCTACACCAAGAGAGAATATCGGATGACATGACCCATTGGACGCAACCCACAGGCAGACCAACCGTGTGGAACGGGACGGGAAGACCTGAGGTCTGACAAATAGCGAGGAACCGCAGCTAGCATTTGTGGATGATAACCTCAACACCTCTTTATTGGATAAATTCATACTGTCAATTCGTACTCATCTTATGCTTGAGGCGAAAACACGGAGTCTCACCGTGTAAATTGTGATAAAAATGCCATGCTGGAAAGACTAATGAGTGGATTAGGAGCAAGTCAAAGGTTGCTGACATAATCCTGAAAATTTCAACACTCGAGCGGCATCATCAATTGGGAAAAATAGAAACACGGGTTAAAGACTTTTTGCTTCACTGCGGTTCCGATTCTCTCGGATGACAACCAGAATCGAATCATTGACTACTAGTGATAGGGGTATCGAAGGCAACAAGCGGGCTGACGGACTAGCGAGAGAAGGGGTGGAAGCACCGTTTGAGGGAAACCACCAAACTACATATTGAAAGATGGGTTAAATCCCAGCACTGGAAGGAATGGGAGAGGGCACGGAATGAGACAATCCAAAGTACTCATAAACAAACCTAACCCCAGATGGACCAGGCAACTACTCAATATGGACAGAAACTCACTGAGGGAACTGGTAGGACTACTAACAGGATACTGCCAAGAGACGCATGCAATTTGTTGGGAGTGGAAAACACCAATAGATGTAGGAAATATGAAGAGACTCCAATTCACCTATGGTGCCAATATCCCACCTTAATGGGAAAAAAGGCTCAGCTACCTAGGAAGACATACCGTGGAACCAAGAGACATAGCCGAATATCCAATGACAACCCTGGTGTACTTTATCAAAGGGACCGGGTTACCGTCAAAGGAATAAGGTGGAATGGGAGATAGGACAATCAGTGAGTGCTCACGGGAGTTATGCACTGTCAATACTAATGATAGTATCCTCCTGCGAAAGGCACCCACAGACCTGTCATTCACCGAATGATTAATATGTAATACCATAGGTAAAACATTTTTAAATTATCGATATTTGCGTAGTTAAAACTCTGCTATATTGATATTTGCATAGTTAAATATCGCAATTTAAAAAATGTTTCACTTTATTAATTTGCATTATCGCCAAATAACAGGTCTGTAGGTGTCTTTTGCAGAAGGATACTACGCTAGTAGCTGATGATTGTAGATGTTATTCAAAAGAACCAGAGCCGCACTTACGCAAATTCATTAACTTCAACGATAATTCCTTATTTTTAAGAATGGGAATCGCCCTTCAGGTCGCCCACAGACGAGTTGGGGTGACCAACTAGAAAGAAGTACCGGCCCAAGATAGAAGATGGTGAGAGCCGCCAAGAATCGCCAAAATTGAACACACCCAAAAGTTTGATTGTTTATTGCGAAACTTTATAATGAAATTTTAGGAAACGGATGTAGACGGTGTCTTCAACTTTATGAACTTCCACTTCCGGTATCAAACTGTAGGATGAGATTATGTATAGTCGATCCGGCAGAGGGCCGCACCGAGAGTCTTCTGCAAAGAATGTTCATCATACTAAATTCTAAAAGACAAGAGATACCAGAATGTCAAATGTTTTCAATAAAATAACCATAGAAGTTGAAGAACGTATATTGTTTCTGAAGCAAACTCTTTAATTGCGGTGGTTTGTGAATGATCACTGTCTGCTAGGAATTACTGTTAATCAAAACAATCTGCGTTGTAAGACGCATCTCACATGTTTTTCTTGGTTATTTTCCGTTACATTATGTTAACAATTTGAGAATACACATCAATAATATTTACAAAACCAATCGCACCATTTCAGTACGACGATTCATACATCAAACATTGTTGTTAACGTAACTTTGGGTTTTACTGCATTATAATCAACAAGTACAATTTTATAATTATATTTTATAAAACTGCTGCAACACTTACGCATTTATTTATATTACTGACGGTCATTTTACAAAAACTAATGATACGATAACTAGGAAAGCACAAAAGAAATTTAGGGCCAGACTGGCATACATTATTTATTACAACAGTGTCTCCCCATTTACCACTGACAAAAACCTGAAGGAACTAAAATAGTTTTAAAAAAATGACCGGACATTTTGTGTTACTAAGGCCTAAGGCCAATCACTCTCAGACGGTGCGGTAGGAAATCGACATAAACCTCATGCGTGATACCGACAGGGCACTGCGCCACACATTTCAATGGGCGCTAGCTCACCACTCGGGGGGGGAAAAGCGGAAGCGGCGGGACGTACTTCTTTTATACCACAAGCGGGACAACAATTCGGTAGCTTCTCGGTAAACACGCATCCAGTAAACATATGCAATGCGTTTCGATCGTTGACGCGCCATTCATTCTTTGGGTCCAAACATGGAGCGGGATATGAATTTTCGGCTAATAATGGAGGTAGAGAAATATCCACACCTTTATAACTATAAATTACCGGCAAATGCAGTAAAGGGGACAACAGAGAAAGCTTGGTGTGCAATAGAAGGACTTCTTATATATGGAGTAATGTGCTGGACCAGTTCTCGGAATGTTTTTTTTGACATTCGGTACATTTGCCGGAATTTAACATCATCTCCGGATAGTTCTCTGGCAGCAGTAAATAACCCATTATTACATTCGATGTAGGGGTGGACCTAAAACCTCCTCCTTTTTTATCTCATTTGAAGAAATAAATAGCATACCAGAGCCTCCTCTTCAATTGATTCACCAGACATTTTTCGATTTTGACTTTGATAGATTCGAAAACAGAAATCTGCAATACCGACAATTTAGTGGCAGCTACCAGCTACAAATCACTGCAGACCCATCAGAGTCGATTGAGGAAATATCGTGAAATATTTCCTGCATTTTTGTTGCACCCGGTTTATGTCGATTCCCGACCGGACCGCCAGAGAGTGGCCAAAGATGTTATACGATATAAAAAATTTGCTTTATCCATTGAGAACTATTAGGTGTCTGTGACTTGTTCAGTGAGGATTAAGTGACATAGAAAAGGGTAACCTTGAAAGCGAAATGTTAATTAAAGATGGCACAAGTCAATTATGTAATTTGACAGATATTTAAGAGTGGAGCGTTAAAGTTCACAAATATTCTAAAACATAACCATAGAATTATAGTAATTTAAGCATGCTTTTCCTATATTCTTAATATAGAAAACATAATACGATCCATTAATTACTATGTTAACATAGGAAATCAATAAAAATTGTCCATCCTAATATACAAAGATGGATTTCTTGTTCTGCAGAAAGAATATGAGTTGTTAAAAAGTAAAATATAGATATAATTTTGTAACTATCGACAACTTTCTTCAAATGACAATAAAAACAACATTGAAACACAATTTTTTTTAAAATTTTATTATGTTCTGAACAAAGAAAACCGTCAAATATTGTATCTCTGTATTAAAAATAAATGTTAAGAAAATTCTACATTCTGGACAAATGACAAATGAAATTAGAAAAAAATATCTACATACATATTGTATTCAGAACATTATGTTATCATAAACCCACCCACCTTCTAGATATTTGCCGAGAAAGGTAGAAAGTCTAACATTTGATCCTTTACTGGAAGAAGAAACGGGATTATCTATGTTCCAAACACAGAAAAAGGCTGTTTTTTCATTACAATATATTCTAGGGTTATGTAGAAGCATACTTAAAAATATGATCACACTGCTGATGCCTCGGCGGTCCGTTGTTACGGGTTAACGGCGCTCGTCAAACAAACATACATTACAACTACAGAATATATAATACAATGCGGATTGGTGGATGGCGGCGGTGAACAGGCCCAGAGTGATACTAGTCGCGAATGGCGGAGGAATACTTCAGAGCGGGTCCAAGCTGCAGAATGTTTATTTATAGTTGATCAGTTCCTGCAATGGAAAAATAAATTAATTAATAATAGCTTCTTCCACTTCTTCATGAGCCTTCAGCTATCAAGTTTTGGACACGGGGGTCATAAAATTTTCTAGATTTACCGTTTATTGAGGGCTCTTGTCCATCCAATGTGTATTTGACATCTGGGACTCTTGATCTAATTCAGAATACCACTGTTATAAAAATAATCTTGTTTTAATATAATTAATTATATTGCTGGCACTTGTATGGGGCCGGGACCAAGCGGAAAATAAATGTTTAATGTTCGTAACTGGTCCGGCTCCCTTAGCCAAAAGAAACATCCTTTTGTGCAAACTTATTAACATACTGTGCAGGTGGTGGCGGGGAATGTCCCGTCACTGCTTGTTAAAAATGATAAAAATAAATGAAAGAGCAAATGATCGCAGTGCGAAGGAGATAGGTATTGTCGGACAAACTTTTGAGACGCTACCGGCACGGAAATGTGCCGATAGCACTACGAAATCCCGACCAGAGCGCTCGGGTTAGCAGTTGGCGGTTAGGGGTACAAATAGACCACGAAACCAGCTATTTGTCAGTCAGCAACTCTTGCCCGACAACACTTCTCTACCTCGACTGCCCCGCCTCGCAAACCCCCCGGACTACCACACCCATTGGACCCAGACCCTCGCATCGACCACGGACAAGCCCCGCAGAGCATTCGCCGGAGTTTTTAATTTGTGCAAAAGGATTTTGCACACTTTTGGAAATTTTGCGCAATTTGAAAGTTTTGCATAAAAGGAATTTTTGTGCACATTCAAAAGTCGTTAATTTGTCAGTACCGTTCCCCTTTCTCAAAGGAACGATAGGTTGTGTCTCCCTCCCCTCCAACCCTCTCCGCAGATCAGGACCAGCTGTCCCTACAGTTCACCGGGGTGTCACTTGTCTAACACATGAAGCATGCAGATCTATTCAAATCACCACCACATCTCATCTGTGGGCAACCACTGCATATTTTTCTTAACCAAGGACGCCATCCATTGATACGGCGTGATTCCACTTGAGATTGTAGATTGTGACAAACAACATCTTCCACTTACTGTGATGGTAGTAGATTTTTGAATATTATCGGGTTATTCGAAAGCCAGGAATGTTTGTTTTTCTTTAAAGAAAAAATACAAATGTGGGCACTCACATAGAAATTCTCCAGCAGCTCGGTGGCCGTCTCCTCGTCAGGCATGTCCACCGACATGGTCTCGTCCTCCGCCTCTGCGTCGCACACCGCCGTCCAGCGCAAGGTCGCCTTCTCACGCTGCAACAAATGAACAGACAAATTCAACATCACGAAAATGTCCAAAATATCAAAATGATGTTAAAAAGAAATATGAATTAACAACAAAAAAGGCAGGATTATAATACGCATTATGCAAAAATATCACAGGAGTGAGGAACGTCGATATTCGCAGCTCTCCGTTCACAAGGGAAATGGGTCCACGGCAATGAGAATACGACTAAAGATGAATGTACGACTAACCTCCATGTAGGCCCCCTCGGTGACGTAGGTCTCGGAGATGATCTCCTTGCCGTTGTAGACCCGCAGGTAGCCGGCGTCGTTAGTGGACAACAGCACCACGTAGCACTCCATGCCGCCCATGTTCGCCCGGCTCTCAAACATCAGGTGCATGTTGTCCCTCTGACCAAAACAAACAAACACGCAAGTTGCTATAAAACTGACTGATCTGGACTCACCGAAGAAACAACATAGAATTGGGATTCTCGTGGCAAATGTTAATTTTTTTTTCTTTTCATTTCTTGTTTTACCTAATATTCACAGTTTTGCATGTAATAAGTGTGGAAGATAAGATTTTATCAGGGCAATGGCAATACTCTCAGTTTTGCTCTTTTTTTATGCGAATGTCGCACAAGAGTCCCAACTGCTCCCAACCGTCTGGAGCCAGTGAGACTATGGTATCCCCAATTGGGCTAAGTTGTGAGGTTGACAGTAGTGGGGAGGGGAAGGAGATATACCTGGCTATTCAGATCTGGTCAGCAAACATACCTAAAGCCATTTCAAGCAATGTTTCAATTCCGAATGGTTGTCTTTGACCAGGGCGATACTGAAAGTATCTTCCACTCTGGAACGTGCGCAAATATACTATAAATTATTTTAAATGAATCAATTGTGAAACAATACAAATTGATTAAATAAAATTTACCTGTGAATGCCGTGATTTGAACCCGCGACCTTTGGATTCGTAGTCGAGAGCCTTACCCCTCGACCACGGAGGACGTCATGATGATACTGCCTGGTGAAAGACCACCATTCAGAAATTAAGGAAATACTTCAAAGAGCGTTAGGCGTGTTTTATTATCAGATCTGTATAGAGGGGTACTTCCCACCCTTCCACCTCAAAACATATGCGATATTCACATTAAAAAAATGTCCTCCCGCCAAGAGAACGGTTTGAATATTACTAAACGGGGCAAATAAAACGTTTCCTCACAGCGTAGGGGTCATCCTCGTCATCTTCTTCATCAGTCTCATGTTCCTCGTGCTGGTCCTCTGCGTACGCATCCTCCCCCTTACTGGCGTCTCGCTCAGCCCTCTCCTCCAGCTCGGTGAGGATGATCTGCAGCCTGCTACTGAAGTCCTTAGCCTGGTCCTGGTTGGTGAAGCGTACAGCCAGCTTCTCCACCTCACCAGAGGGGTTGTCCTCCGTATAGTTAAGGCCGGCCCACATGAAGGCGCGTTCGCTCTTGGCCATGGGCATCAGCTGCAGCTCGCGCGTGATCAGCTGATTCAGCACCACTTTGTGCACCTGGACACAAAATAAAGTTACATTCGACGGAATACACATCTAAGCTTAGATAGCAGTGGCGTGCACTCCATAAAGGCAGAAAAGTTGTGCCTACCCAAAAAAATAAATAGAAATAAAAAAATATCTGATCAAAAGGTGTGAGTTCGGTACGGAGCTTGAACGCTCATTTATTCAATTGACCACAACAATGAGGCCGCCTACAATTTTTTTGTTTTGATGAAAATGTGTTACATATATTTAAACAGTTAATAACAGCAGTAAATTTTGTTTTTAATATCTTCAAAAATGACGAAGTTATCACATCAGCTTTCAAAGTGAACTTGGTAAAAATGTATCCCATTGTCACGAGTCACAATTTAGTACAATTCACAATAAGGAACTCGAGTCGAATTTTTTAAAATTTATTAAATAACCACTTTCAAACATAAATACCAGTACATTTCGTTTTTTTTTCTTTCTAAAGTTAGTTTTCACAGTTAAAATAATTCGGTAAGTCAGTTTTAATCAGTTTTGAGGTTAGAATGTCAAATGTCAAAACAAGAATGATCTTTACTCTATGTAATTTTATATTCTATTCATAGTAAATCATAACTAAACATATGTAATAAAATTATGTACCTTTTAAAAAACTTTAACTCGGAGAATAATAACGGTATTGAAAACAGTAATTATTGAATGAAACATTAGTATATATTGATTAACTTGGCGGGTTTGCGATAAGCCGACGTAGCTCAACGGTAGAGCATCTGACCGGCAATCAGAAGGGTGCAGGTTCGAGTCCTGTCGGCGACATTTATCTTTGCTCGGAAGGTTTTTTCAATTTGGACGAGTGTTTCAGGCTAATAATAATTGTTTATAAAAATAATCTAAATGTTAATTCAGATGTTTACTGACAACCACATCTAATGTTACCGAAGCGTGGGTAAGCAGTTGTTTAGAATATACTTTTGTTTGTTCATGTAAGTTAGTAAGTAATACTTAATAAAAACACCATAATGGATATAATACTATACATCACAAAATAAGTTTCATGAACACAACTTTATATTTTATTTTTAAATAGGAATAAATTAAAAACATGTAACTTTTAAACATGAATTTTCCATATTTCAGTGATAAGAAAATCACTTTGTATGAATAATTTGAAACATTTCTGTATTATACTTACCTGATATATATATGTACATTGTCATTCAGCTTAAATAGAGTGAAATAATGATTTGAAGTCAATCATAAGTCACTTGATTTTTTCTTTGCTCCAAGCAAAATGTTTGTTTAAGAAGTAACTTAAGTATTTTCATTGAAACTAATAATATTATATACCAATAATACACTTTTAAGATGACTTATAAAAATGGTGATGTGCTTTTAAACAATTCTACAATTCTAGCCAAATCATAAAAATATGTCGAGTGAAATTATCTTAACTTATTTGCAATATGCAAATTCAGCGCAATTATTTTACTTTATTTACTTTAATCTGCAATAAGCAATTCAGTGTAAATATACTTTAATCTAGTTAAGACATTCTTCTAAAAATACATCCAAGATAATTATAAGAATACTTAATGATATTTATAATGTTACATCCATATTTTACAATTACATCATTTTTATTATATGTCGTTTAAGAAACTGGGCGGAAGGTATGTAATATGCAAGCAACTTAATAGCCATAAATTTATTTGAATCATATTCTTTTTTACATATGGTGTCCCTACAAACAAAAGACAACCGACCGGCGTTCTGTTATTCACAGAGCCCACAATTCATTCGCTTTCCTGCCTCTCACTGAATCGGTAGTACATCCTAGTGACTTGCTAGTTGCATTTACATCACTTCTCGCTTCTTGAATTAACCTTCTGAATTATAATTTGTACGCGTCGAGAAATATATTTATTAAATGGTGACCCTTCTTTTCTTTAAATCTCCGCGACAACCTTTAACGAGAGACACTTGGTAAGTATTAAGACACTAATACCCAAACGACTACACATCCGTTAAAGTACCAACATAAAAAAGGTGTTTTGATGAGATGATTTTTTATTCCTTTTTAAACTCATAAATTTTACGTATAATTATATATTCAGATTCGGCGTTTGCTGATCTGTATATATTAAAGACATTATATTTTTCAGTGGAGTTCCTTATCCGAGTAATGGATATCTATATAATTCCTTATCCGTGCCTGCAATATCTTTAGCCGCACCAGTCACTTTATGAATCATGACATCATATGCCGATGGCCGGTTAGCGAGTTTATCAATACTGCTTTGCTGGTTCACCCGGAGCAGACAAACCATGCCTGATGCAGATCACCCCAAGTCATGATTTAAAAAAAAATTTAATGTAAATAAAATTTAATAATGTTATTAAGTTCTTTTATTAAGTATTTTAAATTTTTTTAATACTGTGTGAACAGCGAACCTAAAAACCTCAAAAAGTAAAAATCTAAACTTAACTTAATAATAGTGGCACATACGAATTAAAATGTGACCACGCCGACTGCAACGCTATCTATATCGGGCAGACGGGAAGGGCTTTCTTAACTAGATTCAAAGAACATATACAATGTTATAAAAATAAAAGCACTTTTTCAAAATTCGCAAAACATCTCTTGGTAAATAATCATGCCCCGGTTGACAACATCGCCAACAATAATTTATTATAAATTGTCTATTTACCTGACTCTGTCTCATGAGAAGGCGGTAGGTCCTCCTCTCTGGGTGGAACAGCAACCGGAAGGATCCGATGGCTCTCTCCTTCCATTCGGTGCCTACAAACCTGAACAGTTTGACCTTCTGCTCAAATTTTACAATCTGAAACAAAAGAAAGTATTTATTGTCATACATGCATATAATTTCAATCAATATAACATCAACATTAATGAATATGCATTTGAAGCTGTGAATGAGCTTATTTATTGAAAAACTCTGACATGCCGCAAACTGATATAAGATAAGAAATTAACAGGAGAATCACCTTGCCAGAACAGAACAGAAGTAGAAAAATTGGTATTGAACACATTGTGAGTTAATGCATGCAGAAAGGCAATTGATTTATTTCAAAGTATCTAATATCACTTCTGAACTGATTTCCCATCAAAACACAACACAAAATATACACTTACCGTTCTGTTCAATATTCTAAACACTATTAATTCACCTAATTATCTTAGAAATGTTTTTCATTTTTTATCTGAACATGGGGTAGTCTCTCTTCACTCAAGTGACGATAGAATCCTTGCGATTCCCATCCATAGCTACATCATTCACCCATTCATTTTCAACACAAGCATCACGTCTTTGTGTTTTTTCTGAAACAAACTGCCCTTTAACGTGCGGAATGCTCCCTCAAAGCCCATTTTCTAAGCTAAAGTGAAGAATTTATTTTCTTCTTTCCACCAGCATAATAATGGTTAATTCCCACCCTCTTTAATTCCTTCTTTCCTTTCCTACCCTTATTACAAATTTGTTTAATTGCTTTTCACACATTACATACGAAAAGTCACACTATGTGGAGAATACTGCAATAATTATTATTATACCGTATCAATTTTCCCACTAAGGGTTGGTGGGTAGAAATTGCCACTCGGCAATTAATCCGCCCATAAAATAAATTTATTATGTTTTTTATAAAGAGTTAATAGATAAAATATTTTAAAATAAAAGTGGCCCAGGATGTCTTCCTTATGGAATACCATTCTCACCTCATCTTCCTCCCCGGTGACTACTTTGATCTCATCAGGCATGGGCACGACGGGTTCATAGTGTGGGTCATATTCTGCATCCTCGTGGGCCGCCCCATCCTCCTGGCTGTCATCGTGTCCGGGGGCCTTGGGCGCTTGGCCCTTGCCTGTGCCAAACAGGGGCGTACCTGCTCCGGCCCAGTTGAAATTCTTCGAGTTGTCGGCCACTCCCACTTTGACTGGAAAACAATTGATAAAGCCTGATTAACACATGGTAGAAAGGCGTGTTGGAGGAGTGCCGGATGACAGGAGACAAAACATTGTGATTGCGTGAATGCCCCAGTGGAAGCAAACAGTGCAAGAGGCGGATAGACTGCGTGGAAGAGGCTGATTGGAGCGAACCTGAGTATGCAGCTATCAACCAACAACTTTTATCATCCAAATATCATCTTTAATGGACATTTTTAAATGATTTGAATTTGTAAAGAAACAAATACATAATACGAAACTTGATCTCCTCAGTGGTGAAACACCTTTATCTGCATATCAGACACAATATGGATGACATTAAATTACATATAATCAACTGCACAACGGTAAGTCGGTGGTCTATAATTAAGCCTAACGAGAATGCTGCAATAAAACATACACTGAAATGTGTGGAATGGAAAACCTCTTTTGTTATTAACAATAGAAATGGGAAAGCTTGGAGATCTAAGAGAACTATATTCACTTACCGGTACCGGTAGGAGTTACGAAGGGCACCTCTGAATTCTTGGCTGCCAATGCAGCAAAGGACATATCCGGATTTGTCGACTTCAGAATAATTGGCGGGGCTTCTTTTTCTCCATTCTCCCCTGCGGCTTTAATCTCTGTGATTTTATTTACATCCGCAGTGATGGCAGGGGTTTCAAATATGGGGGTGTTATTTCCTTGGCCAAATAGCGGTGCAGGTTTAGTCGGGTCGCTGACTCCAAAAGCTTTTCCTCCAAAGATCGTCCCACTAGCTGGCTGGGGGGAGAAGAGATTAGTGTTGGACGAAGCAAACAGAGACTGACTTTTTACAGCGTTACCAAACAGAGTATTTGCTTGGGGGGAAGATGCCGTCGACACCGGATTTGGAATCTTGAAAATGCTATTTTGGTCTTTGGGTGTGCCAAATATACTCCCGCTATCTGTGTTGGTGTTGAAGCTAAAGGTAGGAGCGGCCACCGGGTTGCTCCCTTTGACTTGTTCCGTTTTGGCAGGGCTGTTGCCAAATATACTCGTGCTGTTTGCCGAGAACACGTTTGTGGAGAACAGCGGTTGCCCACCGAACAGAGTTCCGATGGGTGCAGCGGGTGCAGGTGGTGGGGGTTCTACAGCCGGGGTGAATTTGGGCACGGCTATGATGGAGCCTCTCTTGTCGGATTCCGGTGACTTTCCGCTGAATATGCTGACGGATTCGCTTTTACCGTGGAATAAATTGATTCCGCCTCCGCTGAACACGGAACTCGGAGTGGAGAATACCGAGGCAACAGAAGCGGGCACGGTTTTATTTCCGATAGGAGTTAGAGAAGGTTTTTGCCCAAAGATGAAAGCGTTCAGAGCAGGTGCTGGTTTTTCTTCAACCTTCTTAACTTCTTGGGGTTTATTTTCTTCTATCTTCTTTTCTTCATGCTCCTTTATTTCCTTTTCAGTCTTGACTGGTGTTGGTTCCTCCCTTTTGTCCTCTTTAATCTCTTTGGTTACCGGGAAAACATAATCATCCGGGTTACATCCGACACAGCCTTTGCAGGGAGCCTTTTGCTTATAGGCATAGAAGTTTTCTGGTAAGAGGAATTTCTTTGCCAAGGCCTTCTCTTCTTCTGAGACTGTTGACTCGGTGACGAATACCACCTCGTCCACATCATCAGTTGGAGATTTGACTATGACAGCTGGAGCTGGAGCGGGAGCAGGCAAGCCAGCCCTGGCCTCCTTGATAGCGGAGAGGAAGCCGTTTGCTATCTCCGGAGTCTTAAACCTCACACAGAACTGTGTGGGAGTGATTTCTCCCGAGCTGAAGTCATTGGCGCTAAACAGCCAGGTCTTGTCATCCTTGTGGAGGTATTCCACGTCGACCGTGAGAGCGTGGTTCAGGCAAATCTTGTGAATGGGCTCACGACGCATAAGTACCCTGAGTTTGCCGGTGTCAGGGTGTTTGAGGATCTTGATGTCTCCGACGCCGCATTCCTTCCACTCGCCGCTGGCGAAGCGGTACAACTTGGCCAGGTGTTTGTATAACACCTCTTCTTCCTCCTCCCCAGTCTTCACCTCCACCTGGAAAACATTATTCATTCAATGGAAAAGGCATATGCTGGACTTCAGAATCAATCATAACTCTACTGGTAATCCTAAAAACAATGCTTTTCCAAGAGCTGGGCTAGAAATGAACTTACAAAAATGTAAATAATTGTTACTAAAGTAGACAAGGATATCATAGAGAAAGTTGATACTTAAAACAGGAAACAGTATTGCTTAAAGAAAACTTAAGGGGTAGTATCATACAAGACAAGGGTGTGAATGCCCAACTATATAATGAACACTTGCTGTAGAATATATGTAGAATCCCATAAATGCTGTTAGAAGTGCACCGACTTCTCTTTCAAAACAGCGGAGATTTGGAGAATCACGCCGACCAGAGAAAGGAGAAATGACTTGACAAATTGACAATCAAAGTATTCCCAAACCAAGTACACATTACTTTGTTCATTTTCATATTAACAGAACATGAAGGTGGGGGAAAACCAATATTTCAGATTTTTTCAAATATTTTTTTGACAAAACATACAAAAGTTATTAATTTTTTTAAATTTGAAACTCGTTCAAAGTATCCCCATTCCAAGCTAATATGGCTTTGATCATCCCCACCACACGGATTTGGATATATAAAATGTTCTGGCCTACTAAAATGGAAAGACAGGAAGGTGGCCATAGACTACATAGGGCAACCATCAGTAGGAAGATGGAATGGAAGGCTAATGAAAGAGGACTATAAGATAAGAAATAAAGCTGGACTCACCTTATCAGGCAGTGGGATAATAGGGGTGAAGGTGATATGGTCTCCATCATCTTCCGCTGCGTATTCATTGTCACTATCGTGGCTCTTGTCTAACGTGGTGGGGGCGTCCTTAGGGGGAGACTTGGGCTTCAGCGAGAACTCAAACGTATTTTTCTGAGGGAAACCAAACGGAGAGGACTTTTGCGCTGCTAAGTCTGCAAAAGATACTGTCTTTGGCGCTTCCTTGTTAGACTCCGTAGTCTTTTCCACAGTAGCTGCTGGAAAGCCAAATGTAAAGGTGGTCGGAGCTTTGGATGTGGTCGTTAGCCCGCCGAATATTGACGCAGCCGGTGTCGGATTGGCAGCGCTGTTCGGAGCGGGAACGGTAGGGATACCAAAGGTGAATGTGTGAATCGGAGCAGCAACTGCGGCGGTTTTGTTCTCCTTGGGCATGCTCGGATCTTTGGGGGTGTCACACGCTATGCAGTAATCTGTCGTACTGGCATTGTTTATGTAACAGGACTTGCAACCCCAAGATCCGGATTTAGGTTTGAATTGATCTCCCCACCCGGAGACTACTGCTGGTGCAACGGGTGAGATGGCTGCTTTGATTTCTACGTTGGGTACAACGGGGTTCTTAGGAGAGTTGCAGGCGACACAGGTGTCTGCTGTGCCCACGTTACTAATGTAACAGGACTTGCAATCCCAAGATCCGGATTTAGGTTTGAATTGATCTCCCCACCCGGAGATTACTGCTGGTGCGACGGGTGAGATGGCTGCTTTGATTTCTACGTTGGGTACAACGGGGTTCTTAGGAGAGTTGCAGGCGACACAGGTGTCTGCTGTGCCCACGTTACTAATGTAACAGGACTTGCAATCCCAAGATCCAGCTTTAGGTTTGAACTGATCTCCCCATCCAGAAACCATTGTGGGTATTACAGATTCCGTTTTGGCTATTGGTACTGGTTTTTTGACAAGTTTCTTTTCAGCTTTAGCCATAATTTCGGATTTCATCGCGCTTTCAGCTGCCATGATATGTGCGGTGCTTGAAACTGTTTTAAACAGAGAGTACACGTCTGGAGAAGGGAATGTGATTCTCACTGAAACGGCCTCAGGCAAGGACAGGATCAGCGTATTGGGCTGGAGCATCAGTTCATCGTACTTCAGTTCTTTGGTCAGTGGAATGTCGCACAGCACATTACCGCTGTGTTCTTGGACCAATAGCAACTTACATTTCTTACTCTCCTTCTTGGGGGCAAATATTTTAACTCTGCTCACCCCCTTGTCTCTGTAGATCATAGAATTCATATCAGTCATGAACACACTGGCATACACTTCGTAGAAAACATTTTCATTGGGGTTGATCGGTGCAGGCTTCAGTTCTGCTTTTGGAGCTTCGGTTACTTTAGCCGGAGAAAACACATTGAGCGAGGGATTGGATGCAGCAGTGTTCTTGTTGAAAGTGAAACCGGCAAATGGATTAGGTTTGGTGGCTTCAGGAATGCTCGCAACAGTAGTTGAATCTGGAACAGTCTTAAAGGTGGGAGTATTGAAGAACTTCAGTCCTCCGATGGTTATTTCTTGAGAGGCGTGCTCGTTATCATTCTCCTCGAGAATTGAACTCTCATCCTGCCGGGAAGTGTCTAATAGGTGGGTGTTGTTTTGAGTCTGGAAGGCGGTGCTCTCAGTAATGGCGACGCAGAACTTTTCATAGAACTCATTGCCAGTGTCGACAGTCTTGAACCGAATACAGAACATTTCATAATTCAGAGTTTCGTCTGCGAAATCATTAGCTCCCCAGAAGTACGCCTTTTCTCTGTCTTTCATGGGGCTGATTTCAATTTCGGGCGTGATGAAATGATTAGCGCAGATAGTGTGAACACGCTCCCGCCTCATTAGAACTCTAATTTTGCCAGTGGTGTTATTCCGGAGCAACTTGATCTGCCCCAACCCTCTCTCCTTCCATTCTTTAGAAATGAATCTAAACAACTTGGCTCTCGCATCAAACAATACTTCCTCCTCTTCTTCTCCCGTCATGACGGCCACTTCATCAGGCAAATTGATGATGGGCTTGAAATCTGGGATAGGATCGTAACTGTCCGTACTTCTTTCGGAGAGCGTTCGAGATTTGTTCATGCCGCTCTGGTTGTTTTGCACCGAGAAATCAAAGGTTCCGGGCGATCCCAAGAAGCTAAAAGGCTTGGCAGCTTCAGATCCTAGAGGAGTCCCAGGTTTGGGAGAGTCAAACAGGCTAAATGGTTTGGGAGTGTTGTTTTGTTCTAGCGAAATAGCTCCAAATGGTTTGTTGGGGGTGGAGGTGGATGTGCTCGTGGGGAAGGAGGTTGTTCTCTGCGGGAGAGGAATATGGTAGTCGTGCACAGGCGGGGGCGCAACCGCCACCACCGCAGGGGGAACCACCTGGCTGGGGAAGGCTGCCGGGACAACCTGAGCTTGGACAGGCTGAGGGGCCGGGAGAGACCTTTGAGCTAGCAGTTCAGAATACAGTGGCTGGTCTTGGAATAAAGCGCCAGGGAACATGGGAAGCTGGGGCACACCCGGGTACTGCCCGTACAGTGGATACAGAGCCCCGGGTGGGTATATAGGGTATGCTTGAGCCGGCAGAACAGGGGCAGGTTGTTGTCTCTGTAAATAAGCACCCGCTTCTTCCTCCAGCATGTAAAGTTCGTTTTCGTCCATCTCTCTGGGTCTCTCTACCGGAGAGCTCTTGATCTTTCCCAGCTCATTCTTCAGCTCCGTAATCTCCTTCTTGAGATCTGCAACATCGGCCGCACTCTCATCTCGATATTCATTTATCTTGCTTTTGACTTCGTCCACAGACAACTTTAAGCTCCTGAATTGATCCACGGTGTCTTCGATGTTGTGGCTCTTGATTTCACCCAGCGCTTTCTTCATCTCTCTCACCTCATCAACGAGGGTCTTGTTGGACTCTACCAAGACCTTGGTCTGTTCCACAAAGGCTGATATAACAGAGTTCTTTCTCTGCAGTTGCCTTATTTGAGCTTCCAAACTTTCCGGACTGGGCTGGGGTTCAGCGCGACGCCCCACACGACGAGAGCGAGCAGATCGAGGAGTCAAAGCAACTAGAGATGAATTCCTCACTGCAAAGCTGCTACCGGGCCATGATTCTTCATCACTTGAACATAGGTTGTTTTCATCAGCTTGTATACGATCAGCAGGTTCCATTCTGGAGAAGGATAACTCGATGTTTTGAATGTTGTCTCCTAGCTCGAGGTAAAGAGGATGTTCATTGTCAGCACGCATGGTTTTAAGTCTGTCTGAAGTCAAGTAGACAAACTCTCTAGCTTTGGTTAGACATAACGCTCGTTTTGTTCTCTTTTCAGGATCCGATCGTTCCCTTTCCGGAGTTATCTCATCAGCCAACTTCTTATAGATTTTGTAAAGGTAGAAGCTCGCATAGGGAGACTTGACAGTTTCTAATATTTCAATGGCCTTGTCGTCATCTTTATCATTCACACATTGCTCAGCGAGATAAAGCTTTCCTTCCTCGATGAGAGCTTCCAACTTATCCTGCGCCAGTTCTCCGCGGGTATAATCAAACAGCCGCTTCTCCGGAGGTCGAATGGAGATGTTATTGCGGATGCGCTCCAGCAGGGGAACTCCAGTGGAATAGCAAAGGTTGGCACGCGCCTCCAAGAACCTTCGTTGAGCAGAATCCGTACATTCTTCGCCTCTGCGAGAGAAGGCTCGAGCAACTTCCACCAGCAGTTCGGGATCTAGTCCGTGGCTGCCGACACAGCGAACAGTTTCAATACCTCTGGTGAGGGTGAGACGGCTGTCATTTAGATCAGTACCCGCTGCTACTTTGATGGAACAAGCCGCTTCCCACCATTTTGCCTGGGCCGAAGTGCACAGCTGAGGAGTCAGGATGGGCGGGAGCACTTTGGGTCTGTCGTTATCCCAATATCCCGACTTGTATTCGCTCTCTTGAGTCTTCTTGGCGGTTAGCACGGTGCAGTAGAGGAAGGTATCTAAGTCTAGTTTGTTCAGAGTTTCGGCGCCGCAGTTGGACAGATTGTTAACGGAAATCCTCAGTTCATCCATTCCCACGCAGCAAAAGTCCGCTAGACTTTTGGAGTTACTTCCCAACCAAGCCTGATGATGCAGAGATCCCGGTCTCAATAGGGCTGCAACTCTATCTATCTGTTGCAAGTCCTGGGATCTGGGAAGAACCAGAGCTACCTCTGCTAGATTGGAATTAGTAAGTAAGAAGGAAGCGGACATCTTGTCCAAGTGTTCCTTGCTAGTGAACACTTTTCTGTAGAGCTTGTCTCTCCAGTGAGCGCCCGAGCAATATTGTGATATCTTTTCCAGGAACACCTTCTTCTTGTCTTTGGCGCAAGCGTTCAATGTGTGTCCAGCCTGGGATCTTCTATAAGCGGCCGCCAGATACCAGGAGGACAGAAGTCTCTGGGAGGAGCCCGGAGCAGACGCGGGCGCCGGTGGCGGAGGAGCTTTGGGAGGCATGGCGGGTTGAAGCGCCAACAGAAGCAACGGAGCGGCGGCCCGAACAGATTCCCTCCACTCGCCAGCTTCCCGTCCCGCCTTCTTCAACAGGAGGGTGGCCATGTGCAGACAAAACTGAGCTCCAAAATGCGACAACGTCTCGGCGCCAAGTGTTCTCGACGGAGCCACACCGATAACAGTTTCCGCCGCTTTGTACATAGCACGATCCAGCTTCCAAATAGCACAAGCGGCTTCTTGCGGGCGCCTTCCCTCCGCAAGCGAAAGTTCTGCCAACCTCTCCAACACGGTAAGTTTCAGTAGCCAAAACTCCCATCCCGGTTCGTTATTGTTGGACTGTTCCAAAATTTCATGTACAGCCTCGTTCCACACAATAGAGTCGGCGAAGCTGTTGATGTTCTGGAAGGCGTATTCAAAGGCCTCCTGGGGTGTGGTGGCGAGGTGACGAAGCAGACGGGCGTGGGGGGCAGGGTCGCGAGGGCGCGCTGCCGTCTCGGTGCGAAGCAGGGCAGTGGTGGCCGGGGCCCCCGCACCCTCTGCGCTCAGAAGGCGGGCACGCAGGGTGTACAGCGCGGGATGGTCGGGGAAGGCGGAAGCGGCACGCTCGGCCCAGTAACGCGCGCTGCCAGCCTCTAGTGGGTAGCTCTCCGAGCCCAATAACTCGCATACTAAACCACACATACAAAAAGAAACAAAATTAAAATAAATGTTATAATAGTTTATTTCATTAAAGGACTTGTTAATTACTCTTATCATTTAAAGCAAACTATTACTAAAATTAAGATATGTTATCATTTTGAAAAGATAGCATTTTCAGGAGAGCTGCAAAGGGCAGTAAAAATCAAAAGATCCCCTAAAAAGTAAATGAAAATATGAAAGTTATATTTATTTTCCTTTGGTTGTAATTAAAAATAGAATCCAACACGTTGCTGACGAAGAAACGCTAATTACCTGTGAATGTAATTATTAGTAAAAAAATCTTTTTTTGATTCAACCTTGTGAATAAATAGTTGCAATGTCATTCACGAAAATAGAGCAAAATTGCACAATCAAGTATTATCATGATATCAGATAAAAAGAAAGGCTTCGAGTATTCATAACCAGATGCTCGGAATTTGAACTTGAAACGGTTACTATGAATAGAATTCTATCATATTATATTTATTTTCGTCATACTGTCAAACGGATGTGTTGGAGAAATGGTTTATTTACCTTTCAGTATGAGGTTGCTCTGGTTAGAGTCGAACTCCAAGGAGGTCTTGAAGGCTCCCAGGGCCTTCTCAACTTTGCCCAACCTCTGGTAGGCTTGACCCAGCAGGGTATGGGCTGCCGGGTTGTTGTCCTTTACGCTCAGATACATCTCGACATACTTGACACAGCTCTCAAAATCCCCCACATCAAAGTAGAGCCTCGCAAACGAATACGATCTAAAATTACGCTGAAAAACAAAGCAATATCATGTATCACGTATCGATCTCGCGAGAACCGGTGAAATAAAGGCAAATGGTTGGAATCAAAGGGCTGCACGTCACTTACGTCTCTTTCGCTCTTCACCTTCGCCAAAGTCTTGACGACGTGACGGTCCACGTCGACCTTGTTGCGAAACATCTTCGGGGATATCCTATTGTACTTTCTTCATGAAAAGAATTATTATTTGCACATAACCTGCGGGTGGCAAAAATGTGTCGTTATAGTCAAAGACAATAATGGCGAGTTGAAAATACCCGACTTTTGCTTTTCCATAGAAGCGCACCGCAAACAAAAAATATACAACAGACTTACCTACCGAGTACCTACTTCTACTTGCAACAAAATGTAATAATTTTAAACATTGTAAAGACTTACCTACCTACCAACTTCAACCTGCAACAAAATACTAAAATATAATCTTACAATCATACTAATAGTAGCTGTTCAATCAGCATGCATAATTAGCAAAATAAACGATTTGTACCAGCGCAAAAACAGGCAATTTATCTTACTCGTTTACAGGCACCTGTATTGCCTATTGATGGAAAATTGTCTTGCCTGCCAAAGCGTTGACTTTATTGCCGTGTCCTATAAATATTGACAGGTACCGCAAGAGTATAATATCCCAAAAGTTAAGGGTTCCCATTCACGACCGCTTTAAATGGATCGTGTTGTATTTCCATCTCCATTACAAATTGCATAATAAGGTTTCCATATTCGCAGACAGATTCTGCGTGGCGCCACGCTAAATGTCGCGTTTGGAGTGGTTGTGAATGTGTACCCTAAAACAAATTCACAGCACAAAAAAAGTCTCCTCCAATAACTCCACTAGACTTGTATAAATATGCAAAATAAAATCGCAAGATTGTTTATTAACATACTTTATTTTATTTTTATAAACAATAATTATTAATCTAAAACACTCATCCAAATTGAAAAAACCTTCCGAGCAAAGATAAATGTCGCCGGCAGGACTCGAACCCGCACCCTTCTAATGTCCGGTTAGATGCTCTACTGTTGAGCTACGTCGGCTTATCGCAAACCCGCCAAGTTAATCAATATATACTAGTGTTCCATTCAATAATTACTGTTTTTATTATATTTTCACCTGTAAACAACCAACTTTATTAGTATGAGAGAGGCTTGTAACGGCTAAATCGCTCAAATAGATGGCGTCGAGACAAATTATGTCTACATTTTATGGGTGAAAATTGCTTTGACTTATTATTAATTATTTGCGATAAGCCGACGTAGCTCAACGGTAGAGCATCTAACCGGACATTAGAAGGGTGCGGGTTCGAGTCCTGCCGGCGACATTTATCTTTGCTCGGAAGGTTTTTTCAATTTGGATGAGTGTTTTAGATTAATAATTATTGTTTATAAAAATAATAATTGTTACCCTTTGCGCTATGCACAAAAATCTTGTCTTAAGTTTTTTAAGAACTTTAGTTTATCAATTAATAAATATTTGACAAGTCAAAGCAATTTTCACCAATAAAATGTAGACATAATTTGTCTCGACGCCATCTATTTGAGGGATTTAGCCGTTAAAAGCCCCTCTCATACTAATAAAGTTGGTTGTTTACAGGTGAAAATATAATAAAAGCAGTAATTATTGAATGGAACACTAGTATATATTGATTAACTTGGCGGGTTTGCGATAAGCCGACGTAGCTCAACGGTAGAGCATCTAACCGGACATTAGAAGGGTGCAGGTTCGAGTCCTGCCGGCGACATTTATCTTTGCTCGGAAGGTTTTTCAATTTGGATGAGTGTTTTAGATTAATAATTATTGTTTATAAAAATAATAATTGTTACCCTTTGCGCTATGCACAAAAATCTTGTCTTAAGTTTTTAAGAACTTTAGTTTATCAATTAATATATACTTTATTTTGTTCATTTATTTGCCGTCAGACGTCGTAAAAAGGTGAACGAGACACGCTAGACTATCAATATTACGACAATATTCCCCATTCCCTTCTCGCTCTGTAATGGCTTTCAAAACAAGCAAGTTTTTACAGCAATACAATACCTACCCGCTACCAAAAGTATCAAATTTTCGAATACGATTAATATAATTCGCGGTTTCACTTGCAAGTTAAGTAAAGTTATTACAGGAGATCGTATTTTTATTTTGTGAATTTGACTTATGCATTTGGACTATACTATTGCGGTACACGTCAATATTAACAGGATACGGTAATTTTAACAATTAACACATTGGCTGGGAAGACTAGCTGGAAAAGACAGATATTTTTCAATAGGCGATAATAGGCAAGTTATCTTATTTGTTTCAGCAATCACCGTAGATAGATATATATAAATAGTTCAGTTTCTGACATTTGATGGGAACATACGAATGACAGCAATTATCCAGCGACGAAGTTTGTAAGAACTGTTTTTTCTTTCAAACATTATATATTACGTGGAATGATTACTAAAATAATTATAGATATCGAAAATTCATAAAATGTTATAATTTTTGCTGATACATAAACAGATCTTATAGAGGTGTACTAACAGTTATAAGCCTCGCCACTCACCTCTCGCGCTCTGACAATAGTTCGTTTAAAAAGGGAATAAAATATTTATTTAAGAAATTTTAATGAATTTTCTTTAGAACTTTATGCCATTTTTTAACTAACATTTCCCGACTGGTTATTATTTCTCGGAATTTCTCTAGTCACCTTCTGCGTCCCCCCCCCCCCCACAAGGAAGATACGAAAATATTTTGAGGAACTGGTTCCTTTTTCTTTCTCAGAATTCTCTAGCAACCCCGCCCACCCCGCCGCCCCTCGAAATAAATCGAGTTGGCAACACTAATCACGCGCCCGCGCATGTAGGACACTACAATGGTATATCTAAATGGTATATCTATGGGTATATCTATGCACTACAATACTACATGCATGACAGCATTATCCATAGACAAACCTCAGTAGTTGTCAACAAACGTACATGTGCTCGGCTGTCATAATCTCAAGACGTAAATTATATTAATAAATTTCAACAATGGGGAAATCAAAGAAAATTAAACCCGCCAAAATATCAAAGAATGGCCCGCTAGACGAACAGATCCACGACTCCAACGTAGCCAAAAACAAATCTAGAAGTAAAATACGAAAGCATAAAGATGAAGATGAAGAGGTTAGGCATCAAAATAAATATATTATGTTCTGAACTAATCAGACACATTTTAAATTTTGCAAGTTTATTAAAATATGTCTTATGTTATATTTAAATATTCCTTTTTTCTCAGTATATAGATGCAGGACTCTCAAAGAAAATTCTATCAGCTGCACGGGAGCAACAGAGAGAACTACAGGAGACAGTTACTCCCGTCACGTCTCTTTCGCTTCTCACACGGTCTTCTAAAAATGGTATTTATTCATAATATTTGTGAAAATGCATGACTAAAAACTTATATTAATTTACGCAGTGGCGGTTAGTGATCTAAATTTATGGGGTACAGTAAGAAAATAAACTTACGCCCCGTTCCCACTACGATATAAAATTGGTGTCGGGCGCCTATGTTTACGTTAAAAAGTTGGGCTTCTCCTATTTTTGTAAAACTCCGACGTTTTATCCCAAAGGACAATGCTTTCTTCCAGCAGTGGGATTAAAATTTCAGGGTTTATTTCCTTCTCCATAATCACTTATAAATTAAAATAACGCCCACAAGTAAACGCAGTTTGCAAATAATAACATTAAATATGCATATAAACACGTATCTTTTAATACTCACAAAATTAATGAAAAACACTTTTTATTACTTTAATTATAATGAGAAACGAGTATTTCAGTCACCGAAAGCAAAATCACACATTTTTATTTATTTAAAGCTTGGTAAAGTTTAAGTTTTTGTATGGCTTTTAGGTTAGGCTAGGTTACCCGGCGCTCTCGTAGCTGCCGGCAGCTTTTGTTTAGTCGCTCCTAGTTTATTTGGGAAATATTGGGAAGTTCTTAATTTTTCCCGTGTTAAAATAGCGTAAAATAACCGCAATAATTTATAGGTTACATTTATAAAAATCATATAAATTTAGTGTGGCCGTTTCGGGCTTAAATCAAGTTTATAATAAAAAAATCAAATAAAAACCCAAATATTTTATGTTCTAATCTGTCACGTTGTTCTAAATTAACCCAAAAGCATCGGTCGGTCGAAGGCGTTCGCCACATGTGCTTGTTAAAAAGACCTTTGCCTGTTAAAAGCCTAGTGAAGTGTCCCAAAGTGAATGATTTACAATCACCCTCTGCCCAACTTCACATAACTCCTATCATTTGTATTAGCGTCTTGCAATATATCGTAAAGAATAAATACAGTTAGCTTCTTTTTTTTTTTTCAATTTAACATGTATGAAAACTTAGACCAAGCCGTATTTAGTTTTGATAATTTAACTGCTCAATCTCTTTATATGGTCTATAAATAATGTGTAATGATACCTGTCCAAAAAAAAAATTTCATAGATGTAATATAGGAATAATGTAAGAATCGGAAGTAAGATTTGTACAGCACCCTTGAGGTGATTTTTCACAAAAACGGTGCTATAAAAATCATCCGATTTTTATTATTATTAGGTTTTTTTATAAATACGAAAAAAAACCACACTAAGAACCTATTTTATGTCTAATTAATATATTGTATTATATGTAAAATAGATTTTAGGTTTTTAGTTTGGGTTTTTTTAAATAATAAAAAAAACTTACAAGAAAAATACATGCTTATATGCATGTGTCGGACGTGTTTGCCTCTCCCACAGTGTTTTGACATATATGTATTTTCCGCTTTCATAAACTATGTCTGTTTTGTAAGGGAGTTGAGTCATATGGAATATAAATGTTATTTCGCTGTCCGCCAATGACCCGACTCCCCTTTGTAAATGTATAATTCACAGTCTATGGGAAATGTGTTCTCGCCGATCGCTTAAAATGTGAATGACTGAAATAAAACATCAGAGTGGTACGGCGGTGCGAGGGGGAGACGAGAGAACTTGTTCGTTGGGCATGCACAGAATGCAGTAGCTCTGCAAGTCCAGAATCCCAAGTGTCGCGCAGTCGACTTTAAATAGCCTCCAAAAATCAGAATTAGGCAGTCAGCCAGCAACTCTCGCCCCAACACCTCTGTCCTACCTCGACTGCTCCACCCGCTACGACTTCTGCTCTACTCGCCTTGTTTCTTTCTGACCACCGCTGACCTTGGACCCCCATTGGACTACTGCCACTCACTGGACCTAGACGAAGCATCATCACACGGACACGGCCCCGAGCTCTACTCATAATTCTGCATAAATTGGGCTTTTGTGCAGAATTACTTTGCAAAAGTACAAAAGTCATTAATGAGGTCTTGTCGTCATTGTCTTTTCCCCCTTTGCAAGGGATCGACATAGGTTGTGCTTTCTCCCCTTCCAGCCCTCTTCGCAGATGGGGATCAGCTGCCCAATACAGTTCGTCTGTGTGCAATTACGTCTGGTACAATGCATATTTACCATAATAACAACCAAGCAGCATGCGGGATTCCCTGCGACTTTGAGAGTGCTGAGGCGGATGTTGGCTCACAACACGTTTTTTTAAATCGGGTGCTTTGTGCTGGCAATCTACCCAACAAAAGGTGTCATGGATGACTTTAATTGTGTCTGTAAATGTGAACAGCTCCATACAAACTCTTCAGTCACCAGGCAAACTATTATTTATCGTCACGACACACAAGTGGGAACGGGCTCTTACCGATCTGTATCTTCTCTTCTTCTTTTTCTATTCTACATATAAAAATGAATGTTTGTCTGTCTGTCTGCCTTCGATTTTCTCGAAAATTACTTAACCGGTTTTGCTGAAAATAGCACGATTTGTTTTTATTAGTGCCGGGAAGGTTTAGAGAGTAGTTTGAATGAAATCCAATATGTAAAACTGTTGCTATAACGTTTTAAAATTAGTATGAAAAACATTGAACCCGCCATATGTATTGAGGTTAGCCCATAGCTATACCACTTTGGTTAGCCACAGATTACGTATTCAAAAGAAGAAGGTTAGTTTGGGTAGAATATTTTCAAAATGGAAAACACAAGCACGTTCTTTATTATTTAGATCAGTGGTCGGCAAAGTACAGCTCCCGAGCCGCATGCTGCTCTTTAGCCCCTCAGTTGCGACTGGCACAAAAATTCACGAGCAGACGCAACAGTCTTGTCTACAGTGGTCGGTAAATCGCGTGCGCCTTTCAAAGGTACCTTCCTGAAGAATAAAGTTGTCTTATTCTCCATTCAGCTGCACATCCAATAGGTATTTTTGTTATCAATTTGTTTCACTTTCCGAGCCTGCTGAAGCATCGCCAATAAAATAATTCCTCCATTGACAAACACTATTTCAAAATAACCATTTAAAATATGAGGGAAGCATTTCTCTGCAGGTTTCAGGAATTTAAAAACAGCAGAGCGACCTTAGCATGTGTCAAAAACCCTCTTAATGCTACGATAATAACAGATTTGAAATTTTCTCCTTTTGGCATTGACATTGGTAACTTTGAAATACAATTGCTGGATTTAAAAAAAAAAAAAACAAGGAATTATGGAGCTCTGAATTTGAATGTCTTTATGTTTATTTGGAAATACTGGAGAGGGAATAAATATGAACTTAGTTCACATCACAAGTGGTCTGCTTTGAAAGACCTGGAGAAGGAAGACATGATCATGTTCAACCTCTGGAATAGTATGACCCTTATGATCAGCTGAAAAAACTCGTTTGCTCTTCTTTTCCTTTTTGGTTCTACATTTTCATGCGAACAATCTTTTTCAAACATGAATTTTATCAAGAGTAAACTGAGAAGTCGTCTTATTGATGAGAACCTGGAATCGTGCCTAAAATTAAAAACAACAATACACAAACCTGGCATACTCAAACATTCCAAGGAGATGCAAGAACATTGTTCGCATTAAGTATTTGTCAGTCATTGTCTTGATTTAAATTTATAATAATAATAATAATAAATGTTTATTCCGGTATGTGGGGAGGTTAGTGCAGTCCCACACATTCCATACAACAATATACATTCAATAGTTATAAAAAATATACAAAATATATACATACATCACATCGTAAAAATAAATAAATAAAGAAAAATAATAATTTAACTAAATAAGAGTAAGATAACTCCTTAAGGGTGCTGCGGCATTTATATTGTGAGGGGCCAATATATTTGTCCAGTATGCGTCGATGCTAGAGGCTGGACTGAGGCGGGCTTCCATGATGAGGATATTCCTGGAGCTGTTTATTCTTTCCCTCATTCCAGCCACCCTGGATCTTATAAGGGCTGCAAAACCGGAAACTCGCCCCTCCGTGAACATACTGGAAGCACTGCAGTATCTGGGGAGGCCAAACATTATGCGGAAGGCGTTATTGTACTGTACGCGAAGTCTTTCCATACTACTCTTTTTGTAGTTTGCCCAGAGTTCGCAGGTGTACAACGTTGCGCAGAAGGCAAGGAATAGAGTCCTTTTCACAGCGGTACTACAAAGGCGAAATCTTCTACTGAGCATATTCGATTTTACGCTGAGAGCGCGTCTTTGCCTATCAATGTCATCATCATCCATCAGAGTACTGGTGATTATGTGTCCTAGGTATTTGGTTTCTTCAGTCACCTTCAGGATCACACCGTTCAGGGTAGCTGCAGGAATACGAGTCGGGCCTTGTCTATATCTTATGACCAACAGAGCTGTTTTATTGGGGTTATAAGACATGTTTGTTTCTTCAGCAAACTCTTCGCAGATCTTCAGGAGAATGCGCAGCCCTCTTATAGACGGTGCCATTAGTACCATGTCGTCCGCATAACTGATGTTGTTCAGACACTGTCCTCCGATGTGGCAGCCTACCCTTGCATTGTTTAGCCTTTCAGTTAGTTCGTCCATGTAAAGGTTGAACAATATCGGGGACATTCATCCACCCTGTCTGACGCCGCTCTTTAGGAGGAAAGGTTCGGAAAGACCATCTTTCCACCTTACTAGGTTTTCCTGCTGTCTGTGCCTTATGGAGGCCTTACTTTTATACTATTTTTTTATCAATAAATAAAATCATTAAGTACGAAATCAAGTTTTATTCCGTGTACCCGTAGGTCTAAAATTATAATAAAGGTTTACTAAATTAATAAACAGATTTGGCTCTCAAAATTTATTTAATCATTGTAATGTACATATTTGGCTCTTTGGCGAAAAAGTTTGCCGACCACTGATTTAGATAGTCAAAAATTTTGGTTATAATAACGCTGCCATAGAGTGAAAGACAGTTCGGAACTGTGTTTTTCCTCACAGAAACAGAAATACTGCAGTTTTACTTTACATCAAAAACAATATCATCATTTTATAATACGAAAAACGAGTAATATTTAATTATGTCTAATGTAAACCATAAGAAATTCGATACTTAATAACTTCCCATATTCAATTCATCCTTGAGGTGATTTTTCACAAAATCGGCGCTATACAAATCATCCAATTATTATTATTTTGCTAATTACTATGTTTTTGCTTACTACAGCAGAGTCGATCTAGAAACCTAGCATTATATTCTATGCTACTAAAGTAATAGCCGTCCCCGTGCCTGGCATGTTAACAGATGTTAGTTTATCGATATCGTTGTTATATGGTTTATTAATATTCCCTTCTTTCGTAATAGCCGTCCCCGTGCCTGGCATGTTAACAGATGTTAGTTTATCGATATCGTTGTTATATGGTTTATTAATATTCCCTTCTTTCGTAATAGCCGTCCCCGTGCCTGGCATGTTAACAGATGTTATTTTATCGATATCGTTGTTATATGGTTTATTAATATTACCTTCTTTCGTAATAGCCGTCCCCGTGCCTGGCATGTAAACAGATGTTAGTTTATCGATATCGTTGTTATATGGTTTATTAATATTCCCTTCTTTCGACAATTTAATCAGCGTCGGATTAAAAATCCCCTTGCGATAGCAACACTGACACATCTTATCCATGGAATTGTCGTTTTAAACTTCCAGACAGCCAGAGCGACAGCGAGGAGGAAGAAGAGCCGGTGGGTCACGAGGAGCCGGACCTGTTCTACGAAAACATCCTGGTGGAGGAGGAAGACGAGCGTGCACTGAAGATGTTCATGTCCCGGGAGCCGCAGCCTACGCGCACCCTGGCCGACATCATCCTGGACAAGATCACGGAGAAGCAGACGGAGCTGCAGTCACAGTTCAGTGACACAGATATGCAGCTGCAGGATCTGGATCCCAGGTTGGTTTGCCAATCCATCCTTCATTTAAGGCCTTAACCATTTTCCCTGTAGTTTTGAGGCTCCGTGGTCGAGTGGATGAGATCCTTAACTGTCATGTCAGACATGTCGCATGTTCCAACCGTTTGAACGGTTTTAATGACATGAATTCACCGCTGTCCACACTTCTTTCACGTGATTTTGATTGCAGGAAGAGAATTTAATTCATTTGTAAAATGGGTCAAACTACTTTTAAAAAAATATTTGGTTTTTCTAAACAAGCTAAATGCTTTTTCTTATTTACTGTTTTACTTAAATTGGCGGTTTGGGTTAGTTTGTAATCTGTTACCACAGCTATGAGAAAAAATGAGGTTTGCTATAAGTTCCGCACAATTGTAAAAAAGACGAGTTGATCATTAGCAGAGCTTTTCGAAAAGTAAATACTAATACTTTGCAGTGCAATGCGAGTTTCCTGCAGGCTGTCAGCATTTTTTTGTACAGTAACTCCACACAGGATGCCCTGAGGGAAATGATTTCGCTCAGGGCCTATGTCATCTTTGGGGATGCTGTATTTAAAGTATAGGAAGGAGTGAACCTGGGTCTTGGAAGGGAGGAAATACAAAAGCCGGCAAATCATTCCACAGCCGAGCTGTTGAACACAAGAACGAGTTATAGAAGCGACACATTCTCATACGGCAAATGTCAACCGTTTACAAATGTTAGGTATTCCTCCGTATTTTGGAAATACGCAGTTCTCCCCACAGGTGAGTTCATAAATAAGTTTGTGTGGCTCACTTGACTGTGCAGGAGGTTGTGATAACATCCTCGGGAATGAGATTCTGGTACAAAGAAATTTATTTGTGTCATAATCTCACTGTTAAATATGTTACCGATTAGCAATTCCAATTGATAATTATATGTATGTATGTACTCTCCCCAGGGTGAAGCAGTTATACGAAGGCGTGCGCGACGTGTTGAAGCGCTACCGATCGGGAAAGCTTCCCAAAGCCTTCAAGATGATCCCAAACCTTCGCAACTGGGAGCAGATCCTCTACATCACAGAACCTGCGGCCTGGTCTGCCGCATCAGTTTACCAGGTATGCACAACATACCTTTATCGGTTTATCTCTTCACTGAGTTGACTAAAAAAAAAAATCATTTACAGTGGTGAATGGATTCAGTCTGAATCACCTAGTCTTGTGAAGTTATTAATTTTTTTAATTCATAAATAAATAAAAATGGGGTGTTTTTTTTATTGCAAATTGTGCTAGTGTTGGAAATAACATATTTTAAAATAAAATAAACACATATATAACAATCTTACTCAACCAGAGAACAATAAGAGCAGTGGAGGGTCGTTAAAAGAAAAAAAGAAAAATTCTTGTGCAGTGTGAATATAATAATAATTTTCAAAATAAGGAACTCCAATACAATTTTTTTTATTTTTTTATCAACAATGATGTTTAAACTTAAATACCAGTATATTTAGTTTATTTCTAAAATTACTCTTTCATAGTTAAAGTAATTTTCAAAGTTTCAATTTTTCGAAACCCGCCAAAATGCTCCAAATCTCTTCCCAGTCGGTTTTATTCAGTTTTGAAGTTAGAATGTCGAATGTCAAAACTAGGATGAGCTTTACCCTACTTAATTTTATATTCTATTCATAGTTAACCATAACTAGACATAAGTAATAAAATTATGTACCTTTTTAGAAACTTTAACTCAAAGAATAATAATAGTATTGAGCATTAACATTATCATAATATCCGTATTGATAATTGGTTTGCTCATGAATACTCTAATTTCTGTCATTAATAATAGTTTTTTTATATTTTTTTATATAGAACAATAATTATAGAGCTTAAAGTCACCCAAACTAAGTTTAAATTTTGCCAAAACTAAAAAAATACATATTTGAAATACAAAACAAAATAGAAAAATAAAAATGTCCATACTAATCAAAAAACAGAATGCGCACCTGACATCAGATGTTCCAAATACAATGGTATCAATATAACAAGGTGTTTTGATGAGATGTTTATGTATTCACTTTTAAATAACGATTTATAAATTCTATGTATAATTATATATAATAAAAGTTATATATTCAGAATCGGCGTTTGCTGATCTATATGAATATGTATTTTTAAAGTATTTTTTTTTTCACTTTTTTTTAATTTTTTTTTTTTTAATTTAATTTTACAACAGAAAAAAAAACAATTCAAAAAGTCCCGATAAAGTACTTTTTTGTAGTTTGTCTGACGGGTGCTTGTTATTTAAAACATAAAATTTACAGCAAGGTTACAAAATATGTAACGGGTTTTCCAATAATGACTTGACAACTTTTTTTAAAAAATAAAACACAAACCATTTGAGATATTTCCAAAACTTTATGATCGACTTGAAATACAATCAAAACATTTATGAATGGCACTCGACTTCGTTCATATGGCCACCGCGGGCACGTCGGCAGTGGTCGATTCGTTGGACCCAATTTTCGATGACTCGGTCACACATTTCGGCCGTAACGGCCGCTATTTCGCGTTCAATGTTGGCTCTGAGTTCTTCCAATGTTGTCGGCTTGTTGGCATAGACCAACGATTTGACGTAGGCCCAAAGAATAAAGTCTAGAGGCGTTAAATCGCATGAACGAGGTAGCCAATTGACTGGTCCATTTCTTGAGATAACACGCTCACCAAACTTACTCTTAATAAATCGATTGTAACGTGTGCTGTGTTGCTTGTGGCACCGTCCTGTTGAAACCACATGTCGTCCAAGTCCATGTTTTCCAATTCGGGCCAAAAATAATCGGTAATCATGGCGCTATAACGATCGCCATTCACAGTAACGTGACAATCGTTATTGTCGACGAAAAAATATGGCCCAATGACGCCGCCCGCATGCAAACCGCACCAAACAGTTATTTTTTGTGGATGAAGTGGTGATTCATGAAGCACATGTGGATTTTCACCAGACCAATAACGCATATTTTGCTTATTGACGAACCCATTGGAGAGAACCCAGAGCCCAATCGGAGAACGTACGTCGCGTAAAATGGCCCATCGGCTTCAATTCTTGAGTCAGCTTGATCTTGTATGGGTGTAAACCAAGATCTTTACGCAAAATTCACCATAAAGTGGTCTTGGCAATGCCTAGTTCTTGAGAACGCCGCGGAATCGACTGATTTGGATCGTTTGCCACGGACGCCTGAACGGCAGCGATATTTTCGTCACTTCGACCAACCCGTTGTCTCACTGGCACGGCAGCATCACACAATGAATACATAGACTCAAATTTTTGCACTAAAATTGTTATTGCTTGGGCCAGAATAACGACCGAAAATTGGAGTTAACGCTCTTAAAGTTGCGGTCACCGACTCCGAATTTCGGTAGTACATTTTTATAATTTTCATACGTTCTTTGTTCGTGTACTTTACCATGATGAAAATGTTAAGTTTACTGAAAAAAAGGAAAGTAACAGTTAGATGATTAGTGAAATAGTGCGTTCACAAATTAAATTCAAAGTTGTCAAGTACCTATTGGAAAACCCGTTACAATAAAAACATAAAAACCATATGTAACAAGCTTAAAACATAAATATTTATAAAGAATATTATTCTAAAATATTTCTGCAAAAATATATTTAAAAAATGAATAAAATAAAAATATAAATGAAAGCAATTAATCATAAATAAAATAATATTTCCTTATTTCTAATACAAATAGCTTCTTTCAGCTAGCCAAGTTTTCAATGTGTTTATTAATGGTTTAGTTTTAATACAGTTTTTAATTTCAGCGGGTAACATATTTATTCAACTAGGAATCATGTGTTCTAAAGTTCTTTGTCCATTTTTGTTTTTATGCTCAGGAACCATTAATCCTTCATTAAAATGGAGACGAGTATTGTAATTGTGCTCTAGTCTATTTGTATTAAATATAGGGTTATTAATGTGCTGAAATATAATTTTGTACCACAGAATTGATCTAACTGAAAGAATTTTGAGACTCTAATAAAAGTATGAAATATTATGCCTTTGTTCGTATAAACTTTTATGAGCTAATAATTTAACCAGTGAATTTTGTACTGATTAAACATGATTGATGTTTGTTTTACAGGAAGGTCCCCAGGCTGTAATTCCATGCCTTATAACAGATTCCGCTAATGATAAATAAATTATTCGAAGTGTACAGATTGGAACAAAGAATTTTAATTTAAATAATCTACTAACAATTGATCTTGATCGTACACAAACCTTATTTATTTGTAAATCCCACTTGAAAAAACAATCAATAATGATACCTAAATAAACATATGATTTCACAAGTTCAACATTTTCACATGTACACAATGCAGTAATGCCATCGTGTAAACAATCTGAAGTATGTGTTTTTATTTCAGGTGTAATATATACCTTTGCATTTGGGGATCTTATGTGCATCAATTTAGTTTTTTTTTTAAATTTATAATTAATCCAGAATCATGAGACCATTTTAAAAGTTCAATGTAGTGTTTTTGTAAAAGGTTCATACATGTTTGCAAATCACTGCTAGAAATTACCAAAGCAGTATCATCCGCATACACAAAGTGCTTTACATGTCTAGAAATGTATTTAATAAATGATACATAAATAATATACAAAATTGGACCTAATATGGAACCTTGAGGAACTCCTGCCATAAACTTATTTTTTTTTACTTAATAGTTTCAGTTTCATGCATCGGTTGCTTAAGTAATTTTCAAAGAGTTTTAGAAGTTTTCCTCTAATTCCTATAATTTTAGTATTTTAAGTAATTTACAATGGTCAATAATATAAAAAGCCTTAGAATAATCTATAAATAAGACTAATGTATGTTTTTTACAATTCAATTCATTATTTTTTAGGATGACAAACTTTTGAAGTAGCAATTCAGTGCTCTTTTTTTTTTGAAAACCGTATTGATTGGTATCTAACTAATTTTAACTGAATGTATTTTCAAGAATTTTGTTGAGTGATGGTAAAATACTAATTGGTCTGTAGTTACCCAATACAGTGTGATCACCTCCTTTCTAGATAGGTCTGATAATACTACATTTTAATTTGTCAGGAATTTTTGCTTGAAAGAAGATTCTATTTACAAAATGGGTTATAATGTGACCTAAGGTTAAAATAACTAACTAACTAACTAACCATCACGCCGTTTCCCCGCAGGGGTAGGCAGAGAGGACGGACCGCCAAACAACTCGATCTTGGCATACACTTCTTGCTTCATTCACATTCATACAACGCCTCATACATTCTCTTCTGTTATTCCGACTTCTGACATGGCCCGACTCGAGTATTTGATTCAGGTTAAAATATGTTTTTTAATATCACTCATCCTGATATTATCAATTCCTGGAGAAGAGCTTTTCATTTGCCTAACAATGTTTTCTATATCAGCCACTGTGGCTCTTGGTAGGTACATGCTTTGAGGCATATCCCCCGCTTCAAACCCAGCAGTCCTGTAGTTGCACTTATGTAACATATTGTAAACACTTTCAGAAAAATAATCAACAAAATCATTAGTTACATTTTCTTTTGTTTGATCTTTCATCAGATATTTGGAGACAACTTCGTCACAGTCGTTTTTACATTTCATTCCTAAAATTTTATTACACTCCTCCCATGTTTTTTTTTAATCATGAAAATAGTTTTTAAATTTATCATTATAGTACGTAGTTTTTAATTTAACTAACAATTTATTTAAAACATTTCTAAAACACTTGTATTCTTTTTCATAGTATTTGTTTGTTGGAGCATTTTTCCAACATTTATATATAAAATATCTTTTTTTAATCTTATTCAATGCGTCATTAGATATCCAAACATTTTTGGCAAAAGGTCGTGTTTTAGATTTTTTACTTATCACAATTGTGCTATTTTCATACAAGTCATCAAAATAAGTTTTAATTTTTGAATAAATAATAAAACAGTATTTTACCTCTAGAAGTGATTTCCAATCATAATTATGAATATCATTATCAATATATTTTTGTGATAGAATCGTTATGTTACGAGATTTGTTAGAGTTTGCCCGTTCTATAGAGTTGAAGTGAATATTTACAGCCGTCGTGTGGTGATCAGCAATGTTATAATCACATATGCATACGGATATTGAATTCACGTCTGCTCCGACAGATTGCTTTCCATTTAACCTCACAAAAAAGTGGTTGATACAAGAGTACTTTATTTTATGTTGAACGATCACTTCCCTAGTAGCGCCATCTATGCATTTGATTA
Organism: Halesus radiatus; assembly: GCA_022606495.2. Taxonomy (NCBI): domain Eukaryota; kingdom Metazoa; phylum Arthropoda; class Insecta; order Trichoptera; family Limnephilidae; genus Halesus; species Halesus radiatus. The sequence goes on along the minus strand of JAHDVE020011609.1, from coordinate 221,873 downwards.
AATAGTTATTTGCTAAGATATTTTCGTAATTTATTTTGGTAGGGTCATTTGTATTTAATAGATTTAAGTTAATGTGGCCAAAAGAGATGACACTTTCATATTAATTAATACTGTTATTAAACACAGTGGATATTTCTGACAAAAATACTTGTTTGTTGAGATTCGGAGGTCGGTATACTCGTATAGCTAAAAGATGTAATGTGTTATTATTTAGAAGTGTCAATATTCCAAAAACATTCTCAAAATATTTATTGTCTAGAAATATTTGCGAAAAGGAGAGATTATTTTTTACATATAACAAAATACCTCCTCCGGATTTATGACCTCTACAATAGTAATACGAATTATATCCAGGAATATCATAAAAACTCACAAGTTCCGAATGAATTGCAGTTTCGCACAGCATAAGTATGTCAAAGTGATTAATACAGTTTTTAAAATAAACATGAAAGAGGTCCCAGTACTTGCATATTGACCTAATATTTAGTTCTACACAAGTTAGGTTATTCGTTTCACCTTTCCTAGAATCCATTCATTCAAATTATTTACTTTAGAAAAATTTATACCTTTGTCATCATCAATATGATTGAAAGACATTTTTTAACTGAAAATATCCACTTAAAATCCTACCATAAATATAGCAAAAATAATAATGAAAAAAATAAGGAATAAATAATAAAAAAACAGTAATTTTGATAGTGAGATAATATGCCAAAGTAAGTGTATGTATAAAAAAGCAGAGTATGTAATTATATGTGAAAAAAACAATTATTTTGACAATGAGATGATATGCCAAAGGTGTATAAAATGAAGCAATATTAGTAATATCGTTAAACGTATACATTAAAAACTTATGATGCATTTGTTTTATACAACGGTACTCGTATAGTGAGCGTTGACATATCACATAACTGTGAGAATTAAACTGAATATCGTCATTTATATTGATAACCAGAAAACTATAATATAACATAATATTCTTAGTAAAAAAAGACTTCCTTGATAATTGCGTTATTACAGATGTGGAAAAGTTAATATTCGACATTTTGTTGAGCAATCGCGAGCATTTGTTTTATACCACGGTACTCGTATAGTGAGCGTTGACATATCACATAACTGTGAGAATTAAACTGAATATCGTCATTTATATTGATAACCAGAAAACTATAATATAACATAATATTCTTAGTAAAAAAAGACTTCCTTGATAATTGCGTTATTACAGATGTGGAAAAGTTAATATTCGACATTTTGTTGAGCAATCGTGAGCATTTGTTTTAAACGGTACTTTCATATGAAGTGATGGCGTTGACATCACATAACTGTGAGAAATTAAACTGAATATCGTCATTTATATTGATAACCAAAACTATAATATAACATAATATTCTTAGTAAAAAAAGACTTTCCTTGATAATTGCGTTATTTTAGATGTGGAAAAGTTAATATTCGACATTTTTGTTGAGCAATCGCGAGCTTGTTTATACCACGGTACTTTCGTATAGTGGCGTTGACATATCACATAACTGTGAGAATTAAACTGAATATCGTCATTTATATTGATAACCAGAAAACTATAATATAACATAATATTCTTAGTAAAAAAAGACTTCCTTGATAATTGCGTTATTACAGATGTGGAAAAGTTAATATTCGACATTTTGTTGAGCAATCGCGAGCATTTGTTTTATACAACGGTACTCGTATAGTGAGCGTTGACATATCACATAACTGTGAGAATTAAACTGAATATCGTCATTTATATTGATAACCAGAAAACTATAATATAACATAATATTCTTAGTAAAAAAAGACTTCCTTGATAATTGCGTTATTACAGATGTGGAAAAGTTAATATTCGACATTTTGTTGAGCAATCGCGAGCATTTGTTTTATACCACGGTACTCGTATAGTGAGCGTTGACATATCACATAACTGTGAGAATTAAACTGAATATCGTCATTTATATTGATAACCAGAAAACTATAATATAACATAATATTCTTAGTAAAAAAAGACTTCCTTGATAATTGCGTTATTACAGATGTGGAAAAGTTAATATTCGACATTTTGTTGAGCAATCGCGAGCATTTTTTTAATTACGTTACAATTGTTTTTATCGTTTGATCTATGGTTGCATCTTGCAGCGCCATAACCGAAGCGTAAACAGTGGTAACATTGCATTACCGGGTTTGCGTCTTCAACATAAATTTTTTGGTAGCCTATGTTGATTTTTTCTTTATTTACTAATATTCTCCTTACTTCACTTATCCACTTCCAAAATATAGTTGAATGTATCATTAAATTTATTTTGAATTATTTTCTTTACGTTAAAGATAGGTTTGTTTAGTTTCCTTATTTCCGGCCATAATCTTTATTTCATGATTTTGTTCTAGGAGATCGTCCAGGAATTCTTCTTTGTCATAATCATTGAATATTCCTTTGAAGATTAAAGCTGGTTTTTCTTTAACAATTCTTTAGTGTCAACATCCTTTATTTCCTTTGAGATCGCTAGTTTCAATTTTTCTGCATCCTCTTTTTTTGTGCATTCAATGATGATTCTATTTCTGGATTTTTTTTTTATACCTTCTACACATATTCCGAGTTTGCTAATCTTTATATGTTTTTGGATTCTTTTTAGTATTGCGTCAGAAGTGTCATTGTTCGTTCTAGGGTCAACCATAACACAGTATTTGTTTTTGGTTTGTTTATGTTTATCTTGAGGGTAGGTCATAGGTTTTATCTCTGTTTGAGAATCCTGATTTAATTTTTTCTTCTGTCAGCTCAATAGCAACGTGACTTAAAAATGCGAGTATATTCGTGGCTTTATTTGTAACAATATTCTGTTGTTCTTTGCTAAATTTCTTGGAGGGGTCTTATACTGCCATAATCAATTCAGTAACTGCCGCCTTTGTTTCTTCCATAAATTTATGAAGATTTGCCATGCCCTTGTACAACACTTACCTCACTTTACACTAAAACTTATAATCGAGCAACAAAATATTGTTGTCACCAATTTGACAGTTTCTAAAAATGTTAAACAGTTTATTTTAATTTAGAGCTCGTAAAGGATATATTTCTTTATGAAACTTATCCTGATAAAAACTGCGCTGTTTGTTTCACTTATATATCAACTTCACTCTTTCTCTTCGCTAAAACTATCCACTTTTACGGAGTACTCAAATTGAGAGCAAAGAATATGCGACCTATCACTGTAACGTTCCTTATTAATTTTAAATTTGTACATTGGTTTAATTATGTTTTTTTCCTATTCCAATGTTCTATCAATCTTGTTCCCAGGCCACCAGAATATTTGCATCAAACTTAAAGGAGAAGATGGCCCAGAGGTTCTACAACCTCGTCCTGCTGCCCAGAGTTCGGGACGACATTGCAGAATACAAGAAGATCAACTTCCACTTATACCAGTCCCTCAGGAAGGCCCTCTATAAGCCCGGCGCATTTATGAAGGGTATTCTCCTGCCACTTTTGGAGGTAAGATATCAGAATACCACGGAGAAAGAAAGTAACCAAGGTGGCTCTAGGGTGATCGGGTACATCGCAACCCAATCAGGCACACACGTCACTAGTGGCCAGTACTTTCTTTATCTAATGGTCACCTTTCTTATAAAACTTTTTGTACTTGTTTAAAATGAAATAGAGGAGCTCACTTTGGGGGTCCCGCCCTGGGTCCCTAGTAAGGTCACAACCCCATCAGACAATGAAATGTCTGTGTGACAGTGTATCTGTGTCAGACGGGTGTGACAACACAAGCAGACTGTGGGGGCAGCTGGTCCCGATCTGCAGAGAGGTGGAGAGGTGAAAACACATCCAATCCCGTATGGAAGGTGGAAAGACTTCTGTCCAATTTGCAATTTGCATTAGCACAATTTTGTGCAAAAATCCAATTGGCACAGCTCGGTACTCTGTGTGATGCTCGTGAAGGCCTTGTCCGTGTGACAATGCTTGGTCTGGTCCAGTGAGAGGTGGTAGTCCCTGGGTCCAGGTGGGGTAAGTGTCAGAAATCAGAGAAGGCGAATAGAGGTGGAAGTTGGAGCGAGAGCGGAGGGCGCAGCCGGAAGTGTTGTCGGAGTGAAGGGTGCCGGATCTCTAGTTTGTGTACGTGTTTATGGGGTATTTAAACCCTCCCGAGGCAATGTTCGCGTTGCTCGGGTACCAGGCAGGCTGTGCGATCTTGTCTCACTCGTGGCTTAGCTGCGCGAGTGAGCGTCCAGCGACACGCACCGACACTTTTGTCTCTCGCTCCGTAGTCTCGCTCTGACATATTTATTCCCTCATTTACAGTTTACATTTCACAGGGATATTTCATAGGGTTGCATAGATTTTCATTTCATTGATGTAAGGGGGCGCGAGTCAAGCCACAGGTTTATCGAATCTTTTATTTCCCCATAATTCGGCTCACATACAAGACTATAATTTTTATATCACTTTATTTTATTTAGCTACCACGTCCGACACAGCATCTGTTATTCTAAATTCTTCTTAAAAAAGGAAATTTAGTCCACCCACTCCACCCACTCCACTCACTTCACCCACTTCACTCACTCCACCCATTCTACCCATTCCACCGAAAACTGAATTCCAACTACGCATTCTTTAATTCGTCAATCCCGAAGAGGGCTGTTTTCATATCTCCGTTGAATTCCTCACGGGGTCTGCAGCCAACTCTTTCATAAAATAATATATTTCTTTACATCCCAACATTCATCGTCACTCGTATAGGTCTGATCGGATTCAATTCAATTAATTTATTATTTTTAAAACTTTATGAACTTTTCAATTGAAGGCTTTTTGAAGGCATTGTATTAATATAAATGAACATACAGCAAGATTTAACATGGCGTATAAAAAATAAAATAAAAACATTAAAAAAAGTAATAAAATTATTTGTACTAGAATTATTAGTACTAGAAGCAACAAAGCTTGTCATTTAAAAGCAGTTTCGTTGATGCTAAGTATGTCAATATCCGAATTGATTCTGTTCAACAACAAGACGTACGTCTGGTCCGAGTATCTGTCTATCGTTTGGTCTATAAGTACTCGATATTAAGGGTTTGTTTGTTTGTTTTCTAGTCTGGCAATTGTACCCTCCGGGAAGCCATCATCATAGGGTCAGTGTTAGCGCGCAACTCGGTGCCGATCCTGCACTCGTGCGCCGCTCTTCTAAAGGTGGCGGAGATGGACTACACGGGTGCCAACTCCATCATTCTGCGCGTGTTCTTCGACAAGAAGTATGCGCTGCCGTACCGAGTGGTGGATGCCTCCGTCTTCCACTTTTTGAGGTATGCACAGTGTTTATATTTAAATAAACACCGAAATATATTGTTTGCTTAGCCGTCATAAAATTAAGTTCCCTTACGGCCGTTCGTCCCAACCCTACTAGCAACTGTTGAGCCGAAATTTTGCTTCAACACTGTACAAATGCACAAATACGCTCTTCTCAACGAAACGAATTAGGATATCGATTTTTGTGGATTAAGTTCCGCTCAATAGAGGACTAGTTATAAAAAGTGCAAATGTCATTAGTGGTTCGCGATCTATTTTACGCGATCCAAATATTGAATAATAAAGATCTATTTCCATTTTCGAATGTCAAGAACATGTTTTTTTGTATGTTTTAAATAAAACTATAGAGAATCTAACTTAATTTACCTATTATAAGCTACGTTTTGTCTTGTTTTTGACAGAGGAGAAACGTCAAATGTGAAATGTACGAAACGAGTAATGTACTTTTGCAGCAATAGTAAAAGCTTTACTTTCAAAATATTTTTAACGCATACGTTTGTGGAGTATAAAATGTTAGTTTATGTATTAGTTTTTAAAACAAATGATGTGTATTAATAATAAATACAATTTTATCTCATCTATGTTAATTTTACATTGAAAGTTTTTACTTTGATGTCATTTTATTGTGTATAAAAGTGGGCGGACACTATTTTATTGTCTGTGAAAGTGGGCGGGCACCTTCATAGACAATTGACGATGTTCTCTGTTTGCCTGTTTCCAAAAATGCTTGGAAACAGAGCACTTGGCTGATCGGTGCCTCAGATTGATCATTAGAAAGGTTGGGAAAAACGGTTGTTAACATAGTGCATTCTCTTTGCTGTATTTTACAGTATTTATTAGCATATTCTCTTCATTGCATAAAACTACTTAAATAATAATATAGCTGGATATTTATATTTTATTCGGAAAAAGCAATATATATTTATATTTTATGAATGAAGTGATTACATACCTGGGTGTCATTATAGACTCTCAGCTGAATGTTTGTTTTGAAATATGTAATTCAGATTCGAGCGAGACAAGCGTGAGCTGCCCGTCCTGTGGCACCAGGCACTGCTGACCTTCTCGCAGCGCTACAAGGCCGACATCTCCTTGGAGCAGCGAGAGGCGCTCCTCGCCCTGCTGAGGAAACAGTCCCATCCGACCATCACTGCCGAGGTGAGTCGGCAACCAGCCAACTGCTTTACCTTCTTGCAGTGCTACAACAGTGTACTGTTCAACAGGCCCTTCGTACACAAGGCTACGCAAGTATTCAATACCTAAGTTGTGTACTCACGTCGCAAGCAACTTATCGCTCACAGTCCGTACACAACGCTTCTAAAATCTTGAGATCCGCATTGCCACCTATGATATTTTATTTATTTATTTATATTTATCAAGATAAAATATAATTATAATGGCGAGATGCCTGTCTCATTGAGAAAATTCCCGTGTCCAGACAAACGTTGGAGGTAGATAAATTATTTAATTAGGTTAAATACAGTGACATGATGGGGTCATTGGGGTTCAGTAGAAAACAGGTAACTTAGTTGATTGTCGAGTTTTTTTTTTATTAATTTATAATATAAAACACATTCTTAACTAGTAGGTATTGTGGGTATGTTGGTGTTGAAAGCCTCAGAGAGCAGATGGTACTTCGGGTAGGGGGAGGTATTTGTGCCCGGTGGACACGCAGCTCGGCTTCCGCTTGACATTCGGTTTCAAACGGTTCAAGAGAAGGGTCACAGGAGGCCAGAGGCGCTCAACTGTTGTCTGGTTGTGATTCCTACGGCTGTGGGTATGCGCCTTGATGGGCCCACTGCGTTGAAGGGCAGGAGGCGAAGGGTACTCGACTGCACTTAAATGATGGGCGTTTGGGTACGGCAGTTCCTTCCGAGTCGGTAGGTATTTTTTCTCGCAGCGTCTCGAGCTGGGGAGACAAGCGGCCTGCTTGCTTTGTAGGAGGCGGAGGCCTCGACTACCTCCACTGCCCTTGCTTCGGCCAAAGTCTGCCTTTTTAATCATATCCGAACTTGACGTCGGGTTCCTTCGGGAACTCGAAACTGTGACTCGGCGGCTTGTGATTGGTTCGGTGTTGCGGACCGAGTTAATCCCCTTGCCTGCTCGCTTCTGGCGACTGCAAAATTTCCGAAGTTTTAAACCGGGCGTTTGTTCATTAGCCGTAGGTAGACAGACCTCTGGTACATTTTTAGAGATTAGGGTAGATCGGTGTTTCCCGCACAAATGACTCGTACCAACAATAATAAATATTCTCTTGGGGGTTTAAAAATAGAATTTATCTATTTGATTATACACCCATCTTGGCAAAACAATATTATAACACAAATAATTAATGCTACATTATCTAAGCTACAATATTACATATTGTAGGATTTATCAAAGTGCTGGTATAGATAACACTTTACTGTATAAATGGAGTCAGAAAATATATCAACAATACCCCCAAACTTGTTGCCCAGATCATGCATCTTATTGATTAACCAATGAGACTGATAGTTGGTTGTGTAAGTGTTGGAGACAAATGTTACAGTTTGTCTTGTGTTCCTCGTCTGTACATTTAGTTTAATAGTGGCGAGGATGGCAGGGCTGTCAATTAGGTTGTTAATGATTCTATATAATATAACTAGGTCTCCTGTCAGACAGCGTAATCAGAATAAATTGATTCATCAAACTTACATAATTAATATTTTCAATTGTAATTTTGAGTATAAAATGTATATACCTAAGAAATGAGTGATGAACCCGATCTATATTGTTAGAGTGTACTTTATACAAAGGGGACCAAATAGGTGAATTACACTCCACTTGACTTGTAACTAATGAAGTGTAGAGCATTCTCATACAATCTAAAGACTTGCAATCTATTAAAGGAAGCCAAGCATCTTTGCCTTGTTAGTTTTAAGTTTTCATAGAATATTACACCCAGAACTATATGCCTAGATAAGAGACAAAGATAGGTATTATTATCTGGGCATTGATCTAAAGCGCACGCATTGTGACAAAAAATCAATTAAAATATTAGCTTATCACAATAAAGTGACGACTTGGAAAGATGTCGGCAACATGTTCCCGTGTACCAACCTCCTTACAGATGTATTGCGGTAGTTGTGAAGATACTTGTGTCGCCGAGTATCGGATATTTGGGTAGCCTTGTGTACGAAGGGCCTTAGTGACTCCTGGCAGTGAGCTAGTGGCTTTAGTGAAGTTCGTCTTGTCTATATCTAAAATATGAATGTATTTAATTTTACAGATAAGAAGAGAACTGCAGAGCGCCCAGTGCCGGGACGGGGAACTAGGCGCCGGGGCGGCCATGATCACAGAATAACATAACCTCTCAAATATAAAACCTATAAGAACAAATTACTGTACTTTTATTTGATTCCTTTCTTTGGGGGTTATGGGGATCTACACCCAGCAAGTTCTGTTCACTATCCTGTTAGATGCAGTGGCGTAGTGTGGGCCATCGTCGCCCGGGGCGGAATCATAATTTTCCACCCTTGTGATGTCATAAAAATAATGATATTGGTGTTGGTGGAAAAAAGGAATCAATCATATGAAAGAGCGAAAAATATTTATTTCAAAACCAAAATAGTATACTTAAGGGTGAGTGGAATAATGTATTATTCCGAAATAATGATAATATTATTACGCAATACGATAAACATGATGTTTATAAGGAGAAAAATATTAATTATATTTTTTTTTAATTTACGTAGGTTTAGCATTCATCAGAATCAAATTAGAAATATAATCTTTTTCTGACTGCTCTACGTATGTTTTTCAAAATATTTTTAAATATCGAATATCCTTAAAAAATCCTTTGAAAGTCTTTCTTCAACATGCGGTTATAAAAATTCCAATAAAAAACAAATGTTGGGTGCAGTTTAAGTTTTTTATGAACACTAACCTTCATGTTTTTTTTAAATGCGGATTAAAAAAGTTTCGTAAAGTTTATTAAAAAAAAGTCTCTCGGAGATGATGGCAATTATTTTTCTCCAGTTTTTAAAAGTATTTTGAGATTATTAAACCACCATTTAATTCAGAAAGGCCGGTTTATATATCAATTAATTATTTGGCCGTTAAGGGGGAAGACTCAAATAAGACGCTAAACGTCACTTCGCAGTATGCTAACGTAAGCAATACAACACATAATTTATCTGCAAATTCTTAACAGAAAGTTACGATAGTGTCTAAGGTTTTCAGTGACGTAAATTCTTAAACTGTAATCTTTTACATTATATATGAAATACCTACTGTAATTTTAAGTAAAACGCTCGACAGTGCCTTCGCCGTTATGTTAACTGCACCCATTACAAATATATTTAATTAAAATCCTTCCACAATCTCAGAGTAAATAAGATCAAGAACCAAAAGCGTTTATTAAAAATAATTCAGTAAATCTAGATTTTCACTGTAATTCCCCCAAAGTTCAGGAATTTTTAAATTCAGTTCCGTCTTACAAAAAACTATGAGAATTTACTGTTGTTAATTACTGTTGTTAATTAAATTTGTTGATTGTTGATAAAACGATTTATTTCGCCGGAGTAAATCAGTTGTGAGAAGTCATTCAAAGCGAGCGGACGTCGATTTGAAATTCGATATTTCTGTCTGTTTTATGACGAATAGCTGGGAAGAGAGGTGTTAAACTGCCACCGGAATGTAGGAATTACGTATTTTAGATTTTTTGTTGTTGTAATCACATTTCTTTGCAACGTTCTTTAAGATGGTCCAAAAGGTGATTAATTTATTATACGGCACAATATAAAAGACCTGCGCACTGGAAAAAAACTGACAGACGTGGTACAGATCTACAAGATTATATCTTTGCAGGCGGTCAAAAGCAAAACTAATGAATGAACGAATTATTTTTAAAATCTTTACATTTTTTGTGCCCTTATAATTTACAATCTTGACGCCCCTGACTGTATATATAAGTATGCCGATCTGTGATCGATCTATCAAAATCCATAGTTTTAGCGGCTATCTTGAATTTCTAGATATTCACACCGATTTGGTTAGAAAGCGGCGTAAGTCATGTTAGGGGGGTGCTGAAGTCAAATTTAATGTCAACCAGAGTAATTTCGATGGTCATTTTGAATTTTGAGTTCTCTACCGATTTGGTTCAAAATCGGAATTAAAGTGTTTGGAGGTGCACTGAAATCAAATGCGAGGAATGGATAACAAAGAATGGTTTTTTTTTCATTTCAAATTGTAGAATCCTTTAGCCTACTTTAAAAAATATTAATTAACCTTCACCGAAAAATTACCCCTTCACTGTCAAAATTGAAAACACTAACACTAAAAAAAAATTTTGAAGTATGATAACATAGTATGTTTTTCTTCATTTAGAACAGCTGTATTTCGGACGATATTAGGTCCTTGGAGCCAATTTGTTTTCAAATTGTACCATCTTTAGCCTACTTCAAAAAGTATTGATTAACCTTTACCGAAAAATTACTCCTACACTGTCAAAATTGACCAAAACACTAAAAAATAGCGAAGAATGACAACTTACAAAAAATTTGAATAATTTAGAACCGCTGTATCTCGGACACTATTAAGTCGTTAGAAACGTATTTGATTTCAAATTATAGCATATTTTGTATATATCTACTTTGCTTGGGGGAGGGGCAAAGGGAAGATAGGAGACTTTTGTGAAAATATTAGTTTTAGGTATTATTCACATGCAAAATTTCAGTTTTTCTTATTGCCTTCATTAACTGAACTACTGGTGAATTGTATTCAAGCTTATTGTGTGCGTCTGGAGTGGGTTGTAAATTATTGTTATCTACCTATGTTATATTTTTACTGCTGTTTAGTATACAATATTGAAGGGAGTTTCTAAATCCCAAAAATTATCAAAGACAAATAATTCTTATTCCCGATTAATAAACGGGATCTAATTCACATCCTCCATCTTGGTTCCCAATTCAAATGTAATAGTAGAATTACTTAACCATTAATAAAAACCAAAGCCACTAATAGAATAGCCATATAAAAAAGCATCCAATTCATTTCAACCACCTTGAATCCCCTAGTGGACAATCGAAAATCGGATTCCTTGATTCAAAATCCATGAAAATAATTACCTGTGTCAAAAAACTGTGCTCATAAGTATTTCTGAGTAGTTAATCCACGTTACCCATTTCTATAATATTTCCGAAGCTAAAATAAAAGATTATGCTGTGAAGAAATAAATACGTAAATAGTAACAAAACAAATCTTTTGTAAAAGGGAGGCACTTTGTATGGGTACTTACAATAATTAATATATTTGTATAAATTGAAAAAAACATATTCTCATCAGTTACCCTATCCTATTACCAACAAATCGACTTGCTTTACTTTGCAATAAGCGGCAAAAAAAATCCTCCTTTTTCCGACTGCTAAGTTAAGTCTGTCCAGCTTCTATTAATTTATTTTTATACAGCGAATAAACGAAAAAAATATACAGCAAATGTTTTTTGTTTCGTATTGCATCAATACGCTGAACATTTTTTTTAATCCGACGTGGTCTACATTATCCACATTTCCCCAATCCTGCTGCCGGATCGCGGTGGTCCGTGGTTTTGAGTTTGAGGCCTAAAATTCCTAACGGCGGTGAATACGCGGTCTTATACTGGACCGTATGAATTCGAACTAGAGTTTTTTTTTAAATATGACAGATGTTGATAATTAATTTTTTCAATGTAATGCCAAATTTGTTCGAAAATGGTTTATCTATTATCTATGCTACTGTCAGTACTGTCAGTTCGTGTAGTTTGCTTTGCTTGATTTATCAGTATATTTTTTCCGATTTCTCCCCACTTGCGATGCAAGTATTGTTTAGTACTTATGTGTACAAATTAAATAAGATACTTTTATGCTTTCCAAGGGACAAGAATTTCAACTTATTATATCAACATTCAACATGTAATAAATAATTTATGTAACCTACAATACTATTCATTAGTTTCTTTTAAATCTCTCATTCAGTAATTAACCATTATTAGTAAGGCTATGTTACCGCTCGACGCGGTACGGCAGCTGTTTTTGATGATTTTTTTTAGATAATTTCTAGGTTATTTATCATAAAATAAAATAATGTTTCAAACAAACAATATGTTCTTCTAAACGCTACATTGTGAACATGTGTTAGAATATTTAAAACAATTGCGTAAAAAAATATTTACAAAACCTCTAACAATAGTTTAAAGTTTATTTCTATCCTTTAATTCTAAATACAGGAGAATTATAATAATACTCATTGTTACAACATCAACGATGTCTAAATCCCAACCTACCCACATTATTTAAAAAGCCACTAAAACATTGCTTAAATAAATAAAAACAGTTTTTTTAATATTACGACCATTATCTTAGCCTCTCAGTGCCAAGCGATTGTACACCTTAATATGTAAGAATGCCATACACGGAAAGCATCAACATTACAATAAAACAAAGCTGGTTGCATTATATCGAGTCAGTAGGAGAGTTTGCTTTGACGTCTGTTTTTTTTCGCACAAACTTCCGTAAACACGTAGGCACATCAGAAAAAAGGGCATACTAACGGTGTAACGGTAAGTGATTATGTTTTCAGGCATCATTGTAGAAGCAAGCTGATTTTTTTGACCGAAGCTACCAACTTTTTTGAAATAATGGCTTAGAGCAGTGCTCCGCAACCTTTTCTCATCTACGGCACACCAAAATTCTTCCTAGAATTCCGCGGCACACCAAAAGCTAAAATATATAGGTATTCAATTGAATTTTACAATAAATTTTCTTTCATTGCATTTGACGCGGCACACCTGTATTCGGCTCACGGCACACCAGTGTGCCACGGCACACCGGTTGCGGAGCACTGGCTTAGAGCTCCGGGCCAAAAAGGCCCCTTTCTCTTTCATCATGAGTTTAAATTATGGTTGTTGGATATAGACTTAGAGTAATAAGTTACTCTAAGGATATAGACCGAAGCCACCAGTTTGGCCGCTGATTCCTATAGCCAGTGGTGTAGAATATAACAGGGTTCACCTTCGCTATAACATTGTTCCTACGGTGTTTTATACGATACATTTTTTTTCGTACAGATTCCTTTCAGGTCGTCTTTCTATATAGATTCGGTATAGAAAATATGACTTGTTCTATTTTTATTGCAAATTTTATCTTACACTTCGATATAGATATCTAAATACTGAAAAGTAGGATAATGTTGTAACAGCAATGTATTTTTTTTAAATTTTCTTTTGGAGTTAATTATTTTTGGAAGTGAAGCGGGGAATAAATTGTTTTTGAAATATGCATTTGCAAATCTGCATGAAAATAATGATCGTGTAAAGCAAAGATTTTCCATATGGATCCTGAGATGGTTTCCATGTTGTTATCGATATGGAAATAATTATCGTGCAAAGTTACCTCTAGTTTCGATGATCTAACCAATTAAAAAAAGGCGTAGTATATAAATCGTAAATATTTTCTTTTCCAGTTGAGGATACTAATTTCATATTTAGAATGGGTAATAAAGACAAGAAGAAGAGGTATCCTCTAGTAACCAGGACGCAAAAAATTAAAAGGAAAAAAAAGGATGCAAGCAGTGCTTGCGTCTAGATTCAGAAACACCTTACCACCTCTACAATTATTGCAGCAGGTATTTAATACACCCGTATATAGGTATTTATTCAATCGCATGTCCAATGGCAAAATGTTGAGTGAAAAATGTTTTTTCTAAAGTTCTATAATTTTTTTTATTTCATCAGGAAAATATTGAGTCTTTCAATAATCCTATGTCGGGGGGACCGATGTCATCTGGGGAAAATTTTGAACAGGTGATGAAAAAATATAAATTATTGATGAATAGTCGTGAAAAGACATACAAATTCGTTTCTACTTCCCACAAACATATTGCTCTCAATTTCTGTAAATAATGTTAAATTCTTTGTTTACTCAGGAAAAGAAGAAACCCGTTATTCTGGAAGGAAGAAGAATAGTTGATATAAATTATTTTTTTAAACAGATAAGTGCAATTTCGCAGCACGACTCACTTTTTGAATGCAAATTTTCTAATTTGGAGATACTTGAAGAAAAACAATTGGGTTTCAATTCAATGTTGACATTCATTTGTAATATGCGCACGAAAACATTTCGTATTTCGACTTGCGAAGAGATAAAAGATGATACGAATGTTACTGATTCAATGGTTTCTGGAATAGTTAGTATTGGAACTGGCTATTCTAACCTAAAAGAGCTAATGGCCGTAGTAGGGATCCCTTGTATGAGTTGCAGACAATATATGAAATCACATGAAAAGGCGTGGGAATGGTGGGACCGCACTAGGGTTAAGACGATGGCAGAAGCCGCCCAAGAGGAGGCTAAGTTAGCCAAAATTGCCGGTGATGTTGACAGAGATGGGGTTCCAATGATTACAGTTGTGGTAGATGGGTGCTGGTCGAAAAGATCTTATAAGACAAAATATGCTGCTTTGTCTGGCGCAGCTGTAATTTTGTATATGGGTGTCAAGAATAAGTTTTGTATGACTTGCACTCGGGCCTTAAATAAAAGCCTGTCCCCACCCGAACATAAGTGCTATAAGAATTACGAAGGCTCTTCAAGCGTCATGGAATCAGAAATAATTGTTGACGGGTTTAAAAGCTCAATAGCTACATACGGATTTATATATTCCAAGTTAATAGCAGATGGCGATTCTAGTACGCGTAAGAAAATTTTAGAAGCTCGACCTTATTCCAATATAACCGTGGAGAAAATTGAATGTCGGAATCACATTTTACGCAATTACATAACTAAAGTCAATCTACTTTCTACAGATACCCAGTACCCCATACTAGTGAAAGATTACTCCGTTTGTGTAGATCCATCACATCTGCTATTAAAGACAGGATTTCAGAAAATTGTTTGATTGAAACCAAAATCTGGATTTTAAATAAAGATGTTCTGAATAGCATTACACATGTATTTGGCGACCACGCTACCTGTGACGACTATTACTGTAAGCATCTGGATGAGAAAAACTATATTCAAGACCTAAAATCGTGAAACCTATTTTCTAAACTCCCACAACTTTGTTCGCGTTTGGCTTCTAATTTAAGTAGTTTAATATACATATAATGTTGATAGTAATATTTCGGAATCATATAATAGAGTTGTCGCCAAAATGGTGGCTGGGAAAAGCATTAAATTTTCAACAAAACAGTCTTATACTGGGAGGTGCGCAGCAGCTGTTGTTGCGTTTAATACAAAACGTCCGCACTATGTACTCCATAAAACGGTTTTTGATAGCAGCCCGCGTAATGTTTTGAAATGTTTTGAAGCAAATAAACTTAGAAGAATTAGTAAGCAAAAATATAACTATAAAACAAAAATAAAAAATAAAACACAAAATTCATTAAAACCAGATTCCGAATATGGTGATGCATGTCAAAAGCCGGATATGGATATCATATCATTTGATGCTGCGAAAAAACAATTTTTAAAAGATTTGCAATGTTCTTCCCCAGAACGTCGGCGAATTGTAAGGGAAACCATTTTACACTCTGAAAGTGGTGAACGGTTAGAAAGGGGTCGAAAAATTTTGACAGCGTCATGGTTTGGGAAGATTTGTAAGAGAAGAATGATTAGTTGTGCACCACTGGTTAAAACTTTACTATATGGACGTTCTTTACAAAATATAGAATCAATAATAATAAATAAATGAGCCAATCGCAATTCGGCAGTTATGTGAACAAGAGTCCATAACTATTGAACAGAGTGGTTTATTTATAGACCCTGTAAATTGCTTTTTTGGATCTACGCCTGATGGTTTATCCGGTAATAACTGTATCGTTGAAATTAAATGCCCACACCCCGCAAAAGGTATGACCGTCGAAGACGCGATTGCAAAAAAAAGTAACATTTTGGAAATTAGACAAAAAAAATTATCGCGTAAATCAAAATCACGATTGGTGTTTCCAGGTACAGGGCCAATTACACATTAGTAATAAAAGTCAGTGCATTTTTGCCGTTTGGACTGGCTCAGACTTCCCTTTAAAAGTTGAGCGTGTACTTCGGGATGACAAGTTCTGGGAGGAAAAAATGCTTATTAAATTAACCAACTTTTGTATGGATTGCATTCTTCTCGAGCTTATCGATCCACGAGTAACGAGGTCTATGAATGTTCGTGATCCTTCATATATCTTAGATTCTATATCGTGTAAGGACGGAATGCTAGTTGAGAGAAAGCGGCTGAGAAAGAAATGATATTGTTACGTGCTACGAAGTAAAAAAACATTTTCGTTTTTTATATTTAAATTATTAAGCTTTTCATCGAAATCTGATAAAAAAATCATAAAAACACGTGCTTCTTTTGCGATAGGTAATATTTCTGTCGAAATTTACGTACAACATGTACATTCAACTTAAACATAGTTTACAAGGTGCAAATTATCAAGCGTTTCATGTTCAAACTATTTCATTTAGGGGCCCGAAAAAAGTACCATTTCGGCGCCTTTAATAATGCAGTAATAATAACAATAACCTTTTTGTGTGAAATATTATATATCCATTGTTACATAATAAAATATCATTTACAAGCTAAAAATGAAATACGAATTGTAACAGGATGAATCCTTACAAGGGGTTGGGTTAATTTGAATTGAATTGGCAGTAAAAACGGCTCTTTTTAAAATGTTCTTTGTCGAAACATGCACAGCTATTTATATCAACTTTTGGAGTAAATTTTTTTGCGAAGTTCACTTGCATTGCATGTTCGTTTCTGGGTGTATTTGACAGTTTCAAGCGATTTAATGATAGACACGAGACGTTTCGACAAAAGTGACATTGTGTTTCGTCCGTGTAATTAATTTAATTCAGAATTAACATATTCCCTTTCGTCAGGTCAGAAAATTTTGTTTGCATTTCTCGAGAAAATATCTCAGCAAGACAGACGCGCGCTGTACTTGTATATACGGTAGTTCTAAAAGTAATGAACATTACAGATAAAAAATATTCATATAAAAATTAAAGAAAAATATAATTTAATTTAATGGAAAAAATAAAGAGAAACAAAAATGGAAGGAAATAGGAGTAAGTATATAGGATGATATAATTTCTTTTTCTTTAAATATACAATATTATATAGGTATATTATTAGAATATAGAACCACTGAATATTCTTTAGAATATAGAAACACATGTGCTCGTCTTTATTCTATGTAGGTATAAAATGAACAAAAGTGTAAAAGTTAACTGTAGAATTTCGCTAATTATTGTTTTATAACCTCTTTACAATATTCAATGTACTTACAGTAGATAAATTTTATAAAAAAATATTCAATTATTCAAATTTTTAAAGATAAAACGTTAAATAAATTACAATTTAATATATCTGCAAGGTATCAGCATAACATTAAAATCCCGCAATTCAACACTAAGCATACGCAAAACACATACCTATATCCAGGAATAACTTTTTTTAACAATTTCCTTCTAATCATAAAATATCCATGAATTCCAAGATAGATTAAACAATTACCTCAAACTACTGTAACAGTCTTTTATTTTATTTTTTTATTTATTAGATTTTTTTGTCTTTTATTTTTTTTTTCCACAAACCTTGCGTTACTTTTCTTTAATTTTCTTTTCTTTTCTTTAATACTATTACTATTGATAAATTACTAAATTTAACAACAAATTGATGTTTTCCTGCTATTGTACAACAATGTTTTATGTTATGATCTAATTAATTAAGCGATGATCCCTCACCAAACACAAGAACCTTGTTTCTTTATGGTGACGAACAGCTATATTATATTTTTTTGTTATATTATATGAATCATGTATTATTTATAAACTTTTTTACTGTTAAGGTTGTAAAAATATCAACATCAATCATATTCAATCTTATTATTATTTTATTTTTTTATGGAAACAAAAAACATAATTTCTCAATAACGAAATAAGTACTTACTTACTTACTTAGGTACTAAATATCACGTCGTTTCTCCGCAGGCATAAGCAGAGAATGGAGCCAATTCATTATTGACACATATCTCTTTCTTCATTGGCATTCATTCATACATCGTTTCATATCAAATTGAATGTAATTATTAAGGTCTGCAAGAATTTTAGTTTTATTTTATTATGTTGACAGCTGTTTCAGCATTCAAGGTCACTTTCGAACTGTGGTTGGTTTGTTGTTTTTTTTTTTTTAATAATTGGACTTCTACGAGCTATAAGACAATTAATAATTAATAATGCTCTCATACATACTTTGCTATAATACCGACTTTTGACACGCATGAAAAAAACAATTGTTACTATAGGAGTAAAATGAGAAGGAAAAATTACAAAAGATCGAATAATTGAAAAAAATAGCACTAGAATAAATACAATATATACATGGCCTAACATCTTAGAAAAGCAGTAAAAGTGATGTAGAGAAGTGAGAAAAGGGGTTCGTAAAAAAAATCACTTTTAAGAACTTTTATATTGGTACATTACTTCTGTCCATGAACTATAATGTACAGAAGATAAGGCGCGATTTCCAAAGCGAAATTTCAAATTTCAAACCCGCTTCGCTCAGCGGCGACAAGGAGCATTACCATTATTGCCAAGTCAAAAAATAAAAACTCAGTTAATATATTTTTTCCGTGGAAGGCACTTAACTGAATGAATACATTTTTTTTAAATTTGCAGATAATAAATTTAATAATATTATTATTTAGTTTGATATGACGGGGCGTCGGGCAGTAGGTATTATTCTAGGAATAACGCAAAAAGGGAGGAATAGAAATGCGATCTTAGGTAGTTACAAGTAATTTATTTTTATATACGTGGGATTAGTCTTAAAACTAGTGTAAAACTTAATTAGACATAATCAATTTAATAAAACTAGATACGCAATTACTTAATTCTACTGTTAAGTCTTTGTACTTAAAATTAGAGGTTCACTGACTTAGGTAATTTCTTAATTCTACTGTTAAAGTCTTTGTACTTAAAATTAGCGGTTCACTGGCTTATGTTGTGGGAGGAATTATGATTAGAGTCAGGCACTTCCCTTTTTGGTGATGGATATCCAGAGTCCAGTGGCTGCGTTGTATGTAGAGTCCTCGCGTTCGCACTACGTATTCGTGTACCTCCGGATCGGGAGTAGGTGCAACGCGGCGATAATCAGAGGCCTGGGCGGTCTCCGATGTTGATCTCCGAAGGGCGAAGATCAGCTGCTTCCTTCTGGGATGGAAGCGTAGAATTCCCTCGTCGTCAGAGGACCTGGGCGGCCTCTCAAAGGAGCGAGAATTGGAACCTTCCTGGGCGGAAGGTTTCACTTGGCTGGGTGTCCTGGGCGGACTACTGCAACCGACTCGTCTGTCCTGGGCGGACTACTGCAACCGACTTTTTGCTTCCTCGATGGAAGACTGCACGCGACTCTCCGCCCTGGGCGGACTCTGACAATCGACTGTCCTAGAGCCCACTGTCCTTCTGTCTACCTCTCTACCTGTATTGTTCAGCGGTCGTTCCATCCGCGGCTCAATTCCCTTGAGGGGATTATCTTTTATTGACGTCCCATAAAATTCTAACGGAATTGCGGGCTTTCCCAAAATAGCAGTTAAGATTATATTATTTTAGTTACGATTTTTCCTAACAATAGGCTCGGCTAGCCTTTGTACTAAATTCATTTTATGGCCGGTCTAATCTGGGAATTCCTACTATTTACAATGCACATTGTAAATCTAAATATTTCGGTGAATTCGGTCAATTATTTTAGGTGATTACAAAAGGCTATACCAAGTTCTGCAAGCATTTTCGTTTTCATTATTGTGAGAGAAATTATGTCCAAAGATATTAGCATATGACCACAGAGTAAACGATGAAACTAACAAAAAACATCCCGAACTTCCCAAATAAGGGGAGTTCTTACATTAGGCTAAATAAATCTTTCCGGGAATAACCACTGCCATCTGACGATTTATGACCAAACCTGTTGACCACAGACTTATCTCGAAATTCCTACAATAAACTACTGTAATTAACAGGTGTCGTTAATTTCGTTTTGTATCAAATTTCAAGGCCATTTAAACCAGCTTAAGTTTAAAATCTGATCAATCTGGTCGTGTATAGTATAGCACAAGCAAATTTTGCGGCCCTCGCGCTCGGGCGGTCCGCCCCTCCGCCCCCCCTCTCGCTACGCCACTGGTTAGATGATAATAGTTTGTCAACAGGTTCTAAGATAGAGGGCTGGTCCTATGCAGGAGCAGTCCGTTCCAGGTGCCATCTTTCCAAGGCTCGAGGAGACCGCTTCGAATCCTAATTGGCTCTAAGCAAAACTCACATCAATCGTTCAGTACATTTACAAGTATGTGCCCAGGTACCTATCTTTTACTGGAATGAAAGAATGATATGGTGCCATATGAATTACTAATATTGCTATCTCATTCTTCCAGCGGTTTTGGCCGGCCACTTTATTGATGTGAACACACGCCAACGTGAAAACGAGACAGATCCAAAATGAGATGGGTATAAGCGTGAGAACTTCTAATGAAAAAGTAAGATGGTGATATACGAATATTCATGATGCTGTCTCATTCTTCCAGCAATTTTGACCGAACAAGAAATGTACAGCACATATAAACAAAAACCAATTAATAATACTGGATACAGATCGCATTAGTTCTGTTTACAACTAGCGTACGCATTTCTCCAGCATGTCAAAAAATAGTATGTGTTTTGTCGTTTTGTAGGATTTTGCATTGTACCCCACGGGATCATTGTAAACAATTTTCACGTTATTTAGGTTTGACAAGGGGTGACAAAATTTTGCATGCGCCAGGCGCCGTTTGGCTCAGGGCCGGCCCTGCTAAGATATTAGCAATCTGCATTTTCCCATAAAATCTTCTGCAAATTCATCTACATATATTGTACTCATCGTAGATTCCTTTGAACATGAGTCTTGATTTTTTTCTTCTTGAGCTCTTTTTCGTCCATTCACATTCGCGTCATATATTCTCCTTACACTCCTTTCTTTCTTAAATATATTTACATAATCTTAACACTTTATTACAATGGGGTGTATAAGGTTCAAAAAGTTATTAACCCTTACCACTCCTTTGTCGGGTGCCAGCCGACATAACTATTTGTACGCTACAACTCAGTTGTCGGCTGGCGGCCGACAAGATAAGACGTGCGTGCGGTGTATTTTCGGGCGCAAAACTTGATACGTGACGTTGTTTCTTGTGATTACTCGATAAAAACATTTAAATTCACGTTTTAATAAGATTTTGACTGTTTTACTATAATACCTTTTTGTAACTGCCTTTCAATAAATTAATATTTAAACATTATTTAAATTAGAGTTGGCTGACAACAAATATAAAAAAAATAATGGAGTGGAAATGGTTAAAAAATAAAATATTTCTCCTAGACTTGTAGAAAAAGGCAACAGATGTCGCATACAAATAAAAAAAATTGATGTGTATATCAGAGACACTATTTACCGATTACAAATGAATTCGCGTAGAATCTTGTAGTCATGAAAATGAAGGGGCGGATTGGGGTAATCGTATATCAGTTCATTAGAGCGCGAGGTCCTGGATGACCCGGATAGACCAAGAGGTCCTGGGTTTGAGTCCCAGCCGCTACCGTTATATTTAGTATCATCTTCAATGATAAAAAATAAATAAAATTTAATTTCGTACACTGGGATTTGAACACGCGGCCTCTGGATTCGTAGTCGATGATTTTATCCCTCAACCACGGAGGCTGTCAGAATGAAAATTATAGAAAAAAGTCTACATGTATTACTTGTGAACAAAACCTTTTTATTTTGTAAATATATTATTTTGTACCGTTTTTAAGTAATGACATAATATTATCATTGAAAAATATAAATAGGTACAGATACCATTTCCATACAAAATATATGAAGGTACAATTGTACCTTTTGTATGTCGCCTCCCATGGGTATAAGAACCACTCAACCCCCTCATCTCTGGAACAGGTAAAGACTATGTCTGAACTTGGCCTACATCTACAATTTTACCAAAATATGTCGATTTTACGAAATTTCACAAAGTAGCCGTCACTCCAATGCCACGACTACACGATCGCCCATCCTCCCAAATCGAACGTTTGGGCGATTGTGTAGAGGGGTAGTTCGTACACGTTGGGCCAACGTTGCCTCGAGTCGGGCGAGTTACCCCGATATCGCCCCGGTGGCGAACTAGTTGGTCCAACCTTCAAACTAGTTGGCTGAACTCGCACAAACCGGTCTCTACACATTGGCCGTTCAGTATGAATTCGCCAGGCGATACAGACGGACGTACTGCGCGAAGAATAAAACATGGCTGAACTCTGTTTATATTGACGAAAAAATACTCAATTATGCAACTAACTAACAAATAAATGCCCAAATATGCATTATGCAAATAATAATAATAATAATAGCATAATTTAATAACGAAATGCATAAAATCAAATGTATCGGGGCTAGGCTGCAATCTGAATCAGGCTGTGGGTAAAAATAAAAGACAAATGCTTGTGACAAGAATTTTTTTTATTGTGAAGTTCAAGAAACAAAGGATGAGTGATTTGATAATTACTATTTCATAGATAGCTATTATTTATTTCCGGTATTATGAGTACCTTATGAGAAACGAATTGTGTCAATAATATTATAAATTTCGATAGGCTTTCTATGAATATCGGTAGATCGATAGATTTTAGCTAAAACGGCATCACTAGTTTGGAGTTCGTAGTTGGAAGGTTGGCCGATCGTGTAGTTGCCCGATTTACAGTCATACACGAATGGCCAACGTCCCAACGGGACGTTGGGCGATTGTGTGATCGTAGCATAAAAGCTTACAAAAAATATAGCTACCGCAATAAAAAAATGCAAAAGTTACATTTGTACCTATGCCGCCAGACAGGAGATAAAATTATATATCAACTACGGAGAAAAATTTTCGTCTTTTCCAGCTGTTCGAAAAATATATTTGAAAAGTGAGCCCCAAGCCTGATAAGTTTGGGAAAACATAAAATATAATAAATAAAAAGTTTGAAGGACTCGAATGACAGCCGAACAACAAAACGAGCGTGTTTAGTTCCTCTACTGGCCGCCTGCAAATTTATCATTGTCGAGGTGTAACATCGGAACCTCCGGGGTAGAGGTGCTTTTGGTAACATTCGGTTGATTTGGTATTCGGTAGTCATGGGAATAGGAATGACACTGTTTGGTCAATAATCATAACAAAATCATCAAATAAATTCTCGTTCGTTCAATTTTGTAAAAAAATGTCATCTGACCCACCAAAAGGTATAGATATTAATAATATTTAATGTAAAACTTATAGGTACGAGTATTGCGCCATCCCTGCTACTAAACATCACACAACTTTGCCCAACCGGCACGGCTGTCCTAAGTCAATATTAATATTACTTTCTTTTTTTTTTTCATTTGTCCTCAATTGGCACCTAGCTAAGGCCTCCTCCGAGGTTGAAGCTCCGGGAACAATTGACATTTTATTTTGCGAGTCCTGTGTCCGCAATGTGTACCATTTTGGCAACTAGCCGGGGCCCCCTCCAAACTGAGGGACCTAGGAAGAATTGGAAGGAGTTGAAGTATTTCTTTCCGAGTCCTGTGTCCTCAGTGTGTATCATTTACACAGCATCCCCAAAGATAATATATATGCCCAAGGGAATAGGCGCGGGCTTTTCAGGCCTACGCGGAAGCCCGGCTTTGGGTCGTTCCTAATATATAGCTCGTTTTCCTAGATTCTATGGGCATGTGGGTTCGTGTCCATTGGCTAAATAAGGAACTACCAACCGGGCGGGGGTGTAATTATTGTCCGAGTTACCAATGAAATTATTAGGTTTTTTGGGTGTCAAATAAATGAAAAGAGCCCCGCGCCCCGCGACGATGAATGTCAATTGAATTATTGTTTATGTGCTTACGTAATTCAGAATGTGTCTTGGCGGAGCTTCGTAAATTATTAAATATTTCTAAAAGGGTCAAACTAAATACTCCAACAAAATATTCTGTTTATTGTAAACAAGCCGAACTTTTTTTTATCTATTGCCGTTTTACTTAAATTGGTAGTTTGGGTCAGTTTTGGATGTTGGCACGGCAGCTACGGGAAGGATATTGGCGATAAATTTCACACAATTGTAAAAAGGACGAGTCGATCATTAGGAGATTTGCTTTTCGAAGAGTAAACACTAATACTTTGCGGTGCAATGCGAGTTGTCTGCATAATATTGGATTTATTTATTGTCAAATTACTGAAAAGGACATGCCTCCAGGCTCACCCCTCACCCTGCTAAATTTGCCCTTTTCCCCTCACCTGTTAAAGCACCTCTGTTTATTCTCTTCTCTGTAGCTTAGAGTTAAAATGTTGTAACTACAAAATGGTAATTGTTAGGAAATTGCTAAAAACCAAGTTTTTTTTACAAAAAACGCCGAGTTTAAAGAATTGTTTTTGATATTTGAGGCTACATTTTTATTAAATAATATCATATTGTTATTTAACAAAAAGACTAGATTTAAAACATTCACTGCCCGTCCTTTGGGTTATTATTGAAAAAGTAGGTAAAAATATTTTTTTTTTCTTTAGATTTTGCAATAATAATATGTGTGACTAGTGACGTAACTAGTATGAGAGTTGCGAAAATACCCGAACACGTCCGTTAGCTTCGGCTGACTTCGAAATACTAAACGAGATGAAGCAGGAACATACTTGACGTATACGAATGTTCTGTGGGTTTCGGGTCTAGCTTTTTTTGTACCTGACCGTACGGGATACGGCTTGTTGCGTTCGGGCGATAATATAGCGGTCGTATCACGTACGTTCGTACGGGTAGGGCGGTTAAGCAAAAAGGCAAAACATTATAATTATTTTGAAATATTTTTGTTATGTATAATTTTGATCTGATTTTGTTTTTATATGTTTTTTTATTTATCTAACATCTAATACATGGTTATTTGGTTACAAGAATTTTCAGAAATCTTCCTTGCAAAACGTTAAATAAAAAAAAAAATAACATAAATTTTTATTTTTATTTAAATTTTTTTTTATGTATTTATTTAATTAACCTTTTTATTACACGGTTTTAAATTACAGATTTTATACAATTCTTCCAATATAAGCATTTGGTTGCGGATGGAAGATGAGATTGTCTTAGAATATGATTAATAATTGCCATCTTTGCGTTGCCATTTAACACCATTTGAAAGATCGCAGCGCCCTCAATTTTTGTCTGCTCTTAAATGTCAGACTGTACAGACCAAATTGATACAAAAATTATGGTAGTTTCACTGGTTTTAAAAAAAACTCTCCCTTGATTTTTATTTTACTTATTAAATGTTTTATTTTACTTAGTGACATTTTTATTTCTTTCAGTAATAATTAATAATGATTTGGAGAAAAAAATCGCCGAAGCTTTCGAAATATTTGATCATTCCGGCAAACAGACTGTAGATGTCAGGGAAATTGGAACAATCATCAGGTCCTTGGGTAACGTTTTTATCTCATTACATTATTATGCTCAAAGATTCAATCATGTCTGATAACATTCAAAGGGGATCTATATGACCATCTAGTCTCCTTCAACCGAAGCAATCTTAGCAACAAGCCCTTCATTGGTATGCTTGGTGTAACTTTAAGTAACCAGCTCAGGCACGGGGGCTCCATCGAAGCCAGAGTCAAGTTAGCCTCTCAGATGCTGGGCATACTGTATAAAGCCCCCAGATACTTCAATAGTACACAACTGCTGACCCTGTACAAATCGCAAGTACACCCAACTATTCAGATATTCCAAATGCAATGGTACTAACAAAGTGTTTTGATGAGATGATTTTTTATTCACTTTTAAATAACGATTTATAAATTCTACGTATAATTATAAGTAATATATCCAGAATCGGCATTTGCTGATCTCTATGAATACATTTTTTTAAAGCCATTATATCTTTCACTGTAGTTCCTTATTAGAATATAAGATAGAATATAGATAGAAATTATTGAAGGTAAACACAGATTTCAAAAGAAGTGGTACAGAGGAAGATGAACAGGAAACGTTAGAAATTGCATAACCGTTTTTCATGGCGTCATTCGGTGGTTTTCGAGTTTTTAAGTGGTTCTTAAGTTTTGGGTTTTAGTTTCTTATTTTTTTTTTCGATGTTGGAGGTTTTGAAGTCACCGAACGACTTTTGGTATGATCGAAACTAGACACGTCCGCGGGCCAGAGTTTGTTCGCATGTAAGATAGAGCATTGGAAAAAATATATATGTTCAGCGCCCTTGAGGTGATTTTTCACAAAAACGGCGCTATACAAATCATCCAAATGTTATTATTATTATTGTACTAGACGTAATGGGACACAGGCGAACTGTAGGGAGCAGCTGATCCCGATCTGCTGAGAGGGCTGGTAGGGGAGAAAGCACAATCTGTGTTGATACCTTGCAAAGGGGGAAAAGACACTGATGACAAAATCTCATTAACGACTTTGCAGTTTTGCAATGTAATTCTGCATAAAAAACCAATTTATACAGAATTATGAGTAGAGCTCGGGGACGTATGACGATGTTTGGTCTGGGTCCAGTGAGAGGCAGTAGTCCGATGGGGGTCCAGGGTCAGCGGTGGTCAGAAAGAAACGAGGCGAGTAGAGCAGAAGTTGTAGCGGGCGGAGCAGTCGAGGTAGAGTAGAGGTGTCGGGTCGAGAGTTGCTGGTTGATTGGATAAATCTGGTTTTCGCAAAGTTGGAGGTTCGAGACTCGCAGAGCTACCACGTTCCACGCATGTCTGACGAACAAGCTATCTTCTCTCTCCCTCACGCTGCCGTACCACTCTGACATTTCACACAGACCGTGCAGTATACATTCAACAAAGGGAGGGAGTTGAGATCAGTTATGGACAGCGAAATAACGTTTATTCTCTATATGACCCAACTCCTTTACAAAATAGATATAGTTTATGCAAGTACAATACACAACTACATAGTGTTATATTGTACCTACATACTTCTTTTACACTTTATTTATTATTTTATGTGTACATTATTGTACTCGTTTGTAAAACTATGTGATAAATGCATCAATATGTAAAAGCCTTCTAGGCGTGACTAAATAAATAAATAAATAAAATAATTATATTTCAAATACACATATGAGTATGTCAAAACACTGCGGGAGAGGCAAACAAGTCCGACACAATTAGTAACAATATAACATGCCTACAACATTGTAATTAGACAATTTTTTTTATGGACTTGTGATAATAATTCATTTCCATAAAAAAACGTTATATTCATAAATGTATCTTCTCTTTGTTGTGACGTTTTCGTTGACAAAGCAGTGAACTATTTCCTAGAGAGGAAAACAATTCAATCGTTCTCTGTCAACTTGGACCTGTGTGATTTGGTAATGTTCAGAGTGGAAGATACTCTCAGTAACGTCCTGGTGAAAGACCACCATTCAGAATTGAAACGTTGCTTGAAATGGCTTTTAGCCGTGTTTGGTGACCAGATCTGAATAGCCAGGTATTTCCACTTTTCCACACCTTCCTCTCCCCTTCTCCTTCCCCTCCCCAATATCTTCAGCCTCACAACAATCCCCAATTGGGAATGCCATAGTCTCACTGGCTCCATACGGTTGGGAGCAGTTTGGAACTCTTGTGCGGTATTCATATAAAAAAAAAAAAATGTTCGCACGACACCATTGTTGGGAATAGGGACGATGTTAAATAATATTAACTAACTAACTAACCATCACGCCGTTTCTCCGCAGGGGTAGGGAGAGAGGACGAACCGCCAAACAACTCGATCTTTGCATACACTTCTAGCTTCATTCACATTCATTCATCGTCTCATATATTCTCTTCTATTATTCCGACTTCTGACATGGCCCGACTCAAGTATTTGATTCACTTGATCGTGCCATGTCTTCCTCGGACGTCCCCGGCTTCTTCTTTTATTCACATTCGTGTCATATATTCTCCTTGCACTCTTTTCTTCGTTCATTCGCTCTAAGCGTCCCTTTCTTAATCTTACTCATTACGCTTACATCAGCCTTGCATTCTTTACGAATCTCATCATTTTTCAAAAGATCATTTGTGGTTTTATCACACATTCGCCTCAGAGATCTCATTTCTACAGCATTCAGTTCACTTTCATCCTTCCTCTGCCAGTTCCATGCCTCACTACCATACATCAGGGTTGTTATCAGCATTCCATAGTGGACTGCTAGCTTCGCTTCTTTGAACAACTTTTTGTTAGCGCCAACCGCGTTCAGTCCTCCGTTAATGGAGTTTCCTGCATTCACCCTTCTTTCAATATCCCTATCAGTCTTTCCATCTCTCGTAAACATACAAACTCATCGACCTAATCCAAGTATTTATCATTCACAACTATATTGCACACTGTTTTCGTACTCTCTCTTTCAAACACCATGACTTTAGACTTACTTACATTCATCATTATCTCATTCTTCTTACTCGTACTTCGTTCATCATAGATACGAGGGACTGTAGATCTTCCATGCTTTTAGCAATCAGCACCGCATCATCAGAAAAAAAAACAGGCAACATGATTTTAGATTACTATATGTATTTATTTATGATTTAAGGCTGCTGCCCGTCGGAAGAGGAAATTCAGGAAGTTCTCTTGGCGACTGAGGAAAAGGAGGCAACGGGCAGCGTACATCTGTCGAATTTCCTCCCTTACATGTGTCAGAAAATAACGGAACACAGGTAGTTGTTTATTTTTCTATTGAAGGACAATTACACAAAAAGAAATAAACAAGAGCTACAGAATAGAACAACACATACATAATGCAGAAGGTAATACTTTATCAGACATGTATGTCAACTGTTCGGAATACAAATACAAACAAACGATTATTGCATACATCCTAAACTATTATTAAGATATGTGTCAGAGTATAAGTATCAGTGAATGTGAGGTATGTTTTGAATATTCGCCTCTGTAACTAATTATTTGGAATGGTCGTTATTCCTGAATTTGTTCGTGAGACAAAGGAAATATTTAGTTGTTGCATTTCATGAAGGCTATCTATTTTATCTATGTACCAGGTACCTACTGTGATGTGTTTTGCACTTGTATATATGGCGTATATAATATAATAAATAAATAAATAATAAGTTAATGACGAAAATATACACTTGAGAGAACATTCAAAGTATGAACAAGGTTTTGGTAGAGTCCATGATTTTATACTTTCTAAACGATGATTTTCGAGATTTAATTTCATCAAGCCTTACAAGCTTAGACTGGTACCAAAATTTTGAAGGCCCTGGCTTGAGTTAACAATTGTTGAAATTCTGGATAGTGGAAAACGGTACCCATAATTAGTATAGTGTTGATTGAGGAAAAGCAATTCATTGTTTGAAAGTATTTTCTACACTTTTTGAATTAAGAAATGTTTTTAGATTTTTTCAATTTCATCATATGAGTAATCGCCTCTTTCTCGTCCTAATATCTACGAAATTCCATGTAAAAAGCGTGTGTTCTACTTATTATGCCTACCTCTTCATCTACCTACATGTTGGTTCTCATCGGGGCACTCTTCTTCCGTGGACTGCAGCCAGAAACAACTGATGGCCTTCAATCAAGTTGCCGGAAGACGGAGACAAGGAACGCATCACACTCAGTGTAATGAAGTATTTATGTTTTTAGGTTCTACCCAGCAGACCCTGAGACGCTCCTGGCGGCCTTCAAGGTGCTGGAAGACGGAGACAAGGAACGCATCACCAAGGAGAGAATCACCCAGCTGATCATGGAAGAAGAAGAAATGTTTACTCAAGTTAAAAATCATTTATTTATGTCTCTTTATTCCGGTGGGGTTCAATTTGTATAGTCGATGAAATGTTTATTTTTTAAAAATTATTTTTTAATTTTTATTTTACATTTTACAGAAATCATTCGAATAACAAAAGTATATTATTAGCCAATGTTCGTTACATACTTATCAGCATTTAACAATATTCACGTGGAGAATGTCGACAGCAAGCGGCATGGCCATTCTTCCTCAGGGCATTGCTAATGATTGATTAGTTCTGCATCTCGGAACAAGGAAAGATCTCTCCTCGCGTTCTCTTGTAAAATTGTCAGGGACATAATGAGCAATTTAACAAAAAATATTCTGGATTGCTGATATGACCGTTCTAGAGGTTATAGACCATTATTAGGAACATCAGCTTTCCGCCTGTTGGCAAAACTGCCAATACCCAGCATTCCTGATAAGAAGTCTGATGGATACAACTACGGATACCTGAAGTTATTAAAATATAAATATCTTGGAAACTTCTTTTGTGCTTTCTTCGTGGGTAACATCCTCTGGTCTCCATATACACAGTCACTTTCTAAAATTCTGCGTACCAAGCTATAGTACAGTAAGTGAACCACAGCAAAGTTATAAAATTGCCTGGTTAAAATTGTTTACCACAAATTCCACCAATTTTATGGCCCTGCTGCATACCGTCTCTACATGAACATGAAATGTGAATCAAATGTAATTTCCAAGTGCTTCGAAGTATTAATATGTTTTTGAGAAGAATTGGACATCTTGTAGTTAAAGGCACGAGGACCAATTTTACAGCTGCTGGCGAGGCTATTTACTGATATTTTGAAGAATGGATACTTACCAAATAATATGACAAGAACTATAATAACACCCATTCTCAAATCTAAATCGTCGGACTCAACCGCCCAGGACAGCTATGGACCGATCTCAATTGCTACTGCCGTCGCAAGATTATTCGAACGTTTACTACTGGATCGAGTCGGACCCAGCATGGAAACTAATGACAACCAAATGGGTTTCAAAAAGCAGGCCTCTACCGATGCAGCCATATTTACAGTGAAAAGAACACTAGAATACCATATAAATAAGAAAACCACCTCATACGCATGTTTCCTTGACCTGAGTAAGGCCTTCGACAGGGTTTCTCACCCGCTGTTATGGGCTAAACTCAGGGATAGAGGCATATCATCGGAGGTGATACACATCCTCGACTTGTGGCTCAGACAGCAGGAAAACCTAGTAAGGTGGAAAGATAGTCTTTCCGAACCTTTCCTCCTAAAGAGCGGCGTCAGACAGGGTGGATGCATGTCCCCGATATTGTTCAACCTTTACATGGACGAACTCACTGAAAGGCTAAACAATGCAAGGGTAGGCTGCCACATCAGGGGACAGTGTCTGAACAACATCAGTTATGCGGACGACATGATACTAATGGCACCGTCTATAAGAGGGCTGCGCATTCTCCTGAAGATCTGCGAAGCGTTTGCTGAAGAAACAAACATGTCTTATAACCCCAATAAAACAGCTCTTTTGGTCATAAGATATAGACAAGGCCCGACTAGTATTCTTGCAGCTACCCTGAACGGTGTGATCCTGAAGGTGACTGAAGAAACCAAATACCTAGGACACATAATCACCAGTACTCTGATGGATGATGATGACATTGATAGGCAAAGACGAGCTCTCAGCGTAAAATTGAATATGCTCAGTAGAAGATTTCGTCTTTGTAGTACCGCTGTCAAAAGGACTCTCTTCCTTGCTTTCTGCGCAACGTTGTACGCCTGCGAACTCTGGGCAAACTACAAAAGAGTAGCATGGAAAGACTTCGTGTACAGAATAATAACGCCTTCCGCATAATGTTTGACCTCCCCAGATACTGCAGCGCTTCCAGTATGTTAACGGAGGGGCGAGTTTCCGGTTTTGCAGCCCTTATAAGATCCAGGGTGGCTGGAATGAGGGAAAGAATAAACAGCTCCAGGAATATCCTCATCATGGAAGCCCGCCTCAGTCCAGCCTCCAGTATCGACGCATACTGGAGAAATATATTGTCCCCTCATAATATAAATGCCGCAGCACCTTAAAGGATTTATTTTCATATACTTATTTAGTTAAATTCTTATTTTTTTATTTTAATTTTTGTTTTATGTTGTGATGTATCACCATACTACTGTCTTATAATTATTTTTTTTTTTAAACTCTTGTGCATATTTTGTATATTTTTTCTATAACTATTGCATGTATATTTTATATGGAATGTGTGGGACTGCACTAACCTCCCCACATACCGGAATAAACATTTATTATTATTAATTGATAAACTAAAGTTCTTAAAAACTTAAGACAAGATTTTTGTGCATAGCGCAAAGGGTAACAATTGTTATTTTTATAAACAATAATTATTAATCTAAAACACTCATCCAAATTGAAAAAACCTTCCGAGCAAAGATAAATGTCGCCGGCAGGACTCGAACCCGCACCCTTCTAATGTCCGGTCAGATGCTCTACCGTTGAGCTACGTCGGCTTATCGCAAACCCGCCAAGTTAATATATACTAGTGTTCCATTTTAATAATTACTGTTTTTATTATATTTTCACCTGTAAACAACCAACTTTATTAATATGAGAGAGGCTTGTAACGGCTAAATCCCTCAAATAGATGGCGTCGAGACAAATTATGTCTACATTTTATTGGTGAAAATTGCTTTGACTTGTCAATATTTATTAATTGATAAACTAAAGTTCTTAAAAACTTAAGACAAGATTTTTGTGCATAGCGCAAAGGGTAACAATTATTATTTTATAAACAATAATTATTAATCTAAAACACTCATCCAAATTGAAAAAAACCTTCCGAGCAAAGATAAATGTCGCCGGCAGGACTCGAACCAGTATACCACATAATTGAGCATTTAATTTTTTTTATTATAATTTATTAGAGCGTCTCCATTTGGCGATAGAATTTATGTCGCTCTGAAGTTGTAGGTAGTTTTCTAGGGTTATAATTCTTAGGAACAGCTTTATATTATCTACAAATATAAAAAAAAAGTAAAGTGCCAAGTTAGACCCTTGAGGAACACCGAGTTTGTGGAAAAATGTGTTTAGCTAAAAATGCTCATTAATAATGGAGGACACTGACCGCCACTACAATATGTACATTTGGTTTTCAGGAAGAGTACGACGAGATGATGCAGGTAGCGCTCGACCCGGTGACGGACACGATCCCATTCGAGCATTACATCAATCAACTCATGGTGAGCTCTTAAAACTATACATACATACAACGTACAACTAGTCTAGGCTTTCTTCCATTTTTGCTACGTGTCCTGCCAGCTGGAGCTGATTGTTGTACCTGCCTACCTTGTATGGCTGGAGATTGGTCTCTCCCGGTCCCTATTATCAACAACAGTAGATAGCTGCAAACGGACCAGGGCGGAGATGAGAATGGATTGCTATCCTCTAATCCTGCAATTTATTTCAAATAATCCCTCTAGGTCCCTACTCTCAACAGCAGTAAATTGGTGCAGACAGACCTGGACGGAGATGAGAATGGACTGCTCTTCTTTAACCTGTATTTCATTTCATATAATCCATCCTGGTTCCTACGAGTCCCTACCATAAACACCAGTAAATAGCTGCAAACTGACCCGGGCGGAGATGAGAATGGACTGCTATCCTCTAATCCTGTATTTCATTTCATATAATCCCCCCTGGTCCCTCCTTACCTCCTGGCAGCCCACCTCCACCAGCCATGATCTGTACACAGTGGCCGATGTTCTGGAGGCGGCACGCCCAAAGCCGGAGAAGAAAAAGAATCTGATGGAACTGGCAATGGAATTGGAAGAACAAGGATAAATTTGTCAAGTATTAATGATGATGCTTATTGTAGTTGATACATACAAGGTTTAGCAGGTTTTGATGATGGGCGCAACAGCTGTCACTGAAAACTAAAACTTGAATATTTGCGGAACTTGCAAAAATTGACTAGGTTTCAGAGGTTCACTTCTACTTCTACCGTTTCTTATCTCTCCTGTTTTACAAAATACGATCAGGTATCGCGACAAACTTGTCTGTATTAATCATGTGTCAATAGTACACACTAAGGTGTACTATTCCCACATCATCTCCAAAGATGAAATATGCTCTAGGGAACCTTTTTTCTGTCGGAGCATAGTCATCTTACCTCAACTTTTTCTGTGTGGAGTTAAAGTTTAAAGCAGTCAGGGTGGTGCTAAAATGGGTGTCGCGCGATCCTTGCATCCAGCCGTCGAAATCGTTCTCAGGGAAAATCTATTAATTCTGACGTCAGTGTAGCCAACTGAATAAATGAGCGTAGAAATTTCTTGCCAAATTCCTGGATAAAAACATTTTAGTTAGAAATTTGTCGTATGCGACGAATATCTTTTATTTTTGTGTTTCGTTTTCTTAAGGTAGACACAGCTTTTCAGTATTTATGGACTGCAAGCCACCGGTATGTAGGTTGGGTTAGGTTCGGTTAAGGCAAAAAATAACTTTGGATAAATAGAGCCTTTTCCGAGAAATTCTCTTGACAAGAATTTTTAAAGTCTTAATTACGTTGTAAAAAATATAACCTTAAACTACAAAAAAAATCTTTTTCAATAGAAAATTATGAATGCATGAAAAAACAAGTTTATAAAAGTACTGCATTATAGCTAAGATTATTTGTGAAAGATTCCATTGATTCATTTTTTCTTTATCACAAAATTCTTCAAAAAATAAATAAAAAAACCCGCCATTGCGCTCCCAACAAACATTTCTAGACTTCTCTTGCCAAGCGAATTTTATGCTTATTACTTGTATTCGTGGTGACATAAGACACACAGCTTGTAGCAAATATTTTTGGCTGGTATATTCATCTTAAGTGTAACTTTTGGTAGCCATTGGTTAATAATATCATATTAAAGTGGATAACTTTTATTCCAG
Source organism: Halesus radiatus (assembly GCA_022606495.2). Classification (NCBI taxonomy): domain Eukaryota; kingdom Metazoa; phylum Arthropoda; class Insecta; order Trichoptera; family Limnephilidae; genus Halesus; species Halesus radiatus. The sequence goes on along the minus strand of JAHDVE020011609.1, from coordinate 186,853 downwards.
GTCGAGGATGACTTCCTGCAGCTGGCCACAAAAGCCTCAACCTCTACCGAGAAATGAAATAATACAAAATATCGTTGTGCAATGCTAATGATGCAAATCCTCCATTCCGTGTTTACTTAATCAGTAGGGACCTGAAAAAATCGCGTTATATTGGTTAAGTTCGCTTTATTTTTGGAGATATTCGCGTTATTTTTGGGAAAATTGAGTTATTTTTCAGAAAAAAAAAACGGTGATATTTTGCATCAAAAGTATTTCAAGTTTCCTAAATATATGTTTTGGGTTATCTTTTCAATTGAATTAAATTTATTTCTTTACACTACTTGGTGTTTTCGCAATGAAGTTAGCTGCGTTCCATTTTATGGCTATTCAAGCTTCTCAAAGCCATATATAAAGAAATGGTGAGAAAGCACAATAATATTGCTTTCTTATTTTAAAATACCGGAATGTCGTGTAAAAAATACGAAAAAATCACGAATTATCAGCAAAAGTTTGCGTTATTGCAAACGTGCACTATTTAGGTACAGTCAATACACCAACGCCAGCCGGACACAACTCTTTGTGTGTAACACACATAGAACTAGGTAGTATCCACACTCTTTGACCACATATTGCAGTTTGTATGTACAGAAAGAGAAGACAATAAGGAACTCCAACGAAAAATATAATGGGCTTAAAAACATAGATCAGCAAACACCGATTCTGAATATATAACTTTTATTGTATATAATCATACGTAGAATTTATTAATCCTTATTTAAAAGCAAAACACCGTGCTATGTTGGTACCATTGCATATGGAACATCGGACGTCACGTGCGCATTCCGTTTTCAGATTAGTGTGGACATTTTTATTTTTCGTTTTTGTTTTGTATTTCAAATACGTATTTTTTTAGCTTTGGCAAATTTAAAGTTAATTTGGGTGACTTTAACCTCTATAATTATTGTTCAATATAAAAAAAAAAATTATTAATGAAAGATATTTGAGTATTCATGAACCAACCAATTATCAATACGGGAATTATAAAAATGTTAATGCTCAATACTATTATCATTCTTTGAGTTAAAGGTTCTAAAAAGGTAAATATTTTTATTACTTACTTTAATTTATGGTTTACAATGAATGTAAAATAAAATTATGTCCGGTAAAGCTCATCCTTGTTTTGACATTTGACATTCTTATTTCAAAACTGATAAATACCGACCGGCCATAGATTTGGAGCATTTTAGGGGACTTTGAAAAATTGAAGCTTTGTAAATTATTTTAACTCTTAAAACTACCTTTAAAAAAATGCGAGTTATGATGATATTTAAGTTTGAATGTCATTATTGATAAATAAAAAAAAATGGACTGGAGTTCCCTATTTTATTGAAAAAAAAAATGCTTAAAAGCCCTACAGTAGCAATACGGGTAGAGAAGATTATCTCCACATTTATGCACCTCTAACCACAGTTGACACAGGAAGAGGGAGAAATGTTCCTTGGCACTGTACACAAACATTTTACAATACGATATAAGAGTCGTATCTAGAAACTCAGTATACATCAAACGGAGCAACCAAAGGAGAATAAATTAATAAAAAATAACCGATCAACTTGTATCTAGAAACTGAATACATATATTTGTTCAAAAGAAAAGGTGAATTTCGAATTTTTTCGAAAAGTATTTATTTATTCATCAATATCCATTTTCTCCCCTTCAAAGTAATCCCCCTCAGATATAATGCACTTATGCCAGCGCTTCTTCCAATCCTCGAAGCACTTCTGGAATGCGCTTTTCGGTATGGCCATCAGCTCGTTCTTAGATTCTGACTTTATATCATCAATTGTGGCAAAACGCTTTCCTTTCATTGGTCTCTTCAGTTTCGGGAATAGGAAAAAGTTGTAGGGAACCAAATCGGGTGAATACGGTGGTTGAAGCATGATTACGGTGTTGTTTTTGGCCAAATTATCACAAACAAGCATTGATGTGTGAGCTGGTGCATTATCGTGATGCAAAATCGATGATTTGTTTTTCCACAATTCCGATCGTTTGAGCCGTATTGCTTCACGAAAACGTTGCATAACTTCCTTGTAGTATTTCTTACTAACCGTACGACCTGTTGGGAAGAACTCATGATGCACCACGCCATTGTAATGGAAGAAAACAGTGAGCAAAACCTTCACATTTGATCGAACTTGGCGTGCTTTTTTCGGTCTTGGCTCTTCTGGCCGCTTCCATTGGGATGATTGGGCCTTGGTTTCGACGTCATAACCATATACCCACGTTTCATCACCAGTTATGACCCTTTTGAGCAAATCTGGATCGTCGTTGACGTTATTCAACAACTCCTAGTGATACTAATTCGATGTTGCTTTTGCTCAAAATTTAGCAATTTCGGAACAAACTTCGCTGCCACACGTTTTATGCCCAAAACATCCGAGAAAATTGCATGGAATGAGTCGATTGATATGCCAACATCCTCTGCAACTTCCCAAATAGTGATTCGACGATTTTCCAAAACCATTTTCTTCACTGTTTCGATGTTTTCTTCGTTTGTTGACGTGGTTGCAACTCCAGGACGCTCATCGTCATTAACATCTTCTCGGCTTTCTGTAAAGCGCTTGTACCACTTATAAACACTTTTGAGACAAAGTAGACTCGCCGAATGCCACAGTCAACATTTTAAGTGCGTTGGAGCACTTTATTCCATTTTTAACGCAAAATTTAATACATATTCTTTGATCCATTTTTTTCAAAAGTAAAAAATCGAAAAACACACAAAAACGTGACTAACCTTTCTAGTTTTCAAAAACAAACCACTAATCCAAAATGGCTGATAATGCTAACATATGATAAACATATGTGTACCAACATATCAAAAAAAATCGATAATCGAATGTACACAACCCGCGAAAATTCAAAATTCACCTTTTATTTTGAACAAACCTCGTATACGACAGATGGTTAACATAAAAAAAAACCGTCCAATAACAGTGTACCACAATATATAAAAAATAATCATTTCCGTTTTCAAACAACAACAAAAAGTAGCAAATGAAAACAATGTTTGGGTCAAGCGAAAATAAGAGATTCGAGAATTTTTGTTACTTATGGGGGCTATACCAGACGTGAATATCAAGTTTGTAATACCCTTCGTTTGCGTAACATCAAACCAGTACATAACTTAGTAGGGACGCGACTAGATACGTAATCGCTACTAGGTTCGTGCAGCTTCGATGGAGCGACGACTAGATACGATCCTCTATATCGAACTCGTACGTAGTACTCATCGGGCTCACACAGACGACCCGACCACAACCTGATAGAGAGGAGACTAGATACAAATCTCTATCGAGTTATGTCTGCACAAATGTTTGAATTGTGCAACGCCCGATTTTCATCATTTATTTTCATCGATGGAGACGCGACTTAAGATACAAATCTCTATATCGAAATATGTCTGCGCAAATGATAATTTGTGCAAACGCCCGATTTCATTTCATTTCATATGGCTCTCGATAAGCGTAGTTCCGGGTGTGTGGAAGAAGTGAACGATAAACAGTGCACGTTATCGTCTTCTTTTTTCTACGCCCCTGAATGTCGTTTTCGTGCCGAGCCGCTACTGGCCACTAACGGGACATTTCTCCGACCCCCGCCACTTCTACGGTCGCTCCCGGCGACGGTCCCGAAAGCAGAGCGGGCCCCCATTGGTTGAGCCCCTGCGATCCACAAAAACTTGTCAAAAATTATTGTTCTATCAAAATTGTCTGTCTTTGTAAGCGATTCCTGCGGCTGCGGTGACTGATCTAAATAAACGATCTTTTCTGATCTGTTCATTAGCACCCGCGGAATCGAATAACCTTACTCAATTTATGTTTGTACAATGCATTTTTCTGTAATTCGGCGGCAAAGTATCAACTGTCCTACTTTGACCGCCACGACATTTTTTGTAATAATTTTGGCTTCTTTAATAAAAAATAGGTGAAGATTGCAATAGGCTCAATTCAAGCAGGAAATCGAGGTCCACATCCTAATTTTTTGATTAAGTCGATCCAAGATTGACAGAATCTACGGCAGCTCGCGAAAAATTCACGAGTTCAAACTGCCCGATACGCCGGCTCCCCGCAGCACGGTATCGCATCGGAGTACTTAAGCGACGATTGCAATTCCAAAAAAGTAGAGTATTCTCACGGATTCAACACCTCTCCTGCCTACTTCGCCTGCATTTTCACCCGGCCTGAAAACCGATCAAGACTTTTCTACACCTTCACCAGCTCCTTGCAAGAAATCGTTTGCCTTTTTCAAGGCATTTCCCCCCCTCAAGGCATACACCTTCCCCCTTCCTTCCTAACCTGCTCTGAAGCGTCGAAGTGGCCAGCATCATCTTCTTCTTCTAAACGTGCGGCAAGAGTTTACAGATCTTGTCCCGTACAGGGGCTATCGCCAAATATGCTCAGAATCCTGTGCTGTGTTTTCTGTGTGATGAGGTGATTTTTCACAAAAAACGGCGCTATATAAATCGTCCAAGTATTATTATTATCATTATTATTATTCGCACAAGAGGTGGGAAAAGGTTAAGTTGGTTCTTTGGAAAGTTTCCAAACGGTGGTGGTTGTATTAATTTGTCAATTGCTAAAATTATGTAATACGTAAAAATATAAAATTACTTATTAATAAATAAATGTTTTTATTATTATGATTTATTGTACAAAAATGGGATGATTTTTTATTACGAACGAACATTGGTAAAGTGATTCAGTTGTAATTTAATAACATCCAACTTTGGTTTTTGGTCTGATTTAAATTCAGAATACCATGATTATAAAAATAATCTAGTTCTGATGTAATTAAATAATTTTTTTAAGCTTCACGTTTAGGATGTTTTATTAAAATTGTGGAATGGGAAAAATACGCTAAAAACGTGAGGGAGTTGCAGGAATTACTCCTTTTGATAGACTGTTTTTGGTCTCTTTTGTAGAATTTGGATCATTGTTGATAGCGAATTTATTGTTTGGTTTTTGTGGGCGGGCAATGTATGCAACCTAACCTCTATACACCTATATGATATTGATACAAGCCATAAGTGCGGGAAACACCGATTTATTCTAATCCATAATACGGTACCCGAGGTCTGTCTACCTGAGGGTAATTTACAAACGCCCGGCTTTAAATCCCGGGAATTTTGCAGTCGCCAGAAGAAGGCAGTTACGGGGATTAACAGCGAACTAATTAAAAGCCACCGAGCCACAGTTCGGAGTTCACGAAGGAACCCGAAGAAGAGTTCGGATATGATTAAAAAGGGGGACTTTGGCCGAAGCAAGCTCAGTAGTGGACAGAGACGAGTCAGTAGAGACCGTCCGGCCAGTGGTCGTAGTCGAGACTCCCGTCTCCTACAAAGCAAGCTGGCCACTTGCATCCCCAGCCTGAGACGCTGTGGGAAAACTCGTCAGGAACCGCCGAACCCCAACGCCCACCGTTCGAGTGCAGTCGAGTGCCCTTCGCCTCCTGCCTTCCAGCGCCGTGATACCATCAAGGCACATATCCACCACCGCAGGAATCACCACCGGACAGCAGTCGAGCGCCTCTGGCATCCTGCTGATCATCCTCTTGAACTGTCTGAAACCGGTCGTCAAGTGAAAGCCGAAACGCGTGTCCGCCCAGCACCAAAACCTCCTCCTACCGGAAGTACCACCTGCTCTATGAGGCTTCCAACACCAACATCGAGACGACTGGTAATCTCCCCACTGGACCGTGTGCAGATTACCCGTAAAAACAGTTCGTGTAATTTAGTGACACCCACAATACCTACCAGTTAAGAATGTATTTTAGATTGTGAATTAATAAAATACTTGACACTCAACGAAGTTACCTGTTTTCTACTGAACCCCAATGACCCCATCATGTCAATATCTTAAAAATTTCTTCTTTTGTTTTGTTTATTTAATTACATAAATTAAGTTAATTTTGTACCACAGAATTGATTTTTCTGAAAGAATTTTGAGTTTCTTGTGCTAACAGTGGTTAAGTACAGATGTTTTATTAGAAAAAACAAAATGAGAAATAAGGGGGGACCTCTCCCCCCTTATAAGAGGAAGATGGGATCGGGACAGGAGATGCTCTCGATACATTTTATACGCGTGCATCAATTTGTGGTAATACGTATTACAGCGGTTTGATATTTTGAAAGGGTATTCTGAAGAATGTCGATATTGTGAAATTGTGCGTTATATTGCGGACAAATGCGGGGAATTGGAGAATTTATTCTAAGATTGGTCCTACATCAAAAAAATCGGTTTGTCGGGTTGGTCTTGAGGGTATGTGAATGTTTATAAAGTTAATGAGCTCTGGCGAGTCCAGGCTATTATTCATAATTTTAAATAACAAGATTTTATCAAATATTAAGCGTCACGTTTGAAGCGTGATGAAATTATGGAGTTTTAAGGAATCGGTATTATTTGCAAAGTGTAAATTAAATTTATAATTTATATGCTTAAAGAATTTCCGTTGAATGCTTTCCATTCTTTCAATATGGGCTTGGTATAAAGGTGTCCATATTGGTATGAAATATTCTAAGTGAGGGCGGATATACGCTGTCTAAAGGGAGTATAGAGTCTTTATGTTGCGAAAAGGTTTTGTAATACGAATTATAAATCCAGAATTTTATTCGCTTTATTGATAAACTCGTTAGATTGTTCAATAAAATTTAGTTTCACGTCCAGTATTACCCCAGGGTCTCGAATTGATTCTACTTCAGTGATATGTGTATCGTTTAAAGTGTAATTAAAATTAATTTTCTTTTTGTTACGTGTGAATGATAATTTGTTACATTTCGAAATATTAATAACAATTTTTTTTATTTATTTGCAGTACACAAAAATACCATTGAGGTCATCTTGAAGTTTGATGATTTGACAACTAAATATATATTTTTATCATCTGCGTATGCTAGGTAATTGGAATGTAAAAAAAACATTTGTGGTTATCATAAATATAAACAGTAAATAATAATGGCCATAGGTGAGAACCTTGAGGTACACCGGAGGGCACGATAAAAAAGCTAGACTTAGTTCCCTCAATTGATACACATAGAAGTCTATCTGAAATCTTTCCTGTACAGCTGTATATTTCATTCGTTCGGGTAGGTTCCTTCATAATTGCTCATTCGCTCGAGAACAAATTTATAAAAATAATTCCAAAAATGAAAAAAAAAAAATTAATTTTAAAAGAATTCATTTAAATATTTTTAACTAACGCTGCCATATACTAGTAAGTGTTTTATTTTTATATTACAACTGATTTCGTGAGAAATGTTTTTATTAATTGTTCTGGTGGCGATTCCGTTTTGGTGTTTAAAATGCGAAAGGACTGACAGGAATTTCGTTGTGATGAACAATTTCTGCCTGGGGAAAACAGGCCTGGATTTAGCAAACTGTGCCGTAGAAGTTCCATCGGAAGGAACAAAAGAGGTCAAGAAGTACAACATATCCGACAGAACTATCGAATTACCCCCTGAATACGTGGATACCAATGGATTCTATCTAGAAGTGAAATCGTCATGCCGATTTTGCCTAGACCTTGGACATGACAAGATATGGATACCCGTGAGAGGGGTAAATTCTATTCCTTTATATTACAGAAACAATGACATAACAAACACAGACACGTTGGAGACCTCTCAGAGTAGCAAGTAAGATGTAATATTGTATGTATGTCTCGCTTTGATCTTTGATTTAGTATTAAATTATCAGGTGGCATGTAAGGTCGTGTGCTATCCGCTATCTGCTGTCTGCAACCAAATTGCAAAAATAAGTGCCAAAACGCCCTAATGCGTGATGAGAAAATGCTACATGGCAAACACTAGTAAAAGTCAAGAAATTAAATTTTATTTGTAAATACATGCATATAACTTATTATAAATGATACAAATATTTCGATTCTTTCCCGAAGGTTTTATGTTAAATGCCTTTGGAGAAAGTGAGCTAGTGAACGCTGTATGCTCCGCATTCGTCATCTTGTAATAATTAAAGGTAATCTTTTCTAATCGTATAGCGTTCTTAGTTTGGGTTACTTAAAAATAGGAAAATGTTTATATGACGCAATAGGACTGGCAGTACTTATACTTACCCATCTGACCATCTTATCTACCCCTTTTTTTTACAGTAACTCCACACAGGAGACCCTGAGGGAAATAATTTCCCTCAAGGCCTATATCATCTTTGGGGATGCTGTGTGGAGGGTCTTTTAGAGGATAGGAAGGAGTGAACTTGGGTCTTGAAGAGACCCATGTTATAGGATGGAGGAAACACAGAGGCCGGCAGATCATTCCACAGCCGAGCTGTTGAACACAAGAATGAATCGTAGAAGCGACCCGTTCTCATGTGACAAATGTAACCGTGTGCAAATGTTGGGCGCGCGTTTGGCGTATTTCCCGACTATGCACCGGTGCCGAAGGGATCAATGACGCTAGTTCCTCGGAGCATCTTCCATTAAAATACCGGTAGAACAAGGGCAGCATTCCCACCTGACGTCTGTGTTCCAAAGATTGCAACCCGTTTGTTAAGATAGGCGAATCTATCAAACGGACCGCCCGTTTCTGCACAGAGTCAAGGGTTTTTTTTCAGATATTTTGGGACCGACCAGAGGTGGCTGCCAAATTCTACAGTGGGGCGCACTTGCGATTTGTACAGGGTCAGCAGTTGTGTACTATTAAAGTATCTGCGGGCTCTGTACAATACGCCCAACTTCTGAGAGGCTAACTTTACTCGGGCTTCGATGGAGCCCCCATACCTGAGCTGGTCACTTAAGGTTACACCAAGCATATCAATGGAGGGCTTGTTGGGAAGATTGCTTCCATTAAAGGAGACTAGATTATCATTTCGATCCCTTTTAGACGTAATCAGACATGATTGGGTCTTTGAAACATTAAATTCGACGAGGTTATTCTTACCCCAAGAGGAGACCCTCTCGAGGTAATCGTCCATCCTTTGCTTCAAAGCCCTCCGAGCCGTTGGAGTTTATGTGCCCTTTGGGGGCTTGTCAAACAAAAAGCAATCATGGACTGTACTGTCATCCGCGTAACAATGGATTGGTGCACATGTCAAGAGGTCATTGATGTGCAACAAAAACAATGTCGGAGACAGAACCGATCCTTGTGGGACGCCAGCATTTATTGAATGCGAGGAAGAGATGAAACCATCAGCAACCGTCTGAATCGATCTCTCCCTCAAAAAGTCGGCAATCCACGTACACAAGGAAACGGGAAGTCCGTAAGAAGGCAGTTTGTTGACAAGTCCTCGGTGCCAAACCCGGTCAAAGGCCTTAGAAATGTCCAGTGAGACCGTTTGAATCTCACCATAACGTTCTAGGCACCGGCCCCAAACGTGGGTCACATACGCGAGAAAATCACCGCACGAGCGGTTCCGCCGGAATCCGTACTGGCGGTCGTTAATGATTTTGTTCTTTTCGGGGTATGTGAGCAGTTTGTCGTTGATCACACGTTCCATCACCTTGGACAGAACTGATGTAATCGCTATGGGGCGGTAGTTGGCTGGGTGGGAGCGGTCACCTTTCTTAGGTATAGGATGAATGACCGCTTTTTTCCAACCAGAGGGCACAGAGCCACATTTCAGGGACATTTTAAAGAGCTTTGTCAAAACTGGAGCAATTTCTGCAGCACACCTCTGCAATACCAGGGCAGGTATTCCGTCAGGCCCACTAGCTTTATTAACATCGAGCCCCCGTAAGACAAGGAGTACATCCCGATGCCGTATCCTCAGCTTTTTCATATAGAAGCCGCAGTGAGGAACCGACGGCGTGATGGCACCCCGAACATCGAGGGCCGAGTTTTCCTCAAACATTTTCCCTAAAAGGTTTGCCTTTTCGGTAGCAGTGTTTGCTAGTGAACCGTCGAGTCTGGTAAGAGGCGGCAGACTGGATTTGCAGAAATTGCGACCTATGGAGCCCGCTAGCGACCAGAACGGTCTGCTGCCATGTCGTGCTCAAATTTTGACCTGTTGATGATTCTTTTACTTTCCTTGAATTCCTATAATATATTGTTTCCTTCATCCTTTAACAGACAATGTCACCCAGTAACGTTTCGTTATAGCAGCTATTGAAATAAGTATCCCACCTCAGAATTTATAAATACCCCAATAAATTATCCCCGAGGCAAAACCTAAAGTCATTTGTAATGTTCTCTGGTAATTTCTTGAAATGTGTTTTTTGTCATATTTGTTTCTACCATATGCCCGCAACTTTCAAAACTAATTCTTATTTTTTTATTTAAGTTTTTAATCCAGCAGGACAGGGTGGATAGTTCATACCCAATCTGCCATATTACATGAAATATGTACAAATATAAATAGAGAAATGAATATAATAAAAAAAGATGAAATAATAATATTAAAATATGTGAGAAGAAAATGAGAAAAAAAATTAAAATAATATTTACAAAATGATAATTACATCAAAATAAAAGAAATAAAATAAAAAAAACATAATAGTTAATAACAACATAGAAGAAATTAAAATATTTTAATTTAGGGGATCGTCTTTCATGGTAGTAGTCCCATCATCTACATCCGTCGCTCATTGAGTGGAGAGCTGAGCCACTCGGATGCAGCCACAACAATGGCGTTGATTGACTTTCGTGTCCTGCCCCAGAAGCTGGCTAGTCGGTGGTGAAGTAAGGCGGGGAATGAGTGGACCCCCCCTTGAGTGAACATTGGAGAGGCACTGCAGGTGCAGAACCTTGGAAGTTGCAGAAGTTGTCGCATTGCGGTGCCGAGTATTGCGACCACAGCTCAGATGTGTATAGGGCAGTGCAGTATGCCTTAAAAAGCAGTTTCCTGAGATCGTCGCTACAGTGGTAGTAGAACCGCCTTGAGATCATTCTGGCGGGTATATTATTGGCTCTTTGTCGTTCCATATCTTCCATATCGTTCATGTCTTGTGTCAGGATATGTCCCAGGTATTTGTTCTGCGAGGCTACAAGCAGTATATTTCCTTCTAGCCAGATTGGTGGGATATTTAGTGACTTCTTGTTCCTCAATACAACGATAACTGTGGTTCTATACTTTGTAAAGCTCCTTTATAAACCCTATGTATTCTATATTCGGGGTTCAAAAGTCGTCTATCAACGGATAATAAACTTCTACTATACAAAACTACCATAAGGCCAAGTTTCACGTACGCATGTCCAATTTGGGGATATGCTACTGCAAATCACATAAAAAGAATCAATTATTCCAAAACAAAGCCATTAGACTCGCGTTAAATGCACCCAAGTGGAGTAGAATCTCTACTCTCCACAACGATTCCAACATTCCGTTGATAAACGATTTCATTGTCACTCAGGCTTCTAAATTTTACGGCGGCCTAAAAGGCCACTCAAATCCAACTATAAATACGCTCGCAAATTACAGCGAAAATGATAAATTTAAATATATGAAACCGAAGAATATCCTACGTAAGGAATAAATTTAAACCTGCATACAGCCGCAGTATAGTTTTTAGTTCTCACTCAACAAACCCAAATTCATTAAAATCACCGTAAAGTATCAATAGATAATCTTATATAATTATGTTAGAGCCAGTAAACTCATTGTTTAGGATCTCTGTGAACAAATAAATTCAAAGTTCAAAGTATCCCGGGTTCATTCCTCTTCCATTATTGCTAGAGTACAATCGGTACCTCAGCTCATTTCTTCCCAAATCTTTGCTAGAGTAAACTACGTGCCTAGTTCATAAATCTATCTTCAACTTATAACTATGCATTTCTGTTCTTTACATATTACCTACTGCTGTTATATTATTTTATATTGTCCTTTTTACATATCTACTTTATAAACCACTGTACACCTTATCTTACATGCATTTTAGTTATACTCGTAGTTGCAAACTTAATTACAATAAAGATACTATTAATATGATTTTAGTTATTTTCCCACAAACCTCCAAAAACAATGTTTTCAGTGAGGCCAATAATAATACGAATAGGTGAACATATTTTATTAAATATTTACACACAAGCTCAGCTTAATTATAGGGGTACATCTTATATAAATATTGAACTTTTGAAAAATATTGTAACCTTGTTTAATTATTAATTATGTATCTTTTTTTGAATAAATTAAATTAAATTTAAAAAAAAAACAAATTCAGGTATTTTGATCCAGTTCGCAAAACGTCACCACTGTTGCTAAACCTCATGTGTCCGTGTGGAAAATGGCGAAGATGTAATTGGCCTCCCCAGATACTGCAGTGCTTCCAGTATTTTTTTTATTTTTTTTGAAAAGAAAGACAAATATTCCCTGGTTACGAATAACCTGACAATATTTGAAAATCTCCTACTACCATCACAGTAAGCGAAAGATGTTGCTTGTGTCGTAATGGAGGACTTAGCCAGCCGAGGAATTGAACTCACGACGCCTGGGTGAGACCCAAACGCGATGCCAACTCAGCCACTGACCGGTCAATGTTCACGGAGGGGCGAGTTTTCGGTTTTGCAGCCCTTATAAGATCCATGGTGTCTGGAATGAGGGAAAGAAGAAAACAGCTCCAGGAATATCAGCTAATAACAGCTCATCATGGAGGCCCACCTCAATCCAGCCTCCAGTATCGACGCTTACTGGAGAAAGATATTGCCCCCCCCCCCCATAATTTCGCAGCACCTTAAGGGATTTATTTTCACGTACTTATTTTATTTTATTTTTTGTTTGTTTTGTGTGTCATGTATCATTATTTATTTTCACGTACTTATTTTATTTTATTTTTTGTTTGTTTTGTGTGTCATGTATCATTATTTATTTTCACGTACTTATTTTATTTTATTTTTTATTTTGTTTTGTGTGTCATGTAGCATTCACATACTTACTATCTTATTATTATATAATTTTTTTAAACTTTTGTACATATTTTGTAAATTTTTTATAACTATTGTATGTATATTGTTGTATGGAATGTGTGGGACTGCACTACCCTCCCCACATACCGAAATAAACACGTATTATTATTATCACGTCGTCGAACAGAAAACTGGAAAGACAATTTAACATGCGCCAGGCGCCGTTTGGTTCAGGGCCGGGCCTGCTCCTGTTGTACGGCCAATTTCTCCGATATTCAGATATATAAATATAGTTTTTTTGGTTCACAGCCACGTTTCATGTCTTTATTCATGAGGGTACTACCCATGGGTCAATTCATATTAAACATCACCGCTATGATGGAACCGAAGAGTCCGTTTAACCCGTTGTTGGCAAGAGAATTTAAGCATTCATCTTGCTGGCAGGAGTACGTCATACCAATGCATGGAAAACAACCGGAGGATACAATAACTGCGCCAAAGAATATGGTGAGAGTTTGATGTTTTAATTTTAGAATTAAAATGTTTTATTTACCAATGCAGGTATCTACATTCATTACAGAAATACATTTAAAAAACTGTAAACTCTGGTATCGTATTGTTCCGTTTCGAGTCTCAGAAATCAACCTCTCTCTCTCTCGCGACCTGATCAATATTCGTGTTACTTGGCTTTTTAATGTTACAAAATTCAAGAAGCAGATACGCCGGTAACTCAAATGCTCCGGGCCGCGGCGATCAGCTGTGCGGTGCGACTTCTCCGCTCGTTGAGTTCGTTCGCCGTCGGAAGGATTCGGGCGACATCGACAGCCGCCTCACCCCCTCCCTTCTTCAAGCGCGGGAACAATATGTTACATTGATTTTGCAAGAAACGTAGACCAAAGGCCAGTTGAATCGAGAATAGTTAAAGCAAGGATTAAAGTATTTAAACTGACTTCAAGCCCTAAACTAAAGTTAAGCTGCAATAAGGAACTCCGGTGCAATTTTTTTAACAATAATGACGTTCAATCTTAAATACTAGTATACTTTTTTTTCTAAACTTTGTTTTCATAGTTAAAATAATTTTCATGGTTTCAATTTTTCAAAGGCCGCCCAAAACACTCCAAATCTATGGCCGGTCGGTTTTGAGGTTAGAATGTCAAAACAAGGATGAAGCTTTACCGTACATCATTTTATATTCTATTCATAGTAAGCCATAACTAAACATAAGTAATAAAATGATGTACCCTTTTAGAAACTCAAAGAATAATAATAGTAAGAGGAACGCGTGCGATCGCCTTACTTACAAATTTGAAATACATTAAGACTTTGAGAGTCCTGCATCTCGTTCTAACATAGCGGGGTGCTGAAGCTAGCGGGGTGTAGTGGGAGGGGGTTCTGACTGTATAAAGGGCCCTCTACATGATAGCCGATGATGGCGCATGATGGGCCATCATGCGCCGTCATACGCCACTATGCCCACTACGGATGGCCCAGCGTGTAGTGGGCATAGAGGCGTATGGTGGCGGATGATGGCGTATGATGGCCCGTGATGGCGCTTGTGACGGCGCGGGATGGCCTCGTTATCGGTTTTTCGTACACACATCAAAGGATGGTGATAGTGACGCTCACCACACGACACGTGGCGAACTGTTCAGTGTCCGCTCGAACGTGCTCTTGAGGTGACGTCCTAGTTAGTAATATTTACGTAGCTTCGAAACATTTTTCAACGTAATTGCAGTAGTTTCGACATGTGATGAAACTATAAAATTCATCGAATCTTTCCTTTGATGAATGCATTTGAAAACCCAAATACAAAAATTAACGCTAAATAGGTATTTTTGTAAATTGTGGCTCTCCGAATATTGTACTTAAAATAAGAAAATAAGCATTTTAAACGAAGTATGTCTGCATTTATACCCTATTTGTATTGGGGTAGAGTTATTGGAAGAGAGGAAAAACATAACAATAACAAATTATAAAAAAACATTACATTTCCTGAATATCAGAAATTAATTTTATGATATTAGGTAGCATATAATATCATAACATATCATTTGTTTTTAATGTCATTGCCTAATATACTAATAAAAAGTAATCATCTCGTTTTTTAACCAAATATTGCCGCAGCAGCACGTCCACCCGGAAACACGTTGAAAGTAGAACTGAACGTCGCCATCGTGTAGTGGCTCGCCGACAATCGACTCGGCTAGCTCAGTGGTCGGCAAAGTACGGCTCCCGAGCCGCATGTGGCTCATAAGCCCCTTAAGTGCTGCTCTGGCACAAAAATCCACGAGCAGGCCCAACAGTCTTGTCTACAGTGGTTAGAGCTTATCGTGTCTGTAAATCGCGGGCGCCCTTTAAAGGTACCTTCCTGAAGAATAAAGTTGTCTTATTCTCCATTCAGCTGCACATCTGAAGGTATTTTTGTCATCAATTTGTTTCACTTTCCGAGCCTGCTGAAGCATCGCCAAGAAAATAATTCCTCGATTGAAAAACACCATTTCAAAACAACCATTTTAAATATGATGGAAGCATTTCTCAGCAGGTTTCAGGAATTTAAAAACAGTAGAGCGACCTTAGCATGTGTAAAAAACCTTCTTAATGCTACGATAACAGATTTGAAATTTTCTCCTTTTGGCATTGACATTGGTAACTTTGAAATACAATTGCTGAATTAAAAAAAAAAGGAATTATGGAGCTCTAAATTTAAACGTCTTATGTTAATTTGGAAATACTGGAGAGGGAAGAAATGTGAACTTTGTTCACATCACAAGTGATCTGCTTTGAAAGACCTGGAGAAGGAAGACATGATCGTGTTCAACTCATGGAATAAATAGTATGACTCTTATGATCAGCTGAAAAAAACTCTCGTTTGCTCTTCTTTTCCTTTTCGGTTCAACATATTCATGCGAACAATCTTTTTCAAGAATGAATTTTATCAAGAGTAAACTGAGAAGTCGTCTTATTGATGAGAACCCGGAATCGTGCCTAAAATTAAAAACAACCATACACAAACCTGACACTCAAACCTTCCAAGGAGATGGAAGAACATTGTTCGCATTAAGTGTTTGTCAGTCATTGTCTTAAAATTTATGGATACCTTTCTTTTATACTATTTTTTATCAATAAATATTTTTTATCGAGCTTTATTCAGTGTACCCGTAGGTTTAAAATTATAATCAAGGTTTACTAAATTAATAAACAGATTTAGCTATCAATTTTTTTTATCGTTGTAATGAATATATATGTCTCTTTGGCGAAAAAGTTTGCGACCAATGTCCAGCTAATGGCCCATCAACGGTCATCATGTAGAGGGTCATAACAGTGTTAGTATAGTTTGCCATCGCAAGCCAGCAGAAAAATGGGTAAATAGGCGAATGTAACGGAAATGGAGCATTTAGTTTCATGCGTAAATATTTGCACGAAGCCGACGAAAGGCTCCTTTTGTTGAGTTCGTTAGCATTCGCGGACACGTGTAGGACACGCGTGGACAGTAACCATGGTGATGTCGCGGCAAAAGTTAAGATTGTTCGAACCCGACGCAAAAGATTATTCAAATTTATTTTCAGAAAAATCTTCGCGTTTATAACTCTGCTCTCCATCATTAAGGGTCCAGTATAAAACCGCGTATTCACCGCCGTTAGGAATTTTAGGCCTCAAACTCAAAACCACGGACCACCACGATCCGGCAGCAGGATTGGGGAAATGTGGATAATGTAGACCACGCCGGATTAAAAAAAATGTTCAGCGTATTGATGCAATACGAAACAAAAAACATTTGCTCTATATTTTTTTCGTTTATTCGCTGTATAACAATAAATTAATAGAAGCTTGACAGACTTAACTTAGCAGTCGGAAAAGGGAAGATTTTTTTCCGCTTACTGCAAAGTAAAGAAAGTCGATCTGTTGGTATAGGTTAGGGTAAATGATGAGAATATGTTTTTTTTTAAATTTCTATAAAATATATTAATAATTGACAGTACCCATGCAAAGTGCTTCCCTTTCTCAATTTTTTTTGTTACTATTTACGTATTTATTTCTTCACAGCAATATTTTATTTTTGCTTCGGAAATATTATAGAAATGGGTAACGTGGACCACCTGCTCAGAAATACTTATAAGCACAGTTTTTGACATAGGCAATTATTTTCATGGTTTTTGAATCACGGAATCCGATTTTCGATTGTCCACTTGTAGATTCAAGATGGTTGAAATGAATTAGATGCTTTTTTATATGGCTGTTCTTTCAATGGCTTTGGTTTTTATTAATGGTTAAGGAATCCGACTATTACATTTAACTTAGGAACCAAGATGGCGGATGTGAATTAGATCCCGTTTATTAAACGGTAATAAGAATTATTTGTCTATTGATAATTTTTGGGATTTCGAAACGCCCTTCAATATTGTATACTAAACAGCAGTAAAAATATAACATAGGTTGATAACAATGATTTACAACCCACTCCAGATGCAGACAATAAGCTTGAATACAATTCATCAGTAGTTCAGTTAATGAAGGCAATAAGAAAAACTGAAATTTTGCAGGTGAATAATACCTATAACAGGGAGTATTTTCACAAAAGTCTCCTATCTTCCCCTTCCCCTCCCACAAGCAAAGTAGACCAAATCTGCTATATTAAGTAAATGCAACACGTTGTTATAAACCACGAATATATTTTATTTTCACCAACCGGTTTCGCTTAATTCAAGCTTCATCAGGGTAAATATAATAAGCGAAAGTTGAGTTAAGCAAAACCGGTTGGTGAAAATAAAATATATTCGTGGTTTATAACAACGTGTTTCATTTACTTAATACAATGTCAAACCACAAAGTGATTGCTTCTTATGAAAATATGCTACAATATAATTTGAAATCAAATACGTTTCTAAGGACTTAATAGTGTCCGAGATACAGCGGTTCTAAATTATGCAAATTTTTTGTAAGTTCTCATTCTTCGCTATTTTTTAATGTTTTGGTCAATTTTGACAGTGAAGGAGTAATTTTTCGGTAAAGGTTAATCTATACTTTTTAAAGTAGGCTATAGATGGTACAATTTGAAAACAAATTGGTCTCCAAGGACCTAATATCGTCCGAAATACAGCTGTTCTAAATGAAGAAAAACATTCTTTGTTATCATTCTTCGCATTTGATTTCAGTGTACCTCCAAACACTTTAATTCCGATTTTGAACCAAATCGGTAGAGAACTCAAAATTCAAAATGACCATCGAAATTACTCAGGTTGACATTAAATTTGACATCAGCACCCCCCCTAACATGGCTTACGCCGCTTTCTAACCAAATCGGTGTGAATATCTAGAAATTCAAGATTAAAGCCGCTAAAACTATGGATTTTGATAGGCACACATCGGCATACTTATATAAGCAGTCAGGCGCGTCAAGATTGTAAATTATATGGGCACAAAAAATGTTAAGATTTTAAAAATAATTCGTTCATTCATTAGTTTTGCTTTTGACAGCCTGCAAATATATAATCTTATAGTTTATCACGTCCGTCAGTTTTTTCCATTGCGCAGGTCTTTTATATTGTGCCGTATAATAAATTAATCACTTTTTGGACCATCTTAAAGAACGTTGCAAAGAAATGTGATTACAACAAAAAAAATCGAAAATACGTAATTCTTACATTCCGGTGGCAGTTTAACACCTCTCTTCCCAGCTATTCGTCATAAAACAGACAGAAATATCGAATTTCAAATCGACGTCCGCTCGCTCTGAATGACTTCTCACAACTGATTTACTCCGGCGAAATAAATCGTTTTATCAACAATCGCGCGGGCCGGAAATTCTCATACGTTTTTTGTATGACGGAACTGAATTTAAAAATTCCTGAACTTTGAGGGAATTACAGTGAAAATCTAGATTTACTGAATTATTTTTAATAAACGCTCTTGGTTCTTGATCTTATTTACTCTGAGAATGTGGAAAGATTTTAATTAAATATGTTTGTAATGGATGCAGTTAACATAACGGCGAAGGCACTGTCGAGCTTTTTACTTAAAATTACAGTAGATATTTCATACATAATGTAAAAGATTATAGTTTAAGAATTTACGTCACTGAAAACCTTAGAAACTTTCGTAACTTTCTGTTAAGAATTTGCAGATAAATTATGTGTTGTATTGCTTACGTTAGCATACTGCGAAGTGACGTTTACCGCCTTATTTGAGTCTGCCCCCTTAAAAATAATTGCATTGAACTGTTTGCAGTGTTTTAGCTATGCTTAGTTTTAAATGTTAGAACTGAGTTAAAAATATGTAGTTTTAGCAATATATTAATTTGGCAAATCATGGTTATAGAATGAAACAACCCGACCTAAGCTATTTATCATTGACTTAGGCAGAAATGGCACTGAAATTCGGCAGAAACGGGACACAAAAAACGGCAATTTAAAACTGCACCAAGCGAATGACAGAAGTCGGGGAGCCCGAGGAAAACATGATACGATCGAGTGAATCAAATACTCTAGTCGGGTCATCTCAATAGTCGGAATAACTGAAGAGTATATTTATATGACCTGTATAGAGTCTCAACTGCTTCCAACCGTCTGGAACCAGTGGAACTATGGCATCCCCAATTGGGATATGTTCAATATGTTGTGAGGCTGAGGGTAGTGGAGAGGCGAAGGAGATGGGGAGGAGGAAGGTGGAAAGTACCTAGCTATTCAGATCTGATCCACCTCGCTCTACCCCATCTCCTTCCCTTCCCCACTACCGTCAGCCTTATAGCATACCCCCATTGGGAATGCCATAGTTTCACTGGCTCCAGAAGGTTGGGAGCAGTTGGGACTCTCGTGCTGTACTCACATAAATGAGAGTTAGGTAATCTAATCGCTAGAAACCTGAACAGTATATCCGAAACATTTTTTTTCATAAATAACAAATTACGCGACTTAGCTGTAAGTGCTTTGCCTTCTAACCCAGTTGATTATTCCTACTTACCTAACTAATTACCTAACTACCTACCTATCAACCTACCTAACTAAATGAATTATTATATTCATATACTCGTACATATCATTATCCGCTATTATAAACACTATATCGTTTAATTATCTACCAATATTGAATAGTAGTAAAGAGAGTATTGTCGCATTAATAATAATAATAATAAATAAATATGTACCGTTGCGTCGACAAACCACAACACCGAGTGTCCGACTGATGCACAGTTGCTGTGGACGTAATCGTGTATTTGTTTGGCCGGCGGCTTACCACCACTCCTACCCATATTTGGTTCCTGCTCGATTTGTGCGAAAGCGGCGCAGCTAAAATTCTCGTCAGATTTACCTAGAATATGTCGCTCACTAAATTAGAATTTTGACGCAAATGAAACAGTTTTTAGCAGTCATTGAAATTTTATTGTATACTTCGTCATATTCCTGAGGCAGGATGAGGAACATTTTTTTTAAATAGGATCCATTTAGTCACAAATATTTGGCGAAGTTCCTCCTAGAAATATGAATAAATTGTCATCTTTTGTGGCTTATATTTTCTAAATTAAAATAAAAATTTAAAAAAATACTTCTAATCCTTACTAGATATTTGCTATACCTTTTGATTAAAAAAATATATCATTAAGTTTGGGTTGGTATTTGGCCTCTAATCCAAAATTAAGCTTTGCATGGAACAGGCCGCGCAGCCGTTTCTCTTTATCACAATTTCTGTAGCTCACGAATACTCTAATTTCTTTCATTAATAATAGTTTTTTTATTGAACAACAATTACTGGAGCTTAAAGTCACCCATATTAAGTTTGAATTTCGTCAAAAATAAAAAAAAATACATATTTAAAATACAAAACAAAGTAGAAAAATAAAAATCCCCATACTAATCCAAAAACAGAATATGCATGTGACGTCAGATGTTCCAAATGCAATGGTACCAACATAACAAGGTGTTTTAATGAGATGATTTTGATTGATTAAATAAGGATTTATAAATTTTACGTAAACCTATATTCAGAATCAGCGTCGCATGGGACACATGGTACAAATCCCTGCCAAAAGCTAATGAAATGTTCATTTTACAGATTGACTTCAACTTCACCGCGATTCCGGATGCCGAGGGGTCATTTCTTGTTATGATTGATTATATTGGAGTCTTTTCAAAACTTGACAATCGTTCTAAATTCGATCCTTTGAGAAGACGGTCGACCACCACCAATGTGACTGTGAAACCGAGAAGGCCCACCCCTCCTAGATCCATTCCTTGGGACGCCATTGAAACTGTGGACAATATGGGCGAAGTGGCTATGGGGTTCCTCATAATAGCCCTTGCCGTTGAAATTATCTTCATTATTTGCGTAGTTACTTGATTGCCCAAATTATCCCTGTTTTGTAGTTTCATTTTATTTATTTATTCAATATCAAGGGTATAAATATACCATAAACAATAATTAGATGTCACAGTTAACTACAAGCATAATAATATAGCATAAATCATTTTAAAAGGTAATTATTAATTGCGGCATTAGGTCGTACAAGGATATCAGAGTATATAAATAATACAAGTTCATGAAGAATATAAAAGTAAAAGATATGAAACATGCAGTAAAATTAAGTTAAATCAATATTGATTGAAAAGATATGGATAGTATAGCCTTCTCGTAGTTAAATAGATCCACCACATCTGCGTATCTATTACTAACTTCATATAATCTAGGTACAAGTGAGTTTTTGTAATGCTCAGTCCCGGTGTTGTTACATTTAAACAGGATTTTGGAACGAGTAGCTCTCGTAGGTATATGAAATTGAATGAGGTTAATTAAATCAGGGCTGTCTACTACCATTTACAATTTTGAACATAAATATCAAGTCGGAAATAATTCTTCGATCTGAGAGATTAAGTAAATTTAGTTCTTTCATCAAGTAATCATAGTTAATGTTTCAATGATAATATCGAGTTTATAATTAATGTGTTTTAGGAATTTATGTTGAATTTTTTCGATTGAATCTGAATGTATTTTAAAATGGGGGGACCAGATCGAGGAGTTATATTGAACTTGAATTCGAACCAAAGATGTATACAAAGTTTTCAAGGCTGAAATATTCCAGTTTTTTGTTTTCTTATTCACGAACAAAAGTTAATTTTCCTCGTTTATATGAATTTTGATATTGAATTGCTTTAATTTATATTTATAAATTATCACGATATTTTCCCTGTTGGAATGCGAATTTTGTAGTCTGTGTTACTTTGTTTTACATTACCTTTTTCCGAATAAAGTTAATTTTCCTCTTAATTGTATATTTTGTTAAATTGCCTCGGTTTGTATTTTCTTGTAAACTTTCTGTAATTTAGCTGGTATTTTAAAACCGAACCCTTTACAGCAGGGGTGGCCGCACTTATTTTTTTTATTAGCGATTAGTTGACTAATAAAATTGTGGCCATTGACAGATATCGCTTGTAATTATTTATTTTTAAGAAACAGCTTTTAATACAAATACTCGTATCCATAGTTTCTTGTGCTAACAGTGGTTAAGTACAGATGTTTTATTTGTGAAGCTAACAAGACAAAGAAAAAACAAAATAAGAAGAAAGGGGGGGGGGGGCTCTCCCCCAGGGAAGAGGAGGATAGGATCGGGACAGGAGACGCTCTCGATACATTTTATACTCGTGCATCCAATTGTGGTCGTACGTATTACTTCGGTTCGATATTTTCAAAGGGTACTGTGGAGAATGTCGATATTGTGAAATTGTGCGTTATATTGCGCACAAATACGAGGAATTGGAGAATTTATCCTAAGATTGGTCCTACATGCGGTCAATTAAAAAAAATCAGTTTGTCGGATTGGTCTTGACGGTATGTGAATGTTTACAAAGTTAATGAGCTCCGACGAGTCCAGGCCATTATTAATAATTTTTTAATAACAAGATTTGATCAAATATTAAGCGTTGCGTTTGAAGCATGATGAAGTTATGAAGTTTTAAGGATTCGGTATTATTTGCAAAGTGTAAATTAAATTTATAATTTATATGCTTAAAGAATTTCCGTTGAATGCTTTCGATTCTTTCAATATGGGCTTGGTATAAAGGTGTCCATATCGGTGTGCATATCATGAGATAACAATTAAATACCAACCTACGAGTATATAGGTAGCGTTGCAGTCGCAGTGGTCACATTTTAATTTGTATATGCCACTATTATTACTATTTTTTTTTGAGTCTTTTAGGCTTGTTCCTACATTATTATTGGTTCTAAAAGTTATATTAAAACAACATTTTTTTTATTTCTTTTGCAATTTTTACAGATATTGGACTGAGAAATTTCAGACATGCAAATTGTCAATCGCAAATTATTTTGTCTATTTTTTTATTTATTATTTTTTACTATATTATATACGCCCTATATGGGCTTTTACATATATAGTTACTTATAATAGTCACACAGGTGCAAAACACATTACAGTATTTATTTATTTTTTAAACGCTCATAGGGCTTTTTTATACAGATACATCATTTTAAAATCACATACGAAAAATAAAAAATAGAAAACTTGCACTAAAGTTAAGTTACATTTGAAAAAAGAAAACTGCACCAAAACTAAAAAAGAAAAGAAAGAAAAAAAAACTGCCCCAAAAACTAAAAATACACAGTAACAGAAAAAATAAAACATAAAACATAACTAGTGCAATATTCACCAAGTCAATACTGACATTAATAACAAATAAGTAAATAATGTAAAAAGTTGTACTTAACAATAATTTATAAACCAGGCAGAAACAAATCATTCATCCTTCTTTTGAAATTTGCCAAGCTTATGTTATTGTCAAACGCATCGAAAGTATTTTGTCTAGAGGGATATTAATGAGTCTATGTACCATTGAATGGTACGCAGATAATTGATGAGACCAAGGATGAGTTGAGTTTGCATTTATTGTTGTATCTGTAAAAGTTGGTTTTCTAAATATTTCGAAGGTATGTCTATTATTACTTCTACCAATTGTAAGATCTAAAGAAATTATTTTACCTTCGATCTCATGTTCAACTGTTAAACAGATTTTATTATTAACGGTGTTGGCCCAGCTAGTGTAGATATCTAACTGTCGGTTGGTGCCTATCCAACATATGAGGACACATTTAAATAATTCAATTAAGAAAATATTATCAGTTGAATACGGGGAAACACATTATAAATGTAAAAACATCACATAATTGATATTTTTAATTGTTTTCTAACTAAATCGGTTTTACTGATAATAAATCATTATTTTTAAAAACCCGTCCAAATTAGAATGGGGTTGGAGTGGATAAAATCATATGAATTTACACACAATGTGGATTAACCGCAGTTTGAAAATGACCTTGAACGCCGAAACAACTGTCACAATAATAAAAACTAAATATGCTTGCAGAACTTAATAACATTATTAAATTTGGTTTACATTAAATAAAAAAAAAAAAAATAATAACTTGACGATGGTGAAATATTAGTCAAACGACTAATTAACGCAAATCGAGTAACAGGTAATGAAGAAGCGGATGGAAGATGCCTTCCCGGGAAAGTACTCCTCTTACATAAATTACATTAGACAGTTGCAGTGATAATAATGTAAGGGTTTTCGAAACCAGTCCGTTTCCCATTAAACTAGCCACATATCCACTTTGATCATCTGCTCGTCACAATTAGCCATGGGTCATGACTCATTTTTGTTAAGAGCGGGATTCACGGTACCAACCCAACATTTTTGTACGACTCAATTGAACGGCGGCTCATTCAGGGGCCGGCACATATTAGGATCTGACTCTCAGTTAATGAGCTCATACCACAGCTCGTACGACTCTCAGCTCTTACGGCTCCCAGCGCCTAGCGTATAGGTAGGTATAAAACGTCCAGATGCCAGACCGCCAGGAGCCGTTCATGTATTGTACAGTGCCTACACGTGTGAATGCGGTAATTATTCTTATCTCTACACACAAATGGGAACTCTTGAAAACAACTGCTTTAAGATGCGTCATGGCTCCAAATATTAATTGCAAGTCCCACGATCATGAGCATAATTTAGCCTTGTAGAAATGTGACACGTATACAATGATTGTATATAAACAAAGTAGAACAAATGACCTTATTTAAAGATGCGTTATCATAGAAATGCGTAAGAATCCTATTGAACATATGAGATTTGCAGATAAATACACAATTTTTCTTAAGTGGTTCCAAGGTTTGTCAAAAAGAGTCACAGTTCAATTGAGCCGTGGTACGGTTTACCAGGAGGCGTACACTCACGGCTTATCAAAATGAGCCGCCACAAATGAACGGCCCGTTCATGAACGACTCATCGCTAGTCATAATACACGACTCCTTGGAACCCGTCTGCCTTTTTTACATCATTTTTGGTTTCTGGTGGAGAATTAGGTATCACCCATTCTCCATCACCGCAAGTTTCTATATTCCAATTTTCTACAACGGTTAGTTCTGTAAACAAGAGGATCAGTGTGAACATCGAACAGACGGGAAGTGTTTTCTCAACTAGATTCAAAGAAGATATGCGATGCTATAATAATAAAAGCACTTTTACCTTCAGCCTCATAACATTCCCCAATTGGGAATGCCATAGTCTCACTGGCTCCAGACGGTTGGGAGCAGTTTGGGACTCTTGTGTGGTATTCATATAAAAAAAAAAAAAAAGCACTGTTTCAAAATTCGCAGAACAATCACGTCCCAATTAGTGAATAATCACGTCCCGCTTGACAACGAGCTTAAACCCTTACATATAGAAAGAAAGGGACTTAGATTAAATTTACTTGAACAATTAAAAATTAATTATGTAACGCTAATTACTAAAGCAAGGAAAATTATTTATTCATCGCTTTTAAGCATATTCACGAAACCTGAACAATAAATTCAGAGAGTCAACAAACACATTTAAATTCATTGACTTAAATTGTATTCACGTCATTATAAAACAATTAAGAAAACATTGTCGTCACTTTATATGGGGAAAACAGCTTTCAACTGTAAGTACCTCACAGAATATATTTTTTTATATATATTTTTAATATATCAAAGTAAATCGCTTTTACCGATAATAAATCATTTTAAACACTGTCCAAATTAAAATTGGGTGGGAATAAGTAAAATTATATAAGTAAGTGATGAAATAATAATAATGAAATAATAATGAAATAATATATAAGTATCAGATGGAGGGGAATTTATAATACTTACCTTAAACCACTTGAAACATCTCAAAAATTAATACTAAAAATTATGTTACATGATGAAAGTACCTTCCCCTCCATGCAACTATTCAATGAGGCTGAACTGTTAGATAGATATAAGAAAAATTTATTGTCCACAGTGCCTAAAGTATGTATTTCCAAGACAAAAACTATTCCCAAAAAACGAAAATCGCTCTAGCCACAGGATAAATAACGTACTTGAAGTACCTTTGAGTAAAACTAGGCTTGCGCAGAGACATGCTTTTTTTATTGCTCCTAAAATTTTTAATTTTCTATCTGCAGAATGTAAGTGTCCACACACATCATCTTTAAACACATACAAAAACGAAATAAAAAACTGGATTAAAACCAAAGATATCAACCTTTTCCTGCTATAACTGTATATTTTCCCCACTTTTCTTTATTATTTATTTAACTTAAAATCTTTTATTTAACTTACCTTCAACATCCATGTATTAATATAAATAAACTAATATACTGCAACTAACTGATACCAGGTATACCCACGCACTGGCCTTGCCTATGTGGGATTTTTTGTTTTATATACATTACACATAGGTTGTTCACATGTATTTATAATTTAATGTTAAACAACAACAAACAATGTTTATAATCATTGTTCCTCGTTTGTGTGAATGTATGTATCAAAAAATGCATTAATAAATAAATAAATAAAATAAATAAAGTCGTGTAAATATGGCCTCATCACAGATTGAAAATGGCTTTGAACGCCGAAACAGCTGTAACAATAAATAAAATACTCGTATAACTTAATAATAACATTATCATATTTGATTTATTTCAAATTTGATTTTAAAAAGATTAAATGGAATTCTACAAATTAATAGATCAATCCAAGTTCTGCTATTTTGATTAGATATCGTAATTTTATAAACCTGTTATCGTTAGTCGATATATAATTATTTCCTACCTACCATAATGAATAAATTATTGAAGATCGGAGTCGAGTTAAGATTTAGAAGAGACCAAATTAATGTTGAACGAAGGAGAGTCAATTTTAGATAAGGCTTGGTAGAAGAGGTGATTTTTGTTTAGAGAGGGACAACCGAAAAATATGCGGTCTGAAGTTCCCACTTCTAGAGCACGTAAGTAGAATCAGAGGAATCAAGCATGGGCGTTTTAAACAAGCGTGATGGAATAGAACAATATCCAATTCTCAATCGAATAATACCAAACAGCCCTGTGCGTGTACAAGTATCAAATTGGTCAACCAGTATGTGTATCTAGGTCTTACGGTGGATTGTAACATGAAATAGGACTTTCCAACATGTGTAAGAGCCTTGGAGCCATTGTTGGAAGACTTTATAACGTAAAATTTTATGTGCCCATAAAAACTATGAAACTAATTTATTTGTCACTAGAAGAATCGATCGTAAGGTATGGTACAACTTCTTGGGGACACTTGTGTAAGACCAACATAAAACATTTACAGCTGATTCAAAACGCCATGGTAAAGTTGCTAGTAAACAAAACAGTTTTTAAGCAAAGGCGAGACATTGATATCATGTACAAATCAATTAATGTATTACCTGCTCGTGGTCTTTTGTGGCAAAAAATTCTACTGCAACATATATCTGACAGTCCGTATAAGGCAGTGATGGATCATGTACACAATACACGATTCACACAAAATATAGGAATGATAGTGCCAATATTTCAAAATAAATATGGTCAACGAACCCTTGAATACATTGTACCATTTATATTTAACAAGTTGCCATACGAATTTAAAAACAATTCTCAGTGATGTTAAAGTGTTGGCTTTTGGAAAGTAACCTTCTGTATTGACGGTAACAAATATGGCGGTCTCCTTAGTTATATAGCTCCTTGATATCTGCTGTATTTATGCTATTTTGCTCTTTTTGAACAAATATGATGGTCTCTTTGATTATATATCTCATTAATAGCTGCGGGTATCTTTGAATTATTTAAGTGCTACTATTATATTAAGTCTATCCTCACTGTAACAAAACTGTACTACTGTTTTTTATTTGTCAATTTGTTTAATACTTGCTGATTTTTCTATATATTTATAATATTATTTAAATCGATATTATGTAATTGGACTCTAGTATCTCTATAACAAAACTGTTATGCTGTTTTCATATTTTTTTCTAACTTGTGTACACTGATCACAACATGCATGCACCTATATCGTTCTATTATTGCCCTAAATTTGTATGATGATTGTTACTTATTGTCGTATTATATAATATTGTTGAACTAAACTCCCGCAGACAAGCTACTTGCAGTGGCTTAGCGGGTACAAGTTTCCATTGTATGTAATTAATACCATACAATAAAATAAATAATATATAAGACAGTGATGCACAACCCGCGGCCCGCGAGCTCATTTCGTGCGGCCCGCGAGCTTTTTCATGTGGCCCACATGGCTAAATAAAAATCAACAGCATTATTGGTTTGACCTTAGACTTAGCAGAATATTTAATATTTTTAATAGATTCTATTTTATAGGTGTACAAGAACAAACGTTTTTTTCTAAAAATATAGATGTATGGAAACTGACTCCAGATGTTAGATTTGGGTGACATGATGAGTATATTAACGGTTTTCGCTTTGTTTTACAAAATACGAAAAAGTATCGCGACAAACAGTCTTCAGTATTTTGAGTCAGCACCCCAAACAGTCTTCAGTATTTTGAGTCAGCACCCCAAACAGTCTTCAGTATTTTGAGTCAGCACCCCAAAATTTTACTAGTTTTGTTCTTTAAAATCGAAAGCATTGTATATTGATTTTTTGTGTGTTCCACGATTACTTTACTTAATGGCTGCTGTTTTACAAAATACAAAATGCTTACCGGATCAAACAATATATTTTTTAAATAAATTATGGTACGGCATCTAAAGATTTTTGCAAACAATGCTATATTTTAGGTTGGCACCCAGTTAAATATCTGCGCTGGCTCCGGATAGTGTTCACAAAAATTATTATTTGATTTTTTTAAAGAAAGACCAACATTTTAGGGCTACGAATAACCTGGTAATATTTGAAAATATCCTACTACCATTACTCAGAAATGGGGAAATATTGCTTTTTTTTTTTTTTATATGAATACCTCACAAGAGTCCCAACTGCTCCCGACCGTCTGGAGCCAGTGAGACTATGACATTACCAATTGGGGAATGTTGTGAGGCTGAAGGTATTGGGGAGGGGAAGGAGAAGGGGAAGAGGAAGGTTGGGAATACCTGGCTATTCAGATCTGGTCACCAAACACGGTTAAAAGCCATTTCAAGCAACGTTTCAATTCTGAATGGTGGTCTTCCACCAGGGCGATACAGAGAGTATCTTCCACTCTGGAACGTGCGCAAACATACTATATATTATTTTTAAATGAATTAATTGTGAAACAACACAAATTAATTAAATAAAAATTACTTGCGCACGCCGGGATTTGAACCCGCGACCTTCGGATTCGTAGTCGAGAGCCTTACCCCTCGACCATGGAGGCCGTCAAGGAGGCTTGCGTCGGAGGCTTGCGTCGTGATGGAGGATTTAGCTAGCCGAGGAATTATACTCGCAACGCCTGGGTGGGATACAGATGCGATGTCAAATTATTAGATCCGAAATTATATATTTTAATAATTGATTTGAATTTTAGAATTATAATGTTACATACATGTACTCCGTACTCACATCACAACCGAAATTATGTTATTTAATTAATATTGCCAAAGTTTCCTATTAATCTAGTGCCTATATTGTAAGTGTATTAGAGTCGAATTCTATCATTTCATTTGGGGTCCCATGCGACTAACTTTAATTTTGCGCATTGAAAGAGTTCAGAAGATATTTTAAAGATTTTTACTTTTGCGTATCTATGGACACTTGGCTATTCCCATCTTTATTATGGGCATGGACAGTTACCACTCCTTAGAGATACGTAGAGGTATTGCTCTACTAAAATATATTTTTCATTCTGGCTCAAATAAATTTCTTTGTACCAGAATATTTGCAACATTTTCCGCATACTGTGATGGTAGTAGGAGATTTTCAAATATTGTCAGGTTATTCGTAACCCGGGAATGTTTGTCGTTCTTTTTAAAAAAAAAAAAAAGAATTATATCTTGTAACGTATTTACAGGATTCTTGGCATTGCATATACTCGTACACTGCATAAACGGTACAATAATAACAAAGTATATTAGAAATCTTTGCACAAATTGATAAATAAATATTGAGATGTTTCTAGAAATAGGCACTTAGGCATTGTCATATCATATATTACATCTCCCTTACCAGATCCGGGGTACACCACACAGCAGACATAGTCATAAGCACATCGATTTTGATATCGGCTGTGTTTTCCAGTTTTATCTATTGCACATTTCCAATTGTAGTAATGATGTTCACAACAGTTAGGCTCAGGACATTTTTTAGGGCATGTCAGAGTAGTACTTCCTACCTCTGTTACCATTTCAGTTGGTCCTTTAGTTGTGGTAGATAAAGTCAAATTTTCAGTCTCAATGTTTGGGTTGTGCGGATCAGTAGTGATTACAGCCTCTGTTACCATATCAATTGGTCCTATAGTTGTGGTGGATACAGTGAGATTTTCACCATCAATGCTTGTATTGTGTGGATCAGTAGTGATTACAGCCTCTGATACCATATCAATCGGTCCTATAGTTGTGTTAGTAACAAATACTTTTTTTTTTTCGATGTTTGGATTCTGCGGATTACACCCCTCAGCCAATATGGCGGCTAGCAATATTCCTTAAAGAAAATATATAGGAAACATGATTATAATATATTGTGAATTAGCTTAACTTGAGTTTACAGTTTTCTCAGCATTATGAGTGAAGTTCAAATAACAAATGTGTTTTTGATGACTTCCACGGTGAAACCCTATTCTGTCTATTACATATATATTTATTTACGTGCATGCAGAATATTTGTTTTGTTCTATAATAATTATTTTGTGGAGTTTTATTGTCTTTCCCAGAAATCACTGAGAACAACACATATATTTATTTATATTATTTGTATGATAAAAATGCCTTTTAAAATATTTAGGAGGAACGACTGCGCTGCCTATTTCATAAATTTTGGATTTGAGGCCAAAATACCCATCCAAACTGAATGATATACTCGTATATTTTTTTATTTAAAGGTTTAGTAAATATCTAGTATGGATGAGCATTTATTATATTCTCATATTTGCTATGTAAATATAATTACGTAAATAAAAAATAAAAACAAAACATTAAAAAAAAAACGTTTTTTCGGGTCGATTTTTTAAATTATGTACGGCAAATTTGTCTTCCAACGTAAGTTATTAATGTTTATTTTAATATATTTTATATTTTTAAAAAATTTTATGTTACATTATATTTTCAAAGTAGACGAGGTAAAACTTTTTTATTTAATCCCCCAAATAATTGTTAAAGGTGCCTCTAAAATCGCGAAAAATCAATTCCTTTAATGGCCTATATTTCATAATGTAAAACAAAAATAAATAAATTACTTCTAATCCATACTAGATATTTACTATACTTTTTGATGAAAAAAGATCATTAGGTTTAGTTGAGTATTTTGGCCTCAAATCCAAAATTATGTTTTGTATGAAACAAGCCGCGCAGCCGTTCCTCTTAAGATCCCGAACTAATCTCTCGAGAATTTCGATTTAGGCAAGAGGTCTGTCTAGCATGGGCTCTTAATCCCGACTGACCGCTGTTGAAAGGCAGATATGATCATTCGAAAGATAGAAGAGTGCGCCAATATGAAAAGCGTTGAGTGCGCCAATATGGGCGTAAGTGACAATTCTAAAAATATTAATAAAACACGACATATTGAAGACAGATCAAAAACCTCAAGACGAATGTGTTAAATAGCATTTAAAAAAACACCACGAATTTTTTCAAACATATACCATGTTAAATAACACAGAACAATCGCTTTTTTTAATTTTGGGAGCCTACTTTGCAATTTTTTTCTAATATTTGTAATATATCCATAGAAATTTAGTTTCGGCGAGGCTTAAATGTATATAAATGAAACCAACAAGAAGGTAAAGGGAAGAGGAAGAGACAGGACGGGAATAGGAGATGCTTTCAATACTTCGGTTCGATATTTCTAAAGGTTATTGCAATGTTGATGTCATTAAATTGTGTGTTATATTGCGCAAACGGGGAATCTATCGCAAGGTTGGTCCTGTATGCGGGCAAATGAAAAAAAAATGCCTGGTCGGTCTTGATGGTATGTTGATTGTTTATAAAATTGTTAAAATCAGGCCGGTCCAGACCATTCTTCAGAATTTTAAATAACTTAATAGAATTTGTTCGAAGGGAATTTTATGAATTTGGTGTTATGTGTGTATATATTGTAGTATATACTACTTGTATTTATATGTTATGAAAATATAAAAAAACCCCTGAGAAGCGTGTGAGCAAGCCTATTATATCGGCCTAGCGTGGATGCTATCTAACTGGGGTATAAAAAACAAAATTCTTACCAAATCCAAGCCTAATAATGTGCATTTTTCAGTATGTGTTTCCCATTCTGTTTAGTTCTTATTCATTGGCAGGTTTCGCCGTAATGGCAAATAATTGTTTTCACTCTCATTTAAGTTCAATCATAAAATATTAAAAAGTAAGCAATAGGCCACTTGCATAACTTTTTTTTATCAAAAAAAATTCTAAGACATTCAGTAACAATTTTATTTTTTTAACCTATTTTTGAAACAACGGAGATTTAAAAAAAAATTCAATTCCCAAATTGGACCATCTATTATAAACCGGAATGACCAGACAAAATTTAAAGGTGCGAGAAAAGAATTGAATAGCTATAAACCAGTTAAAAAAAAAACGTTCCCAAAATTCCACACGGATGGAAGAGGAGAATAACGAGGCGTGCCAAAAATATTGCGACTTATAAATTTTTTGTTTTCCTTTATCCATCTTATTAATCTTTATAATGTTCAATGTCATTAGACATAACTGTTTTACTTAATCCAAACAATTTACAAAAAAAAAATCAGCGTATTAATCATTAAAAAAATCTACCAAATGTATGATAGAAAAATCATAATGGAGTTTAAAATGTGTTAAGGAAGGTAAACATGAAAAAGGGGTAGGTTTATTAACAATATGAAACATATTAAAGACAAGATAGAAGGCTCACATAAAATGGTGACAGATAAATCAACACATAACACACGAAAGTCATTAAAAGTACGAAAAATAACTTGCCCAAAAACCTTACCAAACCTAACCCAATTAATACTTTTTGACATTTAAAAAAAATAATTAATTAGGTTAGGTAAGATTAGGTATTCGGTCTACTTATTTTTCTTAATATTTTAATGACTTTATATCACTTAAAAAAGTACCGATTCGAACTTATATTGATTTATTATTTTTATAAACAATAATTATTAATCTAAAACACTCATCCAAATTGAAAAAACCTTCCGAGCAAAGATAAATGTCGCCGGCAGGACTCGAACCTTTGCTCGGAAGGTTTTTTCAATTTGGATGAGTGTTTTAGATTAATAATTATTGTTTATAAAAATAATAATTGTTACCCTTTGCGCTATGCACAAAAATCTTGTCTTAAGTTTTAAAGAACTTTAGTTTATCAATTAATTTATATTGATTTATTTATTTATCATAGAACAACATAAAATACAAGAAAACAAGGATGGTTTTTAAAAGGTTTATGCACAATATTGAACAGCCGAACATACCTTAATCTTGTTTGATGTTATTATGATCCCACTTCAGATTTAAAGAACATACTCAAATATAGTTTGCATTTGTTAAAATTTGCACCTTCACAACGGTGAATGAAAGTATAACGATACTGCTAAGATGGAAGTCAGACGTCCAACGATCTCGTACAAACGTCAAACTTCACCTGAGTCGGACGTGTTTGCCTCTCCCACAGTGTTTTGACATATATGTATTATCCGCTTGCATAAATTATGTCTATTTTGTAAGGGAATTGGGTCATATGGAGAATAAATGTTATTTCGCTGTCCGCAAATGACCCGAATCCCCTTTGTAAATGTATATTCCACGGTCTGTGGGAAATGTGTTCTCGCCGACCGCTTAAAATGTGAATGACTGAAATAAAACGTCAGAGCGGTACGGCTGTGCGAGAGGGAGACGAGAGTACTCGTTCGTCGGACATTCGCAGATCGGGATCAGCTGCCCACTACAGTTCGCCCGTGTTCCATTGCGTCTTATACATCACCTTTACTTTTGTCACATCTGTGAAAATTTAAGTACCGATCACGGAACATGAATTCATCTAACTACTGTAGGGTCCGAGATCGTAAAAGTAACTTAAATATGTATTAGATATTAACTCGATTGATAATATAAGTTTATTCATAATAACAGATTAAAAAACAATAAGTAAGAATAACTGAAAGTACACAATAACATTTACGTGACGAAACATTGCCATACTAGACAAAATATTATTATTGACTAAATAATTGATGGAAACATAATTTAATAATGCTCTATTTGTAGGTTTTCGTATATAATAGAATATAGAAAAAAATATCTACTGTTTTATTTTACCATTTCTAAATTTTGGATCCAAACTTATAAAACGTCAAAAGTCAACGGAATTCTCAGTATTGCTGTATGTAAAAAAAAAATCAGCGTGGAAATTTATAAAAATAAATAAATAAAATCGTGAGCAGGACATTTTTAGTCAGGAGCTAAAAACCCGATGAAAAAAATCATGAATTATTATTTTTTATATTAAATAAAATAATTGTACATATACATAGTTCCGAGCTCTACTCACAATTCTGCATAAATTGGGTTTTTGTGCAGAATTAGATTGCAAAGTACAATAGTTATTAATGAGATCTTGTTGTCAGTGTCTTTTCTCCCTTTGCAAGGGATCGACACAGGTTGTGCTTTCTCCCCTACCAGCCCTCTTCGCAGATTGGAATCAGCTGCCCTTAGAGTTCGCCCGTGTGCCATTATGTCTGGTACACATCTACAATATTTTATGCAAAAGGAAAATAAGGGGACATTTCCAAAATTAACTTTATTAACATTGCGCCTAGCTGCTTTCTGCTTATTTGAAAAAGTGAGTATGAAGTGTTATAATTGGTACTTTTAATTATGTGAAGGTAGCTAATTATAGTGAACCTATTCATGGGTAAATGGGCATAATCGTTACAAGTGAATATTTTATTTTATTTTAATTACTGAAGAGGTGTGAGTCTGTGCTTGTAACTTTACAATACCGGCGAACGTAGACTGGGGACGGTTGAAACGCGTCATGATTGAAACATCTATTTTTTTTTCGAAAACTATGATACCTATGAGTGTCACGCAACACCAACCACATATGCGGTATTGTCTTTGGAAGCGGTGTTACATACTGTCTAAAAACCACGACACATATGCGGTATTGTACTTGGAAGCGGTGTTACATATTGTCCAAAAAAACAACGACATATTCGATATTGTCCTTGGAAGCGGTGTTACACATTTTTCAAAAAATCACGACACATATGCGGTATTGTACTTGGAAGCGGTGTTACACATTTTTCAAAAAATCACGACACATATGCGGTATTGTACTTGGAAGCGGTGTTACACATTTTTCAAAAAATCACAACACATATGCGGTAGTATTCATGGAAGCGTTGTGTTACACATTGGTCAAAAAACCACTATATACATTCGATATTCTCCCTGGAAGTGGTGTTACACATCGTCTAAAAAAAAACACGACACATATTCGGTATTGTCCTTGAAAGCGCTGTTACATATTTTCCAAAAAAACACGACTCATATGCGGTATTGTCCTTGGAAGCAGTGTTAGATATTGTTAACAAAAATCACGACATATATGCAATATTGTCCTTGGAAGCACTGTTAGATATTGTTAACAAAAACCACGACATTTATGCAATATTGTCTTTGGAAGCACTGTTAGATATTGTTAACAAAAACCACGACATATATGCAATATTGTCCTTGGAAGCACTGTTAGATATTGTTAACAAAAACCACGACATATATGCAATATTGTCCTTGGAAGCACTGTTAGATATTGTTAACAAAAACCACGACATATATGCAATATTGTCCTTGGAAGCACTGTTAGATATTGTTAACAAAAACCACGACATATATGCAATATTGTCTTTGGAAGCACTGTTAGATATTGTTAACAAAACCAATTACATATATGCAATATTGTCCTTGAAGAATTGTTAGATATTGTTAACAAAAAAGTTCACTCATTACATATGCACATTGTCCTTTGAAGCATTGTTAGATATTGTTAACAAAACCACGACATATATGCACAATATTGTCCTTGGAAGCACTGTTAGATATTGTTAACAAAAACCACTTAATATATATGCAATATTGTCCTTGGAAAGCACTGTTAGATATTGTTAACAAAACCACGTATTATTATGCAATATTGTCCTTTGAAATTATCTCTGTTAGATAATACAAAAAACCACGACATATATGCAATATTGTCCTTGGAAGCACTGTTAGATATTGTTAACAAAAACCACGACATTTATGCAATATTGTCTTTGGAAGCACTGTTAGATATTGTTAACAAAAACCACGACATTTATGCAATATTGTCTTTGGAAGCACTGTTAGATATTGTTAACAAAAACCACGACATATATGCAATATTGTCCTTGGAAGCACTGTTAGATATTGTTAACAAAAACCACGACATATATGCAATATTGTCCTTGGAAGCACTGTTAGATATTGTTAACAAAAACCACGACATTTATGCAATATTGTCTTTGGAAGCACTGTTAGATATTGTTAAGAAAAACCAAGACATATAAGCGGTATTGCTCCTTGAAGCGGTGTTACATATTGTCCAAAAATCCAATCCATTTTAACATCTTCGGCATTCTGTAAATGAACATACCTGAAGAAAATTAGTACGAATCGAATGACATTTAAATTTTTTTTTAAAGCTATACAAACATTACCTGGTTACGAATAAGCTGACAATATTTGAAAATCTCCTACTACCATAACGCTAAGCGGAAAGTCGTGATGGAGGGCTTAGCTCAACGAGGAATTGAACTCATGACGTTTGGGTGGGAACAAGATGCGTTGCCAACTCAGCTACTGACCGGTTGAAATAACACTTGTGGAAAAATTATCATATTGGCAGGATTGCATGCCGAACGACGAAAAGATATTTAATAAATATGCATCAATGAAACCAGTCTCCCCACACCGCTCAAATAGTTAGTTACAGTGAGCAATTTATATTACTAGCAAAATATTCATTTCCATAATGATTGCCAATTAAAGAACTAATATACTTTATTCTCAAAGTTAATATTACGATTAAAAATGCAATTATAATTATTGCGCCTCGTAACTTCATTGACCTAATTAATGTTTGTTTTCCGACAAACTAATACACATTCATTTGAATTAAGTGATAACTATTTTTGTCATCCCTATAGATGTATTGGTTCCTTAGCAAGGCACAGGGAGAACAGTAATGCCGTTTTTAAAGTTCCTTTTCATAGTTAAAATAATTTTTATTTTTTATTTATTTACATTTTACAAAAAAAAAATACAATGTAAAAAGTCCCGGTAAACTACTCTCTTTTGTAGTTTGTCTAACGGGAGCTTGTTATTCAAAACTAAAAATTATAAATATATCTATATAAAATAATAAAAAATATTTAAAAAAAACTTAAATATTTCTCAAGAATTTTACTCAAAAATATTAAAAAAATTAAAACATAAACGACAACAATAAATCTTACATAAAATAATATTTCCTTATTATCTAATACAAATAGCTTCTTTCAGCTAGTCCAAGTTTTCCATATATTTATTAACTGTTTAGTTTTATTTTATTTCAGCGGGTAGCATATTTAAACAGCTAGGAATCATGTAATCGAAGAGTTCTTTGTGTTGTTTGTATGCTTGAACCATTAATTCTTCATTAAAATTGAGACGAGTATTGTAAGAGCGCTCTAGTCTATTTGTATTATATATAGGGTTATTGATGTGCTGAAATATAATTTTGTACCACAGAATTGATCTTACTGAAAGAATTTTGAGTTAATGTTTTAATTTATCGAAGCCCGCTAAAATGCACAAAATCTATGGCTTGTTGCATGGCTTGCTGTGACGTCACTGGGCCGCCGAATTTGCCGTTAGATAGATTCACTATAGTGGATTTTGTATGCAAAAATTCGATTTTTCGTTATTAAATCTTAAAATTTTACTGCTTTTAATTGAAGGTCACATTGTAAAATATCAGTATCTTGTCACCATTGTTTTTGCAGTGTACAAAAGCGTAAAATTACAACCATAAGCGCACTTTTATAAATTTTTTCCGTGTTTCTAATCTTCCGAACCTCACTTTTGAGGTGATGTGAATTTTTTTTTTTACTTCAACGTACATAATTATATATTACTAGCTGAAGTACCCAGCGTTGCTCGGGGTTAAGAATAGTTTGGAGACAAGTTTTGAGGTTGTGGTGTGCTACCCCTACCACTACTCAGACTCCTACCACTTCCCATACCTCTACTCAGACTCCTACCACTTCCCCTACCCCTACCCAGAATTTTTTTCAAGTCAAGTGTGCAAAGTTTCATCAAAAAGACAGTACCAAAATTTTGCTTTAAGGGGTGGTTTTTCGAAATCTCATGTAGACAGTGACCTTTCTCTTGTTTCGAAAGTCAAGTGTGCAAAATTTCATCACGCTCGGAATAAAACTGTAGATTTGTATACAAAGCAAACACCCGAGACATTTTTCTTTATGCAGGGTGTCCGGGGGTAAAGTGGACTAACTTTGAGAGATGATTCTACACGAAGGTAGAAGCAAAAAAGTTTATAACTTTTTTAGAAATTGTTTTTTCGCATACAAAAATATTTTTCCATAGCAGAATATTTCTTTTTCCATACAAACAAATCAAACAATTTTTAATTACCATTAAACGTTGGAATTTAGAAAAAAGTTATCAGTCTTTTTTACTTGAACCATCATTTAGAATCACCCCCTGAAGTTACTGCGCTCTACCTGGGGACACCTTGTGTAATAGATGATGTAAACTGTATAGGATTTTCTAGCGAGACAGTCACAGTACAATCTCTCTCATTATAATGAATTTTATAGATGAATTAAAAAAAATAATAATAAAAGTAATTACGAGTCCATTCGTATTCGCTATCGCAGTCTATATTCACTCATTCAAAGAATTACAAAGCGTGTTCCGTATTCAGTTGTGATGTCATAGTCACTATGTCACTAATCCGCCGATATCGCGATGTCCGTAATAGGTGCACAGGGTGCAAGTTAGTCAGAAGTTCCTAATTCATTCCTTTATGCCTGCGGCGAATTCGTTCGTTGTTATTCCCAGCGCGGCCAAGCTGTCAGTTTCAGTAGTGGGGAGAGAATTTCAAAAATAATCAGCAGGTAAGAAATAATGTAATTTTGATTTGACGAATAAATTAATTAATTTAAAAAATTCACAAGACTAGATGAATCGGACTGAATTGATTCGCTACTACAAACGAATCTGTCCATATCTACCGTGCACAGTTTTACTATTAATTTAACAGTGAATATTGGTTTTTTAGTTAATTGTGTAATTGTGGATGTTTTACAGAAAAGAGAATGATTCTGGGCCTACAGATTGAGAGCCATCGACATTAGATTTTTACAGGATAATTTATTTTGACATTTCGAGATTTAAGTCTTTGGGAAGAAAACCTCAAATGGATTATTTTTGAGGAGAGTATTTGAAGTGAATACAATACATACCTCTAGTTTATTTTTATTTTTTAATATTTAAAAAATAATAAATCATAGAGTAACTTTTTACGCATTGAATAGGTTTAGCAAATATTATTCATTAAGTATGTTATAATTGAACAGTAACTAAAAAGTTAAGGTGACATTTGCTGTTTTTTCTTCAAAATATGGAGAATTTACTACGAAAGGAGGGATAAAAGTGGCAATTTTACAAATGTCAAGAGGTGGGCGATTATAGCGCCACGCAGTGGTAAAAAAAGCGAGCTAATGGATTAATAGGGATTATTTATTTTTTTACGACTATTACTATTACTATCTCTAAACAAAGAAAAAAGAAATTCGAAAATTTTATTTCATTCCAAACATTTATTTTTTCAAAATATATCTGAATAATAAAGTTCTACCTACTTGCGTTTTCCATTTTGAAAATATTCTACCCGAACAAACCTTCTTATTTTTAATATGTAATCTGTAGCTAACCAGAGTGGTATATCTAAGGACTAACCTCAATACAACATGGCGGGTTCAATGTTTTTCGTACTAATTTTAGCAATTTTATAGCAACAGTTTTACTATTGGATTTCATTCACTCTCTAAACCTTCCCGTCACTAATAAGAACAAACTGTGCTATTTTCAGTGAAACTTGTCAAGTAATTTTCGAGAAAATCGAGGACAGACAGACAGATAAACATTCATTTTTATATATAGAGATTATACTTTTAAAATATTAATATTAAAATAAATATATATGAAGTAATAATAATAATAATAATGTTTTATTACGTTCTTTTTTTTATAACAAAATAATAAATAATGATATCCTCACTGGGATTTCCCGAGCTGAGGATTTCATTTACAAAATATTAAATTACATTGTATTAAATTGATGAAAAAAATTAAAATAATTGTTAGGTGAGGTGTTTTAACTATGAATTAAATGAATAAATTCACAAGACTAGGTGAATCAGACACTTTCGATTCACTACTGCGAATGAATCTGACCATGTGTAGTGTACATATAGAGGATCAGTGGGGTGTCACATAAACATAAAACAACATTTGGTAATATAACAATATGTGTTGTTTATTTACAATAAGAACAAAATGTGTACAGTATTCTTAATGCTTCACAACTCACACCACTGTTTCTGTGAGTTTCTCTGGGCCGGTACAGAGGTCTATACAACAGTATCATTTAACTGTTCCTAATAGAACTATGTCAACTTAAGTTAGTTCAGTGAAAATAACATTTTCACCAAATGATAATACATAATAATACTACATACGGGTATATACCTACACATAATCACTACATTTAGCTTGTCGCCTTTCATGAAACAAACCAGGAACCAGGCAACTACTAAATAAGGATATGGCCATCTCGGGAGACACAGGGAATGGAGAGGGGACAGGAGAGTGGAAAGCAAACAAACTTAATGGGATGGAGAGGACGCTGTAAGCTGCAAGCACTGCACTGAACAGTAGTGAACAGATGCTCAATATGCTAGTGCAGTGCACTGTTTTCCAACTTGAGTTGGCATAGCTCCATACGGAGATTATCACATTGTATAATACAGGATGTTATTCAATAAGTGGTAGATACTCTCAGTATCGCCAGGTGCTCTTCCCAACCTTCGTCTTCCTCTCCGCATTCCCTTCAGCCTCTCAACATACACCATTTGGGGTTCACGAGCGGGGTTCACATAAAAATACTCAATGTTTATGACAGCAGCATTCTTGTAATTTGTAAGGTGCATCAAACTAAACATTCAACATCAGAACACCCAGACCTAAATTCATAGTTACCTAATCAGTGACGTGCATTGCTCTTTGACCAAAGGTAGGCTGTGTGATGTTTTTCAAGTATCGATATGAATTGCATATTGAATATTTGTAAAAGGCCATTTTTCTAACATCTTCCGCTGATTGTTGTGGCCAACTGAATAAAAGAGCGTACAAGTAATTACCAATTTCATGGGAAAAAATAATTTTTTGGGTCAGAAATTTGTCAAATTTATTTTTCTTAGGGTAGGCACAGCTTTTCAGTCATTATAGACTGCACGCCACTGCTATCTATAATATAACCTCTGGATCCAAAGTCTAACATTTTAACCACTGCACAGTGGTAACTAGGTTTGCCAGGAAGCTATTCAGATCTGGACAGGAAACATAGCTAAAGCCATTTAAAGCACCATTTCAATCCTGAACGGTGGTTGGTCTCTCACCGGGACGATACTGGGAGCATGAGAACATGACATTGACAATAATTGCAGTAACACATTATTACAGCAGTCACCAATTTAAGTATCGACTTTCGCTAATTAGAATACCATCGCAGTCTTCCATATGATCAACAGTAATGATCACCATGGTAACTTATACGAATCATATTTTTCATGTAAAATAAATAAAGTCAAAAAGGAAAGAAAATAAAAATTCATTGTTAGTAAAGAATTCTTCCAAAATTAAAAATTCCTATCAAGAATTGATTTACTTAGATTATTATTTAAAAAAAATACCTAACTGAGCAGGACAAATTCATGCAATTATTTTCCGTTTAAATAAATAATTAACATATAAACAGAACTATTTAAAACAAGTCAACTAGTCAAACAATAGAGATACATAGTACAATTGTTTTTTCTTAAATCATTTTCCAGAAAAAAAAATCAAAAAAGTTTTTTTTTTTCATTTGGAAAAACTGACTGAAGAAAAAGTGGGAATAAAAACATCAACAAGGATTTTTGTTTTGGAAAATTGTAAAAAAAATGTAACTATATTACAGCATTTAAGAAATGATTATTTTGAATGGTCAGTTTTGCTGTTTCATTCAAATAAAATCACCGAAATATACATACTTTATATTATTTTAATATAAATTAGCAATTCATATTTTTGTGCCTTTTTTATAACGGCTTTCTTAAAATTCATTGAAGTGCACACTCCTAAATGTTTTGACAAAAAAATAAGAAATTAAATATAATAAAAATGAATCAGTGAATTAAATTGACACCAACGGATCTTCAATATGTACACATTTAATAATTCTGCATTTTAAATTTGTTGATAACGTATCTTTATTTAAAACACACTATAAGCGACATTCCGAGCCTTTAACCGTTCCATAGCATTGGGGCTTCTTTCCGTTGCCACAGAAAATATACCCTAATTTTTTTTTGCAAAAGGCGCCGTCTTTCCAGTCAACATTTAAGAGGTGGCAAATCTGTTTTTGTTAAAACTTTGTCTCTATAAACCTATCAAAATATTACTCCAAACTGTTCAGTAAGACATCTCTTCTAAGAAGCTACTACATACAGTGAAACTCGCTTAAGAAGTTTGGTTTTGTCGGTTCATTGAAGACTGAATTTGAAAAATGGCCAAACTTAAGGTTTTTCGAAGAAATTTTTTTATTCCCTTGAAAACCTTCTTAACCACCCCACCCATATGAACGTACGTGATAAAAGCTATACCCAAAACCCACAAAACATTTGTATATGTCAAGTTTGTTCCTGCGTCATCTCGTTTAGTATTTCGAAGTCAGCCGAAGCTAATGGATGTGTTCGAGTATTTTCGTCTATCCCATACAAGTTACGTCACTAGTAAAACGCATTGTTATTGCAAAATCTAATGAAAAAAAACCTTTTTTTTTTACCTACTTTTTGAATAATAACCCAAAGGTCGGGCAGTTAAGAGAGTTTCATTGTCGTACTCAGATGTTACCTTCCACAGCCCGCAAATACAAATTCTGTTTTCCCAGTTAACTAAACTTTTTCACCAAATTCCCAATCTCCGAGGTCAGGCCTTCTTGTTTTGTGGATTTACGAACAATGTTCTTAAAAGGGCAACCAAGTCTGTCAATAAATTAGTATTAACATAGGGAAGGCGCTCATAGATGCGGATGGCCTAAAGTTTACATTTGCTTATGTCCCTATTCAGGCCGTCTCCATATCAACAATTGTTACAAACAAATAAGATGAGACATGGGAGATAGCACAATGTCTGCTAATAGCGCGGATGTTTGCTATGAGTATGTCCCTATTCAGGCCGTCTCCATATCAACAATTGTTACAAACAAATAAGATGAGACATGGGAGATAGCACAATGTCTGCTAATAGCGCGGATGTTTGCTATGAGTATGTCCCTAATCAGGCCGTCTCCATATCAACAATTGTTACAAACAAATAAGATGAGACATGGGAGATAGCACAATGTCTGCTAATAGCGCGGATGTTTGCTATGAGTATGTCCCTATTCAGGCCGTCTCCATATCAACAATTGTTACAAACAAATAAGATGAGACATGGGAGATAGCACAATGTCTGCTAATAGCGCGGATGTTTGCTATGAGTAGGTCCCTATTCAGGCCGTCTCCATATCAACAATTGTTACAAACAAATAAGATGAGACATGGGAGATAGCACAATGTCTGCTAATAGCGCGGATGTTTGCTATGAGTATGTCCCTATTCAGGCCGTCTCCATATCAACAATTGTTACAAACAAATAAGATGAGACATGGGAGATAGCACAATGTCTGCTAATAGCGCGGATGTTTGCTATGAGTAGGTCCCTATTCAGGCCGTCTCCATATCAACAATTGTTACAAACAAATAAGATGAGACATGGGAGATAGCACAATGTCTGCTAATAGCGCGGATGTTTGCTATGAGTAGGTCCCTATTCAGGCCGTCTCCATATCAACAATTGTTACAAACAAATAAGATGAGACATGGGAGATAGCACAA
Source organism: Halesus radiatus (assembly GCA_022606495.2). Lineage (NCBI taxonomy): Eukaryota > Metazoa > Arthropoda > Insecta > Trichoptera > Limnephilidae > Halesus > Halesus radiatus. The sequence goes on along the minus strand of JAHDVE020011609.1, from coordinate 142,298 downwards.
TGTCTGCTAATAGCGCGGATGTTCGCTATGTGTATGTCCCTATTCAGGCCGTCTCCATATCAACAATTATTACTACATATTTACGAAACTCAAATAAAAACGATTAACGGTGGGTTAAATGATTAAAATCTGATGTTTAAGTACCTACATAACAAGATGTTTTAATGCCTATTCTAATTTTGCAATTCTATTACATACCCATTATGTTATTTTTTTGGTCCTGATGAAACTTCCTGAGGATGGGGTGTCTAGCACTGATGTCATCAATGCACAAAATGCACGAAATCTCACTCAAATCGTTCAGTGAATAAAGTCAATACATAGTCATCAAAAGAATTGACCAGCGAGGACTAGAAGCGTACAGTATGTAACGTTATGTATCACATAATCTAACGTGGATTGTAAGAACGGCACACGATCTTGGCATAAATCATGCTGTTAAGAGTCGATCCGTTGACAAATATCCAACCAAACACACCAGCCTTTACGAAAATCTACCAAACCATTGAGGTATATAGACTATGTTCCTTGTAAAATAAGTAAAAACTATTGTTCCCACAACTATTGTTGTTGGGGTGAGGTGGCTGTCGATGTCGCCCGAATCCTTCCGACTGCGAACAAAACTCAACCAACAGAGTCACAGCACAGCTAACCTGCAGAAATGTTACACCATTGCTTTTTCTATTTTTTCCAGAACGACACGTCCAGTCATGTAGACATTTAGCAGTTATCCGTATACGGGGATAGCCACGGATAGATCACATACGTGACAGCCGCATAGATGAGATTAATAATAAATTTCTGTATAAATGCAAATGAGGAAAACTTTGAAGGCTGTCTGTCATCTTTGGGGATGGATGCTATCTATAAATGTTTACTGCTGGAGGGAGGGTTGTCGGGTTAGTTGCGGTTGAGCCAGGCGATGACCTTGAAGACGAGGTAGGCTAGGCCGAGCGCGGCGGCCAGGCGCTCGCGTTGCTGGCGCTGTAGACTGTCCATCTCCAGCGCCATGACGCGGCGGTTGATGCGCGCCACCTGCCGCCGTAGATGCACCACCTCCTCGCCCGCTGTCAGGCCCTCGGCCGGCGGGCTGCTTTCTCTGCAATAAGACAACACTCAAACATACATTTATTGATTCATTACTCATTTATAAAACGAAAATCTGATCTCCTTCTCCCCCTTGCTACTTTCAGCCTCACAACAATACCCCAATTGGGGATGCCATAGTCTCACTGGCTCCAGACGGTTGGAAGCAGCTGGGACTCTTGTGTGGTACTTACAAAATAAAAAAAAAATAAAAACTAGGTATATACAGGGTGTGCAAGCTAATATAGGGTGTGCACTGTATAGCATTAAATCAACTTTTTACCTGAGCTGAATTTGTTTTGGGCGTTCGCTGCAATTCCGAATAAACATGCTAATATTATTAAAAGTAAACTGAAATACTTCAGATACAATACAGAGACATGGTGATGGGATAAATCAACACATATGTTAATCAGCACACTTTTTAAGCCATTAAAAGTACAAAAAAACACCGAATACTTGATCTAACCTAACCCAATTATCATTTGTTTATAATAAATTTAAAAAAAAAAGATTAATTAGGTTAGGTGAGATTAGGTTTTCGCTGTTTTTTTAAAATTATTTTTTTTTAATATTAATTGCACACGTAAGGCTCTCATGAAGATAATTTCCCTCAGGGGGAATATGTCATATTTGAGGATGCTGTGTGGAGGGTCTTTTTGAGGAGAGGAGTGAACATGAGTCTCGAAGAGACCCATGTTGTATGAGTAAGGAAACAGAGGCCGGCAAATCGTTCCAGTCGGGCTGTTGAATTCAAGAACATGTCAACAGTGTAAAAATGTTGGGAATGCGTTTGGCGTGTTTCCTGACTATGCATCGGTGCCGAAGGGATCAATGATGTTAGTAATTCAGAGCATCTTCCATTGAAATACCGGTAGAATAAGAAAAGGTCCCCGATGTTGATTGTAGGTCCGTTTCGGCTTTCTATCGAATTGTAATCAGCTGATGTATAACAATACGGGAGTTTTGCTTTGGTGCCGATCAAAAATTGTTCAAAAGCTGAAATGGGTCTAGAATTGGCGTTTAACTGGAAACTTTAAAATGTCAAAAAATCAAAATGACAATATTACATTTGAATTTGTGCGAAACACCCAATTCTCAGTCTTATCACGGAATGGGATGCAAAATGACCCGCATGTATCTCACCTGAAGGTCAGGCGCGTGTCATTTAGATTGGGCGTGCTGCTGATGTTATTGTGGTTAGCGTACGGAGCGAGGGCCTGGTGCCGGCTGGAAGGGGGGCTGTGGAGGGGGTCGTCGGCGGCGGGGAAGGGGTGGTCATGCAGGGTGAGCACTCGCGGGGGCGTCTGCACGCGCACGCAGGCCTCCTCGTGCCCGCCCACCAGTGCCGAGCCCAGCATAGAGTTCTCCAGGGTGATCTCGCGCGGAGGGGCTCGGGTACCTGGAATTCAAATCAATATGTAATTGAAATGAGACAGTCGTCAATATATTAAAATTCTTTCTTGAGCAGATAATCAATTTCATTGGACCGTTTGGGCCCCGGGTGTCCAAAGGTCTTATGCAAATTGGCGAAATCAGTTTTTTCCCAATCGGTTTTAAAAAAGTTTTACTGCTGATAAATCGGCGCTTACGAAATATTATTTTAACAGTTTCATACTCGTACACAGAGCAAAGAATACAATATACTCGTAGATGCCCAACACGCAAGGGAAAAATACAAAAAATAGGGGGGGCGAGCTTAGGCCTGTTACTGTCATTTGATTTGCCAATAAATGCATCCTGACAGTCTGCAGGCAACTTGCATTGACTGTAAAGTATTAGTATTTACTCTTCGGAAAGTAAATCTGCTAATGATCAACTCATCCTTTTTACAATTATGCGCAAGTGATGGCAAATCTCCCACCGACAGATTCTAGACTAACCCAAACCGCTAATAAGTAAAACAATAAATAAGTATTCAGTTGTGACATCGTATTCATTATGTCTCTGGTCCGTCGATAACGAGTCTGTCCATACTAGGTCCGCAGGGCCCAAGTTAGTCAAGTGAGACACTAGTCAGAAGTTCCTACTTCATTTCTCAATGCCTCCCGCGATTCCGTTTGTGTTAGTCCCAGCCAGCGCGCCCAAGCCGTGGCTTTAGTCAGGTGGGAATATTGCTATTTTGGTGTTTATTTTAGTTTTAAGTATGTTATTTTCAATTGTTATAATAAATTGAATGGATATATTTCACCACGTCAGATATTACTTCTATTGCAGACAATGTATCAAAAGACAGCCACATTAATATTGCCGACGAGACCTTCAATCTGATAAATGGAGACAGTCATGACGAAAGTATCATTATTGGCCATCACAATAGAAGAATGTGAATAGAAAGTAAATTGTCCTCATCAGTGCCCGCTGTAAGAAGGGACTTCACGAGCTTTACACGGGAAAACACAATAATTGTGAAGTGACACAATTTTTTTTTTCTAAATAATTTTAGTAGCTGTAGTTTTTTTATTAGATGCATACGATACCATTCTTTATATGTTTAATCGCGAAGAGAATCATTAAATTTGGTTGATATTTGTCCAAGTTATTGCTTTTTTTTAATATAATGTTTTTTTCTAATAATGCAAAATATCTATAGCAATTTACGCACTTACTTCTATCATAAGCACAGCACTAAAACGGTTAAGGGGTAGGAAAAGAGGGGTATGGTGGTGGTTTTAGAAATATCATGTAGACAGTGACCTTCCGCTTGTTTCGAAGGTCAAGTGTGCAAAATTTCATCAAGCTCGGAATAAAACTATAGATTTGTATACAAAACAAACACACACCGCCCGCCACCTGGGACATTCTTCTTTATATAATAGATAGAAGATAAAAGGAGATTTTTTTATGAATTGAAGGAATGAATTAAATGAAGAAATACAAAAGACTTGGTGAATCAGACTGAATCGATTCACTATGGCGAAAGAATGAACCCATGTCAATTACGTAGTAAATGTTCAAGAAATATTATATACCATTTATTGATTGCACTATCTAAAATAACCTTAGCTTGTCTAATAACGTGTCTAATTCAATCGACTTTTTTTTTATCTAAATTGATAAGGTAGACACACAAGATTGAGTAGCAACAGTAAAAATAATTTATTTAAACCGGTTTTTAAATCCGCATGGAATTATTTATCTATTACAAATATATGGAAAACATTATGTAGAAATGGTACACAATATCCACAAATTGACTAAATTTAAGCGGGCTTTAAAAACTAAATTATTTATAAATTCCACGTATAATTAAAATTAAAGTTCAGAAACGGCGTTTTCTGATCTATATGAATATATATTTTTAAAGCCATTATATTTTTCGCTGGAGTTCCTTATTCGGGCGCACCAGAAATTAAATCATTAAAAAAAAAACCCGATAGTGTTAGATTCATATGCTAACCGGATAAAACAGAACCTAGCGAAAGAATAAGCTAGGTTAGGAGTGTTTTTATGAAACTATTTCATATGATGTCCCCATTTCAGTTTCCTCGGTTTGTGGTTACCATTCTGTCAACTAGATATATAATTCATAGACCATATGGAGGTATTGAATAATCATTTGTAGTCGTATTTTAATGAAATAATACACATTATTGAATAGAATTAAAGTGACATTCAGATGACATTCGTTATTAATTGAAAAAGAGTACGTAATAATTGAATCCGCGTGACAAATACATTTATACGAGATTTAAAATATGTACACATAGTGCATCAGGACGTACCCGACGGACTTTAAGGAGCGATTTCTGAACTTATTAAGAAATGATTTTTTTAAAACAATTAATCTTTTCTTTTTTTGATGTACATAAAATATTGCTAGTATGCCGGCAGTCTTCTTGATAATCATAACTAATCTATTAAAACTGTAACCATAGAGCAAATAATACACAGTGATGCTCTAACACGCAAGGGCAAGTAACTAAAATAAGAGGGGCGAGGGGGGAACTAAATAAAAAGGCTTTACTTGTTTACAAAAACTGAGTATTTAGTTTGACCCTTTTTATAAATGTTTTGTAATTTGCTTACAGCAGACAAAATGACGTGAAACAAATGTGGACGGCAGTTAACTAGGCTGGTGCCAAAGTGGGTGTCACGTGACTTCAGTCGTCAAAATCATACTTAGGGCAGGTCTATTAATTCAGACGTCAGTGGCCGTAACACTCTAATTTCTTGACAGATTTATGATTTGCTTATTGTGTCAGATGTCTTCGCCTCTTCTGCGATGTTTTAAATTATTAAATTAATTATATTGTCGGCACTTGTACGTGCCTTGACCAAGTAGAAAATAAATATTTGAATTTCGTAACTGGTCCGGCTCCACTAGCCAAAAGAAACATCCTTTTGTGCAAACTTATTAACATACTGTGCAGGTGGCGGGGAGTGTCCCGTCACTGCTAATTATGAATGACCAAATAAAATGAATGAGCGAGGCAACACGGTGCGAGGGAGACAGGTGTTGTCGGATAAACTTACGCGAACCTACGGGCACGGAAATGTGCCGAAAGCGTCGCGAAAACCCAACCAGAGCGCTCGGGATAGCGCCTGGCTGGGGGTACAAATAGAATGCAAAAATGGCTAATTGTCAGTCAGCCAGCAACTTTCACCCCGACAAACACTTCTCTACCTCGACTACCCCACCTTGCTCTGTTCTACCAACTTACCTACTTCTTTATTTCGACCACCGCCCTGGACCCCTCCCAGACAACCACCACCCACTGGACCTAGGCCCTCGCATCAACCACGGACAAGGCTCGCAGAGCTAATTTGTGCAAAAGGATTTTGTACAAATTTGGAAGTTTAGCACAAAAGGGAGTTTTTTGTTTGGTTTATTTGGAAATAGTGGTTCGTTGAGATTTATTTATTTTGTAAGAAAAAACTGTTTTTTTTTAAACAGGAAAAACAAGGTCAAGCCAAAAAAGTTTCTTATGCTAAAGTTGGTTAGAGACAAGAGTTTTATTTTACACTAGCTGATGTGTACCCGGCCTTGCTCGAGATTTTTCACTTGTCATTAGGGTGCCATAATTGATTTGACAGCATAAGTAAATAATAATAATAACAACAAGAGTAAATGTCCATAATCCAGTTTTGTGAAGGTTCACCTCAAGTGTGCTATAAAGCAACTATCTCCAAATAAAGACACATTCATTTCAATATTTTATTTCATTCTGAACATTTATTTTTACAAAATATATCTAAATCATAAAGTTATTAAGTATGTACCTAGTCGTGTTTCCCATTTTGAAAATATTCTACCCAAAAAAACTTTCTTAATTTGAATATGCAATCTGTGACTAACCAGAGTGTTATATCTATGGGCTAACCTAAATAAAACATGGCGGGTTCAATGTTTTACATACTAATTTTAAAACGTTACAGCAACAGTTTTACATATTGGATTTCATTCAAACTACTTTCTAAACCTTCCCAGCACTAATAAAAACAAACTGCTATTTTCAGCGAAACTGGTCCAGTGATTTTCGAGAACATTGAGGACAAACAAACTTCCATTGATTTTTTATATATATAGATTAAACGAAGGAAGAAAGGGGAAGATAGGATGGGGATAGGAGAGGCTCAAATACATACTACAATATTTGTGCATTCATTGGTGACAGTGCGCATTATGGTTTAATATTTCTAAATTGAGGATGTCAATATTATTAAATTGCGTTGTGCACATACACGGGGAATTTTTCCTAAGGTTAGTTCTGCTTGTGGGCAAATGAAAAAAGTTGGTTTGTCGGGTTGATTTTGATGGTTTGTGGAATTTTATAAAATTGCAATCAATATATCGGCTTTAAGCCATCATACATCGCCCAATGTAGTAATTGGTGCAGTGGTCCTACCTAAATGCTGATCCTGTCCGAGCAGCATGATCCTGTCGGGCACGTTCATGTCGAACTTCTCGCGGTGGTTGGCCCAGGAGGCGGGCTGCATCTGCTGAACCTCCTCCTCGTTGGCCTCGCCACGCGCCGTGATGCGCTTGGGCACACGCATGCGCACGCTGATGTCCTCTGTGTAGGCGGCGTCCCTCAGCAGGCGGTCCTCCACGCCCACGCTCCAGTGGGACGGGCTGTGGTTGCGCGACATGCTGGCTAACAAAAAAGAAACTCAATCAAATACTCAGTAAGGAGCGTTACCTTCCCCGACCTTCACGAACGGGTTTAAATAAAAGATTGCTACAAGCACAAAAAACACGACCTAGAAAAAAAGGTGTACAGTAGCAACAGACAGTCCGCTCATCAGGTAGAAGATATCATCTCCTCATTTATGCACCTCTACCCAGTTGACACGGGAAGAGGGAGAAATGTTTATTTTTTATTGACGGACCATTGTCTAATTACACAGAATACAAAAAATGAAATATACATTTGAAATAACATTTAAATCAAAGGCTGAACAAGGTTTTGATAGAGTCCATGATTTTAGACATTCTAAATGATAATATTCAGGTTTTAATTTTGTAAACAAAAAATTGTCTGACAAAAATCATTTAGACTGGTACCAAAAATTTCAAAGGTCCTGGCTTGAGTTAATAAGTCTCAACATTCTGGAGAGTGGAGAATGATGTCCATAATTAGTGTGTTGATTGAGGAAAATCAATTCATTGTTTCTGTGTTTACGACAAGGAGTGTTGAATTATTAACAATAATGTTACAATACAATATATGTAATAGCAAGGAGCATTTGTGCAAAGATAGAGTTGTGTGACAGTCTACCTTTTCCGCCTACCCCCTGCCCTGCAAAAAAAAACTACAATGGATTATTAAGTTAACTTCAAACTGGAGGTCCTAAAGGAAATCATTTCCCTTTGTGAAACTGGGTCTTGAAAAGATCCATGTTGTAGGAGAGGAAAAACAGAGGCCGGCAAATCTTTCCAAAGCCGATCTGATGTAAATAAGAACGAGTCGTAGAAGCAACTTGTTTGCATTTGACAGATGTCAACTTTGCACAAATGTTGGACGCGCGTTTGACATGTTTCTTGACGGCGCCAGTGTCGAAGGCATGAAACTTCTGACCATTACTGATGCCTATTAGGACGGTCAACATTATTTGGTGTCTCCTCAAACTGAAATAGTTTATTTTCTTTTTTAGGTTGGCAGTACCGATCGGCAAACGTCACATCAAATAACTTTTAACATGATGACATGTTGATTCTTTCAATTTTTACAAACATAAATTTTTGGAAAACAATAATTTTAAATGCGCTATTTGGTGCCTCCCCCAACTGAAATAGCTGTTTCTTATTGTAATTAAATTCAATCAAAATGTTTTTTTTTTAAATAAAATGTGTATTAAGAATGCTATACGACTGTAAAAGATTACTATAGGATGTACCTACAAGTTCATACCCTGTGTACTTTATTTGTACAATAAATATTTTAGAATTTTGATCAATGACACTAGTTCCTTGGAGGATTGTTTATCTCCACGAGAAAAGAATGATGCTCAAATTAACGAATTTGATCATATAAAATGGCAAAATGAAGTAAAATTCAACAATTCCGCCTCACTGTTAATATGCAGAGGTTTTTAAAATAAAACCTCTTTTCAGATTACGAAAAATTATAAAAAATACTGGCAAAATAACGCATATAGTTTAATTTAAAGCTTAGTAAAGTTTGAAGTTTTTACAAGGAATTTTTAGGTTAGTTCTTCGTTTTTTCTTTGTAAACCCAAACAAAGAGCCTATTTAATATGTAATTAATATACTGTATTATATTAAAAAAAGGGTCATTGGGTTCTTAGTTTGGGTTTAAAGAAAAAGAAAAAATTGAGGCGGAATTGTTGAATTTTACCTAGCGTTTCTTTTATATCATAATTCATTCCGTTTCACGTTTTTTTTTGTTTATCTACACTTTACTTATTTAGATATTTTCCAGGAACAGTATTTACACAATTGTTGTGTAAATTATGTCACTGATAAGAGAATATTTCGTAGATCTAACATATTTGATGATAACTAGAATTCTTGGGCGATTAAAGATATTAAAATATTTCACTATTTTATATAATAGGGAGAAGGGGTTGATCATACCTTAAAATAAATGTCAGTTGGAAATATTTATGGTTAGATTATTATAACTGCCAGAAGTCATCAAAACACAAATTGGAGATTTGAAGTATTGAACGTACGGAAGAGAAAGCGTGAAATCTGAAGGTGAACATTATTAATTGAATTGACGGATGATTAACCTTATACAGAACAATATATTATCTTCCTTACTTTGTTGCAGTGTTACATACGTGTACCTACTTAATTTAATAAGTAATCATTGAATAAATGTCTATGTATACCTGAGAAAAGATCACTTCTTGTTTTATTCAGTCGAAGGGCGCAGTGTCTATTAAATCGCGATTTCTAATGAGTTTTTTCCAAAAAATTAATAAAATATAAAACCAATAAGAATACTTTTCATATACGTTCGCAGATACGTTTCTATGGTCAAATTAGAGTATTGCCAGGCGAAGTAAAATGGTATTGCTGAGCACAGTGTTGCAAGGGAAAAGTAAAATATATAATTTAAAAAAATCTCTTCATGTTGATAAGACGCTTAATTTATTATTATAATCGTGGGGTTAGTCTTAAATTAAAGTTAATCTTAATTAGGTACAAAATATTATTAAAATTAGAGAGTCCAGTACTTAATTCTACGTGAAGTCCTTGTTCTTAAAATTAGCGATTGACTTGGCTTAAATCTGGGAAAAAGTTGATTCTTAAAACTAGATATTCATTTGGCTTAATTATACGGGAAAGTTGATTCTTAAAACTAGGGATTCACTTGGCTTAATTATTCGGGAAATTTCATTCCTAAAACTAGATATTCACTTGGCTTAATTATACGGGAAAGTTGATTCTTAAAACTAGAGATTCACTTGGCTTCATTTATACGGGAAAGTCTTAGTTATCCTAGGTAAAAGTGTTTATCTTTAGGTGATGATACTACCTGAAAGTATAGTATTCACTGGGTGACAGGGTGGAAGAATTATAGTAATAGTTCAGAGGCACTTCCATTTACTGATGGCTATCCAGGGTCCAGTGGCTGGCCTTCGAAGGTTTGATTTCCGAAGGGCGAAGCTTAGTATCTTCCTGGGTGGAAGCGTGGGGTCGACTCGCGGTGCAGAGCCTGGGCGGTCTCTGCGGTCTCCGAAGAGCGGAGATCGGACTTCCTTCTGGGGCGGAAGCGTCAAGTCAACTGTCGTCAGAGGGCCTGGGCGGCCTCTCCGAGAAGCGAAGATAGGTACCTTCCTGGGCGGAAGCGTAAAACCAACTGTCTGTCCTCTCGTCAAAAAGCCCTGTTACCTGTAACCATCTGTAGGGATCTAGTTCTCCCCTTCACCGTTGACGGAAACGTTGCAACGTTCCCTGGCGCTACTATATTACCTATTTTGGTCGCTAGATGTCGCCGGTAGGCCCGTTCCGCAACTTAATTGTAATTATCTCTAAAGGCATCCTTTACTTAGGATAAACATCTTCAGCATGATTTACTTATTACATAGCTTAATCTAAATTTACAGTAATGTTTTTTATATCTAGTTAATTAATTGTAAAGTTAATTATGAAATATTTCCTGTCGTCTGGTTTACGATGGTTTCCGGTCCGAACAAAATGCACGCAGCTATCCTTTGTGCAATTTGTTCAAGGCCTGTCTAGTCTATTAGGAAAATTATTAAGAATTGAAATGCACATGTTTAAAAAATAAGTATGTCTGAATTAGGTCATTACTTATGGGTAATACCAAAGGATATATCAATTTCATATTTGTTTATAGAGATATAGATTTTTCATAACGTCACGATGATCCAGATGATCAAATCTCGGCGTATGTCAGTAAAATGTATAACTTTTTTATGAACCTGTTGTTTACAATAAACATTATATTTACTTCATTGTACCAGATGTGTGGCATACAGGCGAACTATGGGGGGGCAGCTGATCCCAATCTGCGAAGAGGGCTGGAGGGGAGGGAGAAACAACCTATCGTTCCATTGCGAAGGGGGAAAGATACCGACAAATTAACGACTTTTGAATTTGCACAACATACACTTTTGTGCAAAAATTCCCACTTTGTGCAAAGTCCTTTTAAACAAATTAGAAATTCCGGTGAATGATCTGTGGGTCTTGTCCATGGTTGATGCGAGGGTCTGGGTCCAGTAGGTAGTGGTAGTCCAGGAGGGTCTAGGGCCAGCGGTGGTTAGAATAAAGAAGAAGGCAAGTCGGTAGAAGCAGAGCGAGGTTAAGCAGTCGACGTAGGGAAGTGTCTGTTAGGGCGAGAGTGGCTGGCTGACTGACAAATAGCCATTTTTGCGTTCTATTTGTATACCCAGTCAGGCGCTATCCCGAGCGTTCTGGTTGGGTTTTCGCGACGCTATCGGCACATTTCCGTGTCGGTAGTGTCGCGAAAGTTTATTCGACAACACCTGTCTCGCTCGCACCGCGTTGCCTCGTTTTTTCGTTTTATTTGATCATTCATAATTAGCAGTGACACTCACCGCCACATACACAATATATTAACAAGTTTAGTCTGCACAAAAGGAGAATGTTTCTTTTGGCTGGGGCAGCCGGACCAGTTACGAAAATCAATCATTTGTTTTCCGCTTGGTTCCGGCCCTGTTCAACTGCCGACAATGAAATTAATTAATCATTATTGAATCATCCAACACATTCGCTTTTTAAACTGTGTGCCCTGATAATGCCATGGGTAGGTCAAAACATTATTAGATTATTTTATCCGTTAAAAACAAAATAATGTGTAGACTGAATCGGTGATGCAGCCGTGGTGGGGTACGTGAAAGGTCTTGTGCGTGCTGCAGTGAATCTTTTCACCCAATTTCTAGACCCTATGTATCGAACGCGGGGGCGTCATAACTTTGCAAATGTTAACAAATTACACATTTTTTGTAAGTCTTATAACTCCAGATTAGCACCGGTTTGAATTCAACGGATTACAACTACCATGGAAAAGTGAACTCTTTCAAACGCGACTCCTACCCGGGTCGATAAACGTTCTGCCGAGCTATACCCCTTTGGATGCCGCGCGCAAAGCAAAATTTCGCTTCGATTTCGTCATGCGTGGCGCGACAACGTCGCCATCTGCGCACTCGAAACACACGTGATCGAATAATGGGTTATTTCCTCTACACAACGATACTATAGTAAGGCACGTGGGTATTACGGTTTGCAAAGGTATAAGCGATCTTTTAGAATGATATGACAGTGCGTCGGGCAGTTGGTATTATTCTAGGAATAACGCAAAAAGGGAGGAATAGAAATGCGATCTTAGGTAGTTACAAGTAATTTATTTTTATATACGTGGGTTTAGTCTTAAAACTAGAGTAAAACTTAATTAGACAATTCAATAAAACTAGATACCGAATTACTTAATTCTACTGTTAAAGTCTTTGTACTTAAAATTAGAGGTTCACTGGTTTAGGTAATTACTTAATTCTACTGTTAAAGTCTTTGTAGTTGAAATTAGAGGTTCACTGGCTGACATTGTGGGAGGAATTCACTTCTTTTTGGTGATTGATGGATGTCCAGGGTCCAGTGGCTGCGTTGTATGTATAGTCCTCGCGTTCGCACTACGTATTCGTGTACCTCCGGATCGGGAGTAGGTGCAACGCGGCGATAATCAGAGGCCTGGGCGGTCTCCGATGTTGATCTCCGAAGGGCGAAGATCAGTTACTTCCTTCTGGGATGGAAGCGTAGAATTCGTAGAGTGTAGAGGACCTGGGCGGCCTCTCCAAGGAGCGAGAATAGGAACCTTCCTGGGCGGAAGGTTTCACTTGGCTGTGTGTCCTGGGCGGACTACTGCAACCGACTCTCCGTCCTGGGCGGACTCTTGCTTCCTCGGTGGAAGACTTTCACTCGACTCTCCGTCCTGGGCGGACTCTGGCAATCGACCGTCTCCTAGAGCCCACTGTCCTTCTGTCTACCTGTCTACCTGTAGGTATTATCTTTTAAGGCCATCCACCGGTCACCACAAAATTCATAATGGGGCGTATTTGGACTAGATCGCCCGTATCGTTTAACCAATTAGAAGAAAGGTCGCCGAAAAGACGTACCCGCCTCTTATAACGAAAATAACACAGTGGATACGCTTGGTAAAGTCGTGAAACATAAAATAACGAAATAATATATTTTTTGTTTTATTAATTTATTTGGTTTTAATATTATTTAAATACATAGAAAAATTCCAGTAAAGAACGACAATATTATCTAGTTTATTATTGTTATTAAACATTTTTTTAACGTTTACGTTCAATATAACAGTATTGGAATATGATGTAGATAAAAATGTAGAATTATCCGGTAATAGGCTTCAAAACAAATCCCCTTCAACTTCCAGTTCTGATAGTATGTCCATTCCCACCGTGCGCCTGTTTACTAACAATTTATGAGTTTTATTACAAAGAAGAAACTATGGGAACACAACTACATAATAAATAGATAGACATTTACAAGTTACTTATTTTGCCTTCTTTTTATTGGTTACTTCACTCTTTTTAAAAGTATTTATTAAGATTTTATTTATTTATATACATATTTTTACATTGATTTTAGTTATTTATCCAGTGTTTACCTAATTAGGCCATTAGGAACTTTCTTCTATCTCCTGAAAAGAAGATTTTTGATAAACAAATTGTAGCGGTGTCATGTTCTCTTTGTCACATTCGATCTGCAATTAAAACACATTTAATTAATTTTGTACACGTTTCGTAAAGTAACATTTTATTAAACAAGTTATGCACGTAATAAATTTTACATAAACAAATATTTTTTAATATGCTAATATTACCTACATATTAATAATTTTTTTTTAAGTACTGGTAAGTTTATTTAATTTTAAGATCTAAATAAATAATAACTCACCACAAGAGAATGGTTTTTAAAATCCGTGTCTTCTGTCTCATCTAATGAAGATATTCGTTTTTGATTGAAATTTTGTGACGGTGCATTATTTTCTTTGTTACATTCGATCTGCAATTAAAACATGTTTCATTACTTTTGCACTTATTTGTTGTTACGTGTTGTTTTTTGTAAAAAATGTATTATTATAAATGCACGTTCATCAAAAAATAAACGCTAAATCCATAAAAAGTAATTTACATTCAATTTTTATGAAAAATTAAAATAATTCAAGATAACCAAATAATTGACGATTTCATAATTTTTTTATCGTGACCACTGTGCGGCGGTTTGGAATGCGCGCGAAGTGGAATGATTTTAAACTAAAATTGATACCCGCCGTCAAATAACAAAGACGATGTTTTGGGAAATTGCGTTATTCCAAACGTATTGACAAAGATACTTCATGGTTGTTTCAATATTGAAATGAGTATTATAATATAATACAATTTTAAAAGCGGGTAGGTAATATGTTCCAGCTTACCTGTACATTTTCATTGACAGTTAAAAGTTCTCCGGGAACTATCAGCGACTTCTTAACGAGTTGTTTTTTTACGGGTTGATATAGTTTCCTGTAAAAAAAATACATTGATGAAATAAAAATTTATTCAAATTTTCTGAGAATATTTAAATGAACTATTTCTATCAACGGTAATTATGTGTACATCCCAATTTGGGCGTAAATAATAAATAAAGATGATTGGAACTTACCCAAACATTCCAGCGTTGACTTTTCTCTTCCTTAGTCCGCTGAGTGGACCCACTTTTTTATTTCCTTTGTTGCCCATTATACTGTATCACTCAGGAATCTCAAAATCGATTGCGCGTAAACTATATTGATCTTAAAAAAGTAGCACGGAACGAAGCGACGCGAACTATAAAGACGTCTATTCGCCACCGAAGTTGGGCGTGAACTAACTCGGTATAGAAGTGGAACATTGAAATACGTCCTAACGTTCAGTAACTATAGGGTTGAAAATTGTATGAACCTCCGGGTACCTGTTCGATATTACGTAAGAAATATTTTATTAAAAACACGTATTTTATGTTATGCTGTTATATTTAGGGCTAAAATTCAAAATCTTTCACGGTCATCTAATGGGTAATAATTTTTTCTACATTACGCAATAAAACAAAACTAGATAAATTGTTGTTAAGTGGGAGATCCTGGATATCAAACCATTTTTACAGCCCTCACACTTAATTTTTTTCTAGGCTTATAAAGAAACAAATATTAAAAAAATGTTCCGTTAAATTTGGGGCAAGGATGTGTTCCATTCACAGTAATTTACTGAAGAACCTAGAATAATTATAGGTAATCAAACTTTCAAAGCAAAAAAACACCATTTTCATGATTTTGACGATTGCGAAACAAGCGATCGCCTTAATCCGCATTGTTCAGCGGCCTTTGTTATGTCGTTCGGCTCAATTCCTTTGAGGTGTTTATTGCCGTCTCATAAAATTCCAACGGAATTGCGGGCTTTCCCAAAATAGCAGTTAAGATTATATTATTTTAGTTACGATTTTTCAAACAATAGGCTCGGCTAGCCTTTGTACTAAATTTATTTTATGGCCGGTCTAATCTGGGAATTCCTATTATTTAAAATGCACATTTTAAATCTAAATATTTCGGTGAATTCGGTCAATTATTTTAGGTGATTACAAAAGGCTATATCAAGAACATAAAAAAGTAGGAGTTTTACAAATATTGTCAGGTTGTTCGGAACCCGATGTAAATATATTGTACCCTCAGGAAGCCTATTCCCGTTATTTTTAAGTTTTTATTGTGTATATTTATAAATTAATATTGTAAGGTTTTATTGTATTTACAGCATATTGTATTTACAGCATATTGTTCGATCAGGTTCCTATTTTACCATCCATAGAAAAATAAAAAAAGTTTGACATTGACAAATGACAGATAACTGAGATAACCTCTGTTTTCGAATAAAAATCACAACACGAACTCCAGTCACCTATTATCGGCCTCCACACTACTGATACTTTAGTAGGTGAGTTTAAAACAAATGAATTTATCCATTCTATATATTAGAGTGCGAAGACTGAAGTTAATCTCGGAACTCTAATTTAAAATGAGAACAAACACCGCTACTTTCGTAATGGTTTTAAGATTTGCGCAAAGCTTCGCATTTATTTGGTGAGATATTCATCCAAAATGTATTTTCAGCTTCCGAAGATGGAGAATCTTACTCTAGTATCGTCCAATGCCTGTTTCGGCGGTTTCCAGAAGGTATTCAGCCACCAGTCTTCGGAATTAAAATGTCCCATGAAGTTTGCCATTTACCTGCCGCCGCAAGTGTCAGAAGGGAATGTTAAAGTGCCGGTGGTGTACTGGTTATCCGGACTCACTTGTAATGAACAGAACTTCATTACCAAAGCCGGTGCTCAAAGGTTAGTATTTACATAAATATGTATATCGAATTGTAACATTCGTCAACAGTGCCAGGGAACATTTCTTCCTCTTCCGTGTCAACTGTGGGTAGAGGTGCATAAATGAGGAGATAATCTTTTTTACCCGGTGAGCTATTGCTACGGTTTTAGCTGTATTTATACTATAGATGCAACGGACAGGGAATTGACCGGATAGCCGGATATCCGGCCAGAACTAAGCTTGAATTGTGCCACCCAGTGAGAAGAGAAACGGAGGAGATTTAACTGGCGATATTCACGCCACTTTCTGGGACTGTTTCAATGAAGTGGCCGAAGAAAACACCAATAAAAATTAGTCTGGAGAGTAGCGCTATCGCCAGCGAACACAAGCCTTCAAAATAATGAAGGCAGCTTGAATCGAGCAAAATAGTGACCCTTACGCATGGTGGTTAGCAAACTTTAACCAGTACCCAATATTAGCAAAGTTTGTGAATATATACCTAACATCTCTTTGTAGCAGACTCTTCTCTGAAGCTGGCTGTTAGGTTCTGAAATGATAATGTGTTTGGTTCCTACCTTAATTGCTATTTATCCATTCCCTACCTTCCCAAACCAAACACAACCTTTTGAAAAGTGAAACACAGTGATCAGTGATCGGACAGTAATTGCTTGGCTTATTTGCTCTCTTGTTCGGAGAAGAAAAAACTGCTTTCGAGGAGCATCTTCGTTATTTATTTATTTATTATTACAATTATTTATTATTTATTATTACAATCAACCAAAACCATCATTATTATTGTCGTTGTTATTTACAGTCCACAACAGTTTTACATGCGAAAGCTCACATTTTAGTCTGGGTAGATTTGAAAGTAAATGTATTAGTTTATTACTTAGAAATGCTGGAAAGGTTGTCTTTATTCACCATTATTTGCCATTAATCATGGCTTATAATAAATGTTACGAGAAAATACATATATTTTTGTTTTTGTCTACCTGCTTCATTTACTTTTCAACTTTTCGGCTTTGGCCAGATAGTACTTAGATATCCATTGCAACTCCAATGCATATACAAGTGCTTGTAGCAA
The DNA here is from genome assembly GCA_022606495.2 of Halesus radiatus. NCBI lineage: Eukaryota > Metazoa > Arthropoda > Insecta > Trichoptera > Limnephilidae > Halesus > Halesus radiatus. The sequence continues at coordinate 124,823 of JAHDVE020011609.1, read as the reverse complement.
AATTTTGAAGAATGTGTTCATTTTTATTTTATTTTATTTTAGTACATAAAACAGGCATTATTCCCAAAACTTACATAATAATAATAAAAAGAGTTAATTTCTATAGCACAGTTTTGTGAAGGTTTACCTCAAGTGCGCTTTACACTAACTAACCTAACCTAACATAATATAATTGTAAAATAACAGATATACTACATAGTGTAACATACAAATTAAAACTATAACATAAACAGGGTGGCCACAGACCTGGAAAACCGGGAAAACCGGGAATTATCAGGGAATTTTACCGAACCGGGAATTATCAGGGAAATGTCAGGGAATTTCAAAATATTTGTAGAATATCAGGGAATTCCAAAAATAAGACGATATTCGTTATTTTGCGATTTGTGAAGTCCCTAAGTTGTGTTTTATTACTGTTACTAGACTAGCGGCATGTGTAATAAAAGATATGCCGACAAAGACAAACTAGATAGGTAAGTCTTTTTTTATTATTATTTTCGTAAATAGCCCTTGCAACATGTCAATAACCACCCGCCTTGGTTTATCCCCTATACTATTCTAGTAGGTGCGAAATCTGTAAAGAAAAAGCTAGCAAAATTTCGCGGTCGATATATGTCACAGCCGGCCTTTCAAATTCAGATAGTTCATGCAAATTCGTAAAAATAAGAATTGATTTTCGCGCTGAATCCTGTCGCGGCCGACCCTTTAAATTCAGTTAGGTATTCGAACTATATTCGTAAAAATATGGTAAATTTACGCCTAAATCGAAAATTTCGCAGCCGATTTCAGATGCAGTCGGTCCTTTAAATTTAGATATTCAAAGTAAATTCGTAAAAATACGATACATTTCCGTGTAAATCGAAAAACCGCGGCCGAAATCTTTTGCCGCCGGCATTTCAAATTCAGATATTCGAAGAATGTTTGTAAATATATAACATATTTCTGCGTAAATCGGAATTACGCAGCGAATTATCGTCGGGGCCAGCCCTTTTATTTCAGATATGCGATGTACATTGGTAAAAATACGATACATTTCCGTGTAAATCGAAAAACCGCGGCCGAAATCTTTTGCCGCCGGCATTTCAAATTCAGATATTCGAAGAATGTTTGTAAATATATAACATATTTCTGCGTAAATCGGAATTACGCAGCGAATTATCATCGGGGCCAGCCCTTTTATTTCAGATATGCGATGTACATTGGTAAAAATACGATATATTTCCGCCTAGTTTAATAAAAATTAATTACGAATTAACGAATTTCGAATTAAAAAACACATTTTGGTAAATAATCCATAAGCCGCCACGTTTTTAATAGGCATAGATATTGGAAATTACACTTAGTTTCAACTTAATCATAAATATACTTCTAAGTCGGGGCTGATGAAAAAATATGCACATTATATCATCACTACAGGTGAATTTTTGTATGAATTTTTTTTATGAAATAAAAATTAAAGTGCCCGTTTTTTCACTTCCCCCTACTGAAATCGATGTTGTTTGTTGAAATTAAGTTGAAACGAAGTTTAATTTCAAAAATCGGTGCCTATTAAAAACGTGGCGGCTTATGGATTAATTAATCACATTTTGTATGAAAAAATTTTCTCCGGTATTTTTTTTGTTCAAAATTTCGAATTACGCATTTTTTCGAATTATCGTGGTTCGAATTATCGTGGTTCGAATTATCGTGGTTCGAATTAACGGGGTTCTACTGTATCAAGCGCATTTAAGCAATGCACGAATCCAGCCTTTTCTGGCATAGATGAAAATCGCGTTTCAAAAATAATTTTTTTAACGATATTCCCTTATATCAAATAAAACATATCAGGGAAAAATGTAGAAACTTCCCTGGAAAACCTGGAATTATCAGGGAGTTTTGAAATCCCTTTTTTGTGGCCACCCTGATAAAATACTCATGTGCAGCAGACTCACTTGTATGCACATTTTAGAATAAACTAGGACTATGAATAATACTTTTTTTTAAATTTAATGTAAATCAAATTTAATAATGTTGTTATTAAATTCTGCAAGTATTTTTAGTTTTTATTATTGTGACAGCAGTTTCGGTGTTCAAGGCCATTTTCAAACTGTCTGTTCAAGGCCATTTTCAAACATTATTAAATTTGATTTACATTAAATAAAAAAAAAAATTAAATAGATTTCTACGATATAACACAAAAACGATTAATATGTAATCAAATGTAAAGTACAAATATCAAGAGAGCAAGAAAATCTACGCAAAATAACCTAACCTAATATAATTATAAAATAACATACATATTACATGCATGAAAATTAAAACCACAATGAGCAGACTCACTCAGATGAAAATTTTAGCTATTATACTATAACAATTAGAAGCTAAGGGTGTAAATAAATCTGTTAATTTTATTTAGTTTTTATTTTATTATTTATTCAACAACTAATATATGGCTATTTCGATACATAAATTTAAGAAATACAAAAAAAATGCTTTTTCATGTGATTAATTATCTTCCTTGCAAATCATTAAACAATAAAAATAAGTTTAAACACAAAGTTGCCCAAGAATATGATGTAGAATCATCTCCTTTCTGGAAGTACCACTAATCTCTGGATTCCGTTTGGTGAAAGTAAAACACATGCACTTGGATCATTGTGCTTTTTTAAAGTTATAATATTCTTCGTATAAGCCATCTACGTGTTGTCATATAAAACTTTTTAAACTATTGCAGAGCCCTCATTTTTTGTCTACTATAAAATGTCAGACTGTACTCGGTTCATCTTAGACACCAGAGATTGTAGATTTTCCATACTGTTAGCAATCAGCGCCGCATCATTAGCGTACAACAGGCAACATACTTTCAAATTGTTTAGACCGTAGTGGCATCTGCTAAATATAAAAGCATGACCGATATCAATGATTTTGTTCTGCAGGTATGCGGCGACCCTGGGCCTGGTGATAGTCTGCCCGGACACGTCTCCCCGCGAGGTGAACATTCCCGGAGAAGACGAGTCCTACGACTTTGGCTCGGGAGCCGGCTTCTACGTGGACGCCGAGGTGGCGCCTTGGAACACCAATTACCGCATGTTCAGCTACGTCACCAAGGAGCTGGTGGACCTGGTCACCACCGCTTTCCAGGATGTGGTGGATGCGGGCAGGATGGGCATACTGGGACACAGGTGTGTTATTGAATTATTATGTTATTATTGCTTTAGTCGCGTCTGTATCGTTGGTGTGCAGTCCATAAAAGCCGAAATGCTTAAGAAAAATGCGCATGAATATAAATTTAATGTTTTCAATTAAAGTTTCGGAAGAATTCGCAGTGGAAATTGGCCTCAGATAAGGGTACCCTATGTCGCCTATCCTTTTCACTATCTTCATGGACCGAATCAGCCGAAATAGCTAAACACCGGATGCAGCAATTGCTGGCGATGTAGAAATCAGTTCGTTATTGTTTGCCAATGACATTGCAAGATTAACCGTGTCCCAGGAGGGGCTACAGGAGTGATTCAACCGCTTCAATTGAATTCTCTAAACAAAGAAACATTCATCTGAAAATTTTATTTCATTTCAAACATTTTTTTCAAAACATATCTAAATAATAAAGTTCTTAATTAGGTACCTATTTTTGTTTTACATTTTGAAAATATTCTATCCAAACAAACCTTCTTCTTTTGAATATGTAATCTGTGTTTAACCAGAGCGGTATATCTATGGGCCAATCTCAATACAACATGGCGGGTTCAATGTTTTTTATACTATTTTTGAAACGTTATGGCAACAGTTTTACACATTGGATTTCATTCAAACTGCTCTCTAAATCTTACCGTCACTAATGAGAACAAACTGCTATTTTCAGTGAAATCGGTCGAGTAATTTTCAAGAATATTGAGGACAGACAGACAAACATTCATTTTTGTATATAGATATTTATTAGTTTTTTTCTATTTATTATTTTTCAATTTCCAAAACTTTCAGTTCTCCTTAACTTTTTCCATGAAATTGAGAATTTTTGTTGATATTACAATCCCAAAAATTATTATTTTTAATATAAATACATAATCTTCTCCAAGTATATTTACGAGATACGATTGCCCGGTAGTAATGAAACTTGTTGTTGCAAACAGTATGGGAGGCCACGGCTCCATGGTGAGCGCCCTGAAGAATCCCGGCCTGTATCGCTCTTGCAGCGCCTTCGCCCCCATCTGCAACCCCTCAGTCAGTCCCTGGGGGCGCAAGGCCCTGGCCGGCTACCTCGGCCCCAACGAACGCGGCCTTTGGGAGCTGTGGGACAGCGTGGAGCTGGTCAAGAAGTACAACGGGCCGCCGCTGGAGCTATTTGTCGATCAGGCCGCCGCTGGAGCTATTTGTCGATCAGGTATATTTATTTACACATTTAAAAAATTATATTTTATTTATTTATTTATTAGTGACTATATAAATGAGCATGTGAAAACACAAAATATGGCCTAAGTATTAAAATGTTTACAAAATAACAGTTTAAAATACAAAATGGTATACGGATTATCATATTCTGTGTTATTATTAACTATTTGATCTTTTTGTGTTTTTTCTTAGTCCTAGAGTTATTTACTAAATAATTAATTTAAAATGATATGTAGTATATTTGGGGCACATTCCACAGTAGAAGATACTCTTAGTATCACCCTGGTTGAAGACCACTATTCAGAATAGAAACGTTGCTTGAAATTGCTTTAATTGTGTTTGGTGACCAGATCTGAACAGCCAGATACTTCCTCACCTTCCTTTCCCCCATCTCCTTTCCCCCAGTATCTCGAACCTCACAATATACCCCATTTGGGGATGCCATAGTAGTTAGGACTTTTGTCTCCCAACTATGCACCGGTGCCAAGGGATTAGTGACGTTTAAATATTCTCAATTGTCATTAACGATTATACAATATTATGTACTTTCTATTATGCTGTATAAATGTATCTAATAATATAATAAATAGATAAATAAGTTGTTTGAAAATAAATATAAAAGGCCTCGTTTGAATTCCACATATAATTCAGGTGTAACAAAACATACCTGACGGACTTTAACAGCAATCTCTGATACGAAAAAAAATGTTGATGTGTTTTTTTTTTTGACATTGTCACGTCGGTGACATTTTCTTTAATTTAAAAACATATATGTATTATTTGTTTCACATATCACTGATAAAAGCTTTAGGCCACCCCAATTGTACCGCATCGTATACACCATACCGTTCCCGCAGGATTGGACCATAGGAGATGGAGTGGGCTTTTAGTGGACTGGCCTACGGTTGTAACCAATGTCATGTTTGGACGTGTGTGGAGAATATATCTGTGTTGTGTTTCCTCGGCAGGGCAAGGCGGATAACTTCTACAAAGAGAAACAGCTGTTACCCGAGAATCTGGTGGAGGCGTGCCTCAGTGCTGCTCTGCCGTGCATCCTGAAGATGAGGGAGGACTATGACCACTCCTACTATTACATCGCCACCTACATCGGTGAACACCTGGAGTACCATGCCAAGATCCTTTACGCATAACTCGTGGCAGCATTTAAACAAACTATAGCAGACTTTCCATTTTCAACTTTCTGCTTAACCGGCTTTGGCTTAACTGGTTTCGGCTTAACCGACTTGGGCTTCACCAGGAAGCAGCTTATTAGATGTCATCTTTTACCTAACTTAGCAGCCATTAGGGAAGACTGGATGCAACGGCCGGCAGAGTGTAAATTTTGTAATTTGGCTTAACTGGTTTCGGCTTAACCGACTTGGGCTTCACCAGGAAGCAGCTTATTAGATGTCATCTTTTACCTAACTTAGCAGCCATTAGGGAAGACTGGATGCAACGGCCGGCAGAGTGTAAATTTTGAGGATTTATCGAATATGTGAGCATAAGGTTAAAAATTGGGAGTCTGTTTTACCAATTGCTCTTGGTGCAAGCTGCACGCTGATGGACCTAATAATTCAAATATATATATAAATTATCATATAAACAAAATTTTATTTTAAATACCTGAATATTTTTATACATTTAAAAAAAAAAAGAATACTACTTAAATGGATTACCATGTTCTGTTCATCCAGAAGGAATCATTTAAAAAATAAAACAAATGAAGAATTGCGTAAAATAAGCACATAAAACAATTTTACAGAAAGATTTATTTTATCGTCCACTCTTCATTATTAGTCCTTGTAATATATCTATAGATGAAGTACAACAGTGTCTCGTAATACTTTTAATTCCAATAGGGTGGACATAGTAGACTATGTAATATAGAATCTTACAGTATTAATGTCTTAGAGTCCTATGTTAATCGCCGTGTAGACGCGAATAGTAGAAATGGTAATTTCTCCTCATATGCAAAAGAGTCTGCAATTTAATTCTTACCATGATGAACATACTGTGTCCTTTTTACGTGTGTTCAAAACTGTCTGTTTTATATGTGTGCAATGCCAAAAATACAGCAAAAGCCGCGGCAGCGGGTTTTAATCTGCTGGTTACATATTATTATGATAGCGACACGCACACACGAGATGTGTATTTCCTTCACATTGCAAAGTATTTTTTAAAAGGTTCCGTTCTCCATGGGCAGAGAGTATTCACTTTATTTTGTTTATATCAAACTCATGAGATATGTTTTTATCTTCATATTATGCATGTATAATCTGTTAAATATGTCTATCCGTTGTCAATAATATTGTATTTTATACATTTTGTAAATAAATCTATTTCAGAAACACTGTTTTTTTTAACCCATACGCGAATAGAGGTCTATCCACATCTACCAGCACCGCGCAGTGCAGAACAGTACAGTGCAGGAACAGCACAGTGCAGGAACAGCACAGTGCAGGAACGGCACAGCCGCAACCCTAGCCAACCACTTGGGGTGACCTATGGAAAGGTGTTGGTTATCCAAATCTAATCTAATTTATAATTTTCAACATAATTTAGAAGAATTAATTAAACTTTTAAGATTTATAGCGTTTTAAAAAGATGAGTTATGGTTGTCCAAGAGACTGTCGCATACTATTGATATTTTATTCACATCATGAACACTTTTAAGAATGTTATTTCACCAAAATTGCACAATAGAAATAAACCAATTATTAGATAGGTTTATCCGAGATACTATCTAAATTCGGGTAGAATCTTGTAGTTATGATAAAAGGTAGCAGACAAAAATATATGGGAATTAATTAATTAATTGAAGATCATATTGACAGTTTTTAGAAATCAAAGTATGATACCGATAAGGAAGACTGGATGGATTGGGATAGCCGTAGCTCAGTGGATTAGAGCGCAGGTTCGGGATAGACCATGAGGTCCTGGGTTCGAATCCCAACTGCTACCGTTACCTTTTTTCTTTTCTGTGTCTTTTCGGTTTCATGATTCATTCTGGAGTAAATATTATCTGCATATACTCGAATACCAATTAAATCGCTTTTATTAGTGTTATTTCTCTAGGTTGTTAAAAAAACACAGCATATACCTACCTACACAAATCAAGTAAGAAATTTTATTCACAAATATCGGTAATACATAAAATAATTATCAATAAACAGTAAAACTTAACGCTATAATTATAATTTAAATTGCACTTGTTATAAGTTATTAATAAAGCACTGTTGAATCAATCAACGACGTAGAACAAGGAAACGGGAACGTTGACCAGCAGTTGGTTCACAATCCTCATGAACTCCTTGGACAGTTGGGTCTTCAGTTGGGGCAGCATTGCCTTCAGGACTTCTTGGCCATTTTCCCTCAAGAAGAGGTTTGTGGCTTCAACTGGAAAGTAGAAATGAGTTTAAAAAGCTGCTTAATATCACACCAGCTATATGACAAATAGCAAAACACTGTTTAATGACAATACTGACATTTGATGGCAACATGCTTCACTAGCGCTCCTAGTGTGTGAAATATATTCTTAATAAATTATAGAAATCGAAAATTCATAGAGTAAATATTAGCATATGACTTTAACCATAAATGATTTTTTTGAAGAGGCTATTAGTTTAGTAGTAACAGTTATAAAAGCCTCGACACTCGAAGCTTGTCCCCAGTCTGGTGATTTGGAAGGGGAATAAAATACTTAATTAATAAATTGCCAGAAATTACTTTCTTATTATTAGACTTCTTTTGACTTAAGATATCACAATTCTTGTCATTAATTTTTATGTATATGTGCTTTAATGAGGATATTTAAATATTTATATCTATTCTGATATATTTTAAGTTAAAATGAAAATTTCTCTCTTTCTAAAGCACCAGTTCGAGCGCGAACGTCGAGTGGCGAGGCTTATAACTGTTGGTGCAAACTTAATAGCCTGTATAATATTTTTTCATTTACGAGCAAAAAAGCGGTAGCGATATGTAGGTTACCTAAAACTTATTTTATGAATTTTCGATTTCTATAAGTTATTAAGAATTTGTGAAATACATTTTTGAAGATAGTTTCTAATCAGTCAACAGGCTGAACATGTAATTATGTGAAATTCCCTCGATAGAAAAAAATCCCAAAGTATGCTCCGAAAATTAAAAAAAAACGGGCTTGTTCTGTTATTTAACATGCTATGGGTTTGAAAAAAATTGATAGTGTTTCTTTAAATGCTACTTAACACATTCAACTTAAGATTTTTGATCTATCTTAAATATGTCGTGTTTTATTAATATTTATAGAAATGTCACCTACGTCAATTTATTCTAAACACTCTTTACATTGGCGCGCTCTTTCTATCTTTCAAATGATCATATCTGCCTTTCACCATCGGTCAGTCGGGAGCCCTTGCCATACAGACTTGTCGCTGGTTTGGCACCGAAAATTAAGTAATTTCTGAGAATTTGTTTTACGTGTTAGAAAAATATATATATAAGTTAAATAATATTATTTTTCAAATATGGGAAAAGCGCGCCTTAAAAGCATGATTTAAAGGGTGAAGAAATTTCTACTAGGCCCAAATTTAAACCATTGAATTAATGGCCTCGCGGGCCGCAGTTTGTGCATCTCTGTTCTGATTGAACACCTTAGCCCAAATAATAACGATGACTAGCAAAATACGGAGGTATATTTATTCATTTTAGTATACTGTGCATCTTGATGAGGGAAGCTTTGCTTCCGAAACATGTTGATATTTATATTTTAAACAGTGGTGTAAACATTTAGTAAAGTATTTCTTATTAATTTTATTAACAAAAAAAATTGTATTGATTAATTAGGTTAGGTGAGATTAGGTTTTAGGGCGAGTTTTTTGTTAGATTTATCATGGAACCATTTATGTCAGAGTGACAGAATTTTATTTTCGATTTTAGGAGCTTATCGGCAGAGTGTTGCAGACAATTAATATGCTCGGTCTTCGAAGGCAACTTACTCAAGATCCTATTGTTGTTGAAGATCTTCTTGACGCCCATCTTGACGGTCTTGACATGGAGGTCCAAGTCCAGAGACTTGACCTGCAGGTAGCGCTCTCCGTCCTTAACCTTGGACACCACCTGACCTTTCAGGTCGGCTGTCACCCCATCTGGAATACGCAACAGTTTTTATTCATTACGCTTTTTAAGATAATTTTTTGTTTGTTTGTTAAAACACCTTGTCATGCGGGTACCATTGCATTTGGATCATCTGACGTCACATGCGTATTCTGTTTTTGGATTAGTATGGACATTTTTATTTTTCGATGTTTTGTATTTGAAACATGTTTTTTTTAGTTTTGGCGAAATTTTAACTTATTTTGAGTGACTTTAAGCTCTTTAATTGTTGTTCAATATAAACAGCTATTATTAATTAAATAAATTAGAGTATTCATGAGCAAACCAATTATCAATACGGATATTATGATAGTATTAATATAATAATAATAATAATAATAAATGTTTATTCCGGTATGTGGGGAGGTTAGTGCAGTCCCACACATTCCATATAAATGCTCTCTTTTTAAAGTTTAAAAAAGGCACATAATTTTATTACTTTTGTTTAGTTATTGTTTACCATGAATAAAATATAAAAAATATGTACGGTAAAGCTCATCCTTGTTTTGACATTTGACATTCTCACCTCAAAACTGATTAAACCGACCGGTCATAGATTTGGAGCGTTATGGGGAGCTTTGAAAAATTGAAACTTCGAAAATTATTTTAACTATGAATGAATACTAACTTTAGAAAAAAAAACGAAAAAAACTGGTATTTAAGTTTGAACGTTATTAATGATAAAAAATTGTACTTGTGTTTATTTTATAATTGAATTACGAAAATGACATGAATTTTTAATCCTTTTGTAAAATGTACGAATTTAGGTTGAGGCCTTCTACCTTTTCAATGATATTCAAATAGATTAATGATGGTTGCATAGTGGTAAAAGTCAATTATTAAATCAGTGTTTCTCAACGTGGGGCGCTCGCCCCACTGTGGGGCAATTTGAAAGTTTTGAGTAAATGTCGACAATATTAATTTGGAGATATCGAAAAACTCGTTTTACCATGTTATTAAATCCTTAAAAATATTGCTTTTTTAGCAAATCATCAAATCCGGGAGTCAGAATGTAAATAGTAAAATTACGATAGGAAACAAAATCCAAAATCGGCGTGACTCAGGGTTGCAATAATACTGAGAAAAATTACTTTCATTTTAATAAATTTTTACATATTAATTATCGCACTGTACTTACTTACACACAAAACTCACCGTGCACGATCAAACGGAATTATTGATGTAGTCGAAAATGATATATTTTTTTCAAAAATTCGTTTTTTTAATGAAAATTTTCAGGGATCTTCAGTTTGGCGGTAAACTAGTTGCTGAAAGATCTTCATACAAAAAATCGATTTTTTTAAACAAAAAAAAAAGATTTTTTAAACAAAAAATCGCTTTCGTATTCAACAACATTAATAATATCGATTTTTTCAATACTATTTTTAATTAATTGTATTTAAAAAAATCCAATACAATATCGTTTAAAATAAATTTACACTCGCACGCCCGGATTCGAGCCTGCGACCTCCGAAATCGTAGCCGAGGATCTTAACCACTCGGCCATAGAGGTCATCAGTAATTTAGTTAAGATTATAAGAATTGTAAGAAATAAATTAAAAAGGAAAAGTACATTGTGTGGTTTGCATATTGCAAGAACCGTAGATCGCCAAAAAATATCACAACCAAAAATAATACAAGAGGCCTCTAATTGTAACGTTCTTGACCTTGATGGTGTTTTTAATATTCCACTCTGATCAACCGACAACCGAAACGAGAAATGACTAATGAGATGATATTATATTCAATAAATAGTATTCATTTTATGACAAGTAAAATTTCCTCGTTTCATCGAGTCGATCATCAGAGAAAAAGGGTACAAAGTACAATCTCAGTGTGGCCAAGTTTTTTGCCAATATTTTTAAGATGTTTATTCGGCGGCAACTAAGAAGGAATGATTATCGTTCCACTAGCTCGGATCATCGCGGTGTTTATATTGAATTGTAATTGGATGCGTCGCCAGTAGCGAGCATCTATCCTGGTCTGGCTGTATTCGCTCACCACGGTGGGTATTTGGGTAACGAAATGGCTTCAGGGGATATTTACGTAATGTTTATGTATTCAAGTTTTTTTAAAATTAAGTTAAAGAGAAGATAAATAATATGGTAAATAAGACGACAAATTAGAAGATAAGATAGAATACAAAGAAGAAGGTAAAGGAGAAGATAAAGAAAACGATAGAGTAAAATATAGAGAAGAAGATTTTGAGGTAGATAAATAAGATTTTGACGTAGAATGGGAGATAAAGAAGAAGTTACAGGGGAAGATAAGGAGGTATAAATAAGAAAAAGGCGAACATGATGAAGAAAAAAAATTAAGGAAAATCAGAAGGTGAAGTAAAGAATAGAAGATAGTGGAAGATGAGGAATAAGACGAATAAGGTCTTACCGAGTAGTCCGTTAAAGTTCCCGCTGCCGCTGGCTGGGATGATGAAGAGGACCCCGCTGCTGGTGTAGCGCGAGGCGATGCGCAGCTGCGGCATCTTCACGCGGGCCTCGAAGGGTTTTCCGTCCTCACTCAACCTGAAAAACAATACATATACTTTGTAGATTTTGTTATAAAAATGAAGGCTTTTTCTGAAAAAAAAAACGTTCTTTGGATATGAATAATTTGTTTTCAATTAGAAATTCATCACATTTTTATTCGGAAAGCTTGAAAGAGGCAGCGCCTTTGCGGGTTCCCATTTCTTATTATAATTTAAACAATCATACATGTAAAAAGTATTGTATTTAATTTATGTTTTATTCATTCACCAAATTTGTAAAGAGATTACAAGTGTAAAGCCAAAAAAATACAGAAAAAGAAAAATTATGCAAAATATACACAAATAGTAAGTTTTGTCATATGATTATACTCGTACATAGTTGGAAAGGTTCACAGGAAAACTCAATAAAGCACAAATATGATATGATATATAAGGGTCACAGGGACAGCTTTAAGGCTATTTCGAAAAATTACCTGTAAGTAACGTTAAAAAAGTCAAACTTTTTTCTAAAAATGTGATGCAAGTGGCCTATTACATAGGATTTGGATTCCAGGACATATTGCCTAACTAACGGCTAACTAACTATTGGCTAACGGCATTGCGGTGGCAAAATATTGTTCGGCCCTGTATGGTATATGAGCATACTCACGATTAATACTTTGTAAAGATGGTCGTCGATAAAGAGCCAATTGAGGTAATAAATCAATTCATTCGTTGTGAATTGATTTATTAATCATTTTTCCAGTGGTGACGATGATGATGATAATTGTTTGATTGTAAAAAAGTGTGTCTAGGTCACTGAAATCGATTCCAGCGTACCCACTGTTTCCAGAACGGGTTTGACCCCGAGCATATTGTTACTTGAAGGTGTCAGTTGGGTAGGGGACAAACTTCAATTTATCGGTACATTTGTCACGATACTGTTTCAAAGGTCAATTTAAATGATTGGATTACTGTACTACATCTACAATGCAATTACAAATAGTGACTAATCAAAAATTGTCAAACAAAATGAAGATAGCAGTCCACAATGGAGTGCTGATACCAACCGATAAACTCCGCTGGGATGTACACATTAACGGAAGTTAAAAAAACCTAATAAAACTCATTTACTTATTCAAAAAATTACGAAATATCTTGTCAACCAAGGATCTAAATAGCCTATATTTTGCTTTATGTCACTCTAATTTGGAATACCGAATTTTGGGATGAGGCTCAGCTGCATTAAATTACATAAAACCACTAAATAAAACTCAGAAATGCATCATAAATACCATTTTAAAGGTCCCCATAAAGACGTCAACAACGGAAATTTTTAAACATTTTGTTTGAAGTATTCAACAAACCTTTGCCAAAAATGTTCTAATTAATCATCTTAAAAATGACAAAATGACTATCACTCTTCATGATCATAATACCAGAACAAAGCAACTACAAAGGTAAATATACCTAAGTGTAATACTACTTTAGGAAAAAGCTCTGAATTATTAGCTGTAAAATTATATAACAAACTCCCACTTAGTATCAAAAAAAGTTATTCAATCAATAGTTGCATCAAGTCCAGCAAAACTTAGCTTAAGGAATTAACAGAAGAAGATCAGACTACTATTCTCAAAACAACGTCATAGAAATTACTAGAAAGACCCTACACAAACCTTGATGTTGAAATATAGAAGTCGCTGAAACCCCTTTATTCAAAACCTGGTCCGCCTCAGCAAAGGATATCCTAGTGAGGAGGAGGAGGAAAAAAAACTATAATATATATTGTTACGTAACACAATTAAATAAGAGATTCTAGTCGTTGGAAGAATAATACTTCTAGCCGTTAGTTAAATAAAGTTACATCTAGCCGCTCGTCGGCGCTCCAACCAATAACGGCAAGTTTCCGCCGGCCATCATTATTATTGACCAATGAGACAAGGTACGGGATTGCTTCAGGCCGCATTACGGGGTGGACCCGCTAAGCGATGACCCACCATTGCATTACGCATCCAGACACAGAGCCATCAGCTGCATGCGGCTACGTGCCCAAGGCACGCCGCCTATTGTATCAGTACTTTATAAACGCCTTGCTACCTCTGCATTGCACGTAAATATTAAAGCCAGTGACCAGTGCAAACAATTGATGCGTCCTGTCTGCCATCGTACTTGTAAAATCCAGAGTCCCTAGTCTGAACACCTTACACCAACGGAATCGTGCCTGCTGTCGCCGACCGCCATGTAAGCAGATTTGAATTCACCCTCTTGTATGTGCTATTAATAATTGTGCCCTTGAATAACATGTCCGGTCGGAGATTCCTCAGAGAGAGATTATTAAGAAACAGATTAGAGTAGGATCAGCCCCTAGATTCGAAACCCCGTATGTGATTACTTGTAAATGTTGTCCTGTAAATAAACCCTGTCGAGAAAGCACACATCTCTTTATTCGAGTAGTCAGTTACCTTTCCCCGACATAAGGCTGCGGCCGGCCTTCGACTTTGAGATAGGAGATGAGATGCCTTACCAGTTGAGCTAACCACGGTGGAACCTGAGATCAGCCCTACTTTTGGCCTCGAGGTGAGTTAAGCTGCCTTCTTTCCACTAGCACTCTTCTCCCCCTTTCTTACCTTGTTACACTGTCGACCCATCCTCTCCACCTTGTTACACAGACACTCCCTCGTGAGGCTCCACCTTGTTACACTGACGACCAACGTGGATTTTATCTAGTAATTTCTTTACCTTGTTACAATATGTATTTTTTACATCTATACCTTACCTTAAAATGTTCAAAATTTTATAGAAACTAATAAAATAAAAATTAAAAAAATAAAAAAAAAAACACGAGGAAACAGAACTATTAATAATTTAATAATATAAGAAATTATTTCATCTAAAATCAAATGAACAGAATAATTAAAACGTATAGGATTGTAATGTATTTATGAATTTATTTAGGTAGCCAATGTAAAGTAAGGTAAATGAAAATATAATATTATTTTTTTCTGGAATAAAAATATTAAAAAAACCCTGATTAGGCAGTGAGGCATGGATCTGGCAGAGGAAGGATGAAAGAAGACTGAATGCTGTAGAAATGAGATCTCTGAGGTGTATGTTTGCTAAAACCATCTATGACCGTGTTTTAAATCCGAGATCTGGAAAGAATACAAGGCCGACGTTAGCCTAATAGATTATATTAAGAAAGGGAGGCTTAGATGGTTTGGGCATGTATAGCGGATGAACGAAGAATGGAGTGTAAGGATAATATATATGACGCGAATCTGAATGGTATATGAATTCGGGGACGTCCAAGGAAGACATGGCATAATCAAGCGAATCAAATAGATTGAGTCGGGTCATGTCACGAGCGGATTTTTAAATATATTTTTAATATGAATATCGCACAAGTCCCAACCGTCTGAATCCAGTGAGATTGTGTCATCTCCAGTTGGGGTATGTTGTGAGGCTGAAGATAGAGGGCAGAGGAATGTCAGGAATTACCTGGTCACAAAACACGGCTAAAGCATGTTTGAGACGATATATGAACGTGAATGAAGCAAGGAGTGTCTGCCAAGACCGAGTTATTTGGCGGTCTATCTTCGCTGCCTACCACTGTGATGAAACGGCGTGATGATTAATTAGAATGAACTGCTTTGCAGAAATGTGCTTGAATAGAACGAGTCAAGAAATATGTGTTTTCTAATTATACAATAAATTATGTGTGACGAATAAAAACGATTAAGTATAAATTGAACGTCCGTCTTAATTAGGTCAATGTAAGTCAAGGATCACATTGATTATGTAGACTGCGAGTATCGCCATTATTACGCTAGTTGCGTTCTTCTTATTATTCATTACCGATCACATCATTACTGCGGTAATTAGGTATTTAAAAAATAATTCGAAGATATTAGGAAATGATGAGTTAATCATTATTTTAGCCAGGGCCGGTTCCACGCATTCTCGCGCCCGGTCCCTCCCTCCCATCCCTTAAAAATAACTTTACAATTTTTCACAACGCATCTGAGCTGCTCCCAATTTGGAAGTAAGTCCTTAAATATTTGAACATTGACGGGAAGGCCGTAACACGCTATTGTAGTCACCGTTGATTTAATACACTTTATTTTACCTTTTGACTGCTTAATCTTTACATATAGAAATTAATGTCTGTCTGTCTCTCTGTCTGTCATCGATTTTCTCGAAAATTACTCGATCGGTTTTGCTGAAAATAGTACAGTTCGTTTTTATTTGTACCGGGAAGGTTTAGAGAAGAGTTTGAAAGAAATAAAATATGTAAATATGAATAATAATAAATATGCGACTGAAGGTTTACTGTGCTTTACCACAATCAATTCTACAACATGGAATTATAGGCTGGGGAGCAGCCTTTCAAACTAACTTAGCCCCATTGGAAATAGTCCAAAGAAGACTGATTTAAATAATTCTAAAAAAAACATCTTTTTCAACCCGTGAGTTATTCAACGAATTTAAAGTCTTACATTTAAATACGATATACCAAAAAAATTCATTACTTCAAATCCATCAAGAAAATCTAAAATTAGAGTCGTTGAGCAACAGGCCGAGAATCACAGGACAAATAATAATCCCTAAACTTAATACAACAACAGCTCAACACCATTACACATATTCTGCCATTAAATGTTTTAACGAACTTCCCAAAGATATACAAGATGAAAAACATTATGAATTTTTTAAGAAAAAACTTAAAATACATTTTACAAGAAACTAATTTTAGGTGTATATTATAAGTTCACTTGGAAAAAATGTATATATGTTTATATACATACATTATATAGATATATTTTATTTCAAAAAAATTTCTTTTATTTTTTTTTTAAATTGGTTAGTACTGTTGAAATTATTAAATGTGTAACAATAAATATTAGTACTCCCTCCCTGAACACGAGAATTTCTCAATTAGGGGGTATTAAATTTGAAAAAGGAAACTAAAAGGATTATTTAAATAAAATAAAAATGTACTTAAATACACTTTTGTTATTACAATGTTCTTAATTATGTCTGATAAATATCTGAAAAAAAAGTAAAACTGTTCCTATAACGTTTTAAAAAGAAGAAGGTTTGTTTCGGTAGAATAATTTTAAAATGTGAAACACAAGTAGGTATCTACTTAAGAACTATTTTATTTATATATATTTTGAAAAAAAAGTTTCTTTGTATAGAGATAGCAATAGTCATCACAAGGCATTACTTTCTCTGTCAAATCAATTATGGCACCCAAACGACAAGCAATAATTTAGAAATTCGTAACTTTATTACAAAAAAATTAAAAACCCGAGTAAGGCCGGGTACACATCAGTTAGTAGTTAATAAATTGCTTTCCCAAATAATAAAATATTAGTTATTTCCAAAGTCGGAAGCAGTCAAACATTAACCGCGTCTCCGTTGATTAAGGTAGAAACTCAATACTAATGATGACTTGTCTTCCAACTTCAATACACGATTGGGCAACATCCGTCATCACGCGAAATCACGACACATTGCAACAAAACTCTGCGGGATAATTCTTACAATCATCATCATCATCGGAAAACATGCAATGCTCTCGGTCTGAACAGGGCCGCAGCGAGGGTTTCGCACACTTCTCGCTCCAAAGATATTCATGTATGTAAACATATTGAATATTTCCGCTACAGACGTTTGGTTCGAAATCCGCCCGCCAGAGGCACTGATGTCGCGTCTGTTGAACAAGCGGGAGAACTACATGACCCATATGTCACCCCCGAGGATTGGGCAATTCTTGGATTCGAATTGAAGGACAAACATAACCTTACCGATTACAGTTATTATAAAAGTGCTGACTGAATATATCGGATTATAAACAGCCCTGATACCAAACCTGATGTATGGCAGTGAGGCATGGAACCGACAAAGAAAGGATGAAAGTAGACCGAATGCTGTAGAAATGATATCTCTGAGGCGAATGTGTTGTAAAATTATGTATGATTGTGTGAAAAATGTTGAGATTTCTAAATAATGCAAAGTTTAATGTAAGCGTAATGAGTAAGATTAAGAAAGGAACGCTTACATGGTTTGGGCATGTAGAGCAAACGAACGAAGAAAGGAGTGTGAGGAGAATATATGACGGAAATGAGAATGGAAGAAGAAGTCGGGGACGCCCGAGGAAGACATGGCACGATCAAGTGAATCAAATATTTGAGTCGGGCCATGTCAGAAGTCGGAATAACAGAAGAGAATGCATGAAACATTGTATGATTGTGAATAAAAACAGTGGTGTAAACAGATTAATTCCTATTAATTTATTAATTATGACGCCACAAAGTGATTACGCATCTTTTGAAGAAATATATATTTATTTATTAAAATGGTGGTTTAAATAAGGTGAAATTTTAATTATTTACGTATTATAAATGATAAAGTATGAATTACTAACGGATAGCGCCGAAATAGCAATGCCCTTTCTGAAATTATAAAAAAAAACAGATCGCTTAAAGTATTTTCCGAGTCCTGGTTATAATTTTTTTATTACGAGTTTGAAAAAAAAACCTAGGCATAGAGAAATTACAGAAAATATTTGTTAAGATGTGTTTTATTTGCGGTATTTTTAAGAATCTATAAAGATTTTAGGTATATTTTTAGACGATTCAAATATGTTGAATCGCAGAGACTCTTTGAATGAGAATTTGAGAGGCCGTCCCCGAGTTGTAGCGCCCGTGTGCACCGCACACATTGCACACATGGATGAGGCGTCCCTGTGTATAAATCACGAAGATATAATGCTGTACTCGGTGACGACTTTAATCTATTACAAAACAAACATCACAGCTGCAGTAGCTGTTAGGTAGCTATAATAAGTTGCGGTCGACAACCCGACATGCAATAGAATAACTAGCTACCTAGATATTCAGTCCCAACCATTTGTTAACTACTGGCAGTTTGAAGTGTAGACCGAGTGTAGACAGTTGCAGCTTATTTGGCACAAGGCACCATGCAATCTGCTGTGCTGTTTGTACTAATTGCAATGTCTATTTACAGGTCAGCAAAAAGTTCCTTTAAAAAAGGCATTTACTTTGGAAAAGTTGGGAGAAAGTACGAAAACAGTGTGCAATACAGTTATGAATGATGAATACTCGGAGCAGGCCGATGAGTGTATTTGGGAAGTATGTTTACGAGAGAAAGATAGGGATATTGAAATAAGGAAAATGCAGGAAACTCCATTGACTGAGGACTGAACAAAAAGTTGTCCAAAGAAGCGAAGCTAGCAGTCCACTATGGAATGCTTATACCAACCCTGATGTATGACAGTGAGGCATGAAACTGGCAGAAGAATATGAAAGTAGACTGAATGCTGTAGAAATAAAATCTCTGAGGCGGATGTGTGGTAAAACCATCTATGATCATGTGAAAAATTTTGAGATTCGTAAAGAATGCAAAGCCCATGAGAGGGTAATGAGTAAGATTAAGAAAAAGACGCTTATATGGGTCGGGCATTTAGAGCGAATGAACGAAGTAATGAGTTAAAGAGAGTATATGACGCGAATGTGAATGGAAGAAGAAGTCGAGGACGTCCGAGGAAGACAAGGCACGATCACGTGAATCAAATACTTGAGTCGGGCCATGTCAGAAGTCGGAATAACAGAAGAGAATGTATGAGACATTCTTTGATTGTGAATAAAGCAAGAAGTGTATGCTAAGATTGAGTTGTTTAGCGGTTCGTCCTCTCTGCCTACCCCTGCGGGGAAACGGCGTGATGATTAGTTAGTTGGGGTAAAAGATTTTTGATTTTATATTGTAAAGGTTGGAACCCTGAAAATAATCCAAGTTTTCGACCTTGGGTGATTTTCGCGTTAGCCGCCATGTTGGATGAAAGGTGCCAAAAATTGGTTTTTCCAAAATAATTTCTCTAAAGTTGATTCTACGACAAAATTTTCTAAGACAACCCAAAAGAAGATAAAATTTCTTACATTTTATATTTAGTGTTATATACTCGTATAACGACTTACAGCGCCGGAAAGGCGATTTTTTTTCAAGAAATCGTCAAAATCCCCATCTTTGTTATTTCATTTTATTATTAGGCTGATTGGACTATTACTTTTTTCAGGGTCCCAATCTTTTGCATCGCAAGAACCCTCGCTGATTGGACTATTCATTTTTTCAGGGTTCCAATCTTTTTCGTCGCAAAGAACCCCTGCTGATTGGACTATTCATTTTTTCAGGGTCCCAATCTTTTTATCGCAAGAACCCCTGCTGATTGAACTATTCATTTTTCAGGCTCCCAATCTTTTTATCGCAAGAACCCCTGCTGATTGGACTACTCATTTTTTCAGGGTCCCAATCTTTTTCGTCGCAAAGAACCCCTGCTGATTGGACTATTCATTTTTTCAGGGTCCCAATCTTTTTATCGCAAGAACCCCTGCTGATTGGACTATTCATTTTTTCGGGGTCCCAATCTTTTTCATCGCAAGAACCCCTGTTGATTGGACTATTCATTTTTTCAGGGTCCCAATTTTTTTATCGCAAGAACCCCTGCTGATTGGACTATTCATTTTTTCAGGGTCCTAATCTTTTTCATCGAAGAACCCCTGCTGATTGGACTATTCATTTTTTCAGGGTCCTAATCTTTTTCATCGAAGAACCCCTGCTGATTGGACTATTCATTTTTTCAGTAAATAACCTCAAAAACAGCACTAAAAACGACATAGAAAACGCACATAATTAGATGACATCAAAGTAAATAACTAGTCCGCCTCAGCACAGGCCCCCCTAGTGGGGAGGACTAAGAAAAACACAAAAAAGATCAAATAGTTTTCAAAATATAAATATTATTTAGAGGAGGGCATTCCACATGCCTACATGTGCCTACATAAGCATTGCCTACGCTACCTTACACAAATAAATACATTTAAAAAATAAATAAATTATAAAACATCAATTTGCAATTTTAAAAACACGCCAAACTTCCAGCTACGAATCTACCTACGCTAGTATACAAATGGCGCACACGTCTTATTGAAATGTTGACTGAATTTTACACAAAAAATGTACATGTGCACACAACGCGTATTCGAGGGAAGACTAGTTTGTATTATTATTCGGTACAAATAACAAACATAGTAATCGGTGCCATCTGTTGGTACCTCCATTAACTAGTACAACTTTACAAAATAAATAATTTTCATATTATTTAGACTTTCTTTCCTATAAATACTTGACTATTGATAGGGAGGCCCGAATACACAATTATAGTCACAATTGTTTTCAAACACTTAATTTTTTAATTTGCTAGTTGGGAGCGGTTCACGTGCGTTGTGTCAACAGCTCCCACTGTCCGTGCTATGACGGCCAAATTTGAAAAAAATACTCATTCTAAAGCGAATACAGTAGTACTAGTACTCACTTCAGTTTAGAAATGGAGAAGTTACTGGCCCCCGAGATGTCCACGTCCTTCAGGGTGACCTTGTATCCCTGCGGACCCGTGCTCAGCGAGATGCTGAGCTGGTCCACCCTGAAGGGCTCTACGCTGGGCATGCTGATCTCCGGGATCCCGGCGGCCAGCCACGGCCTGACGTGGTGCACGGACTCCGTGATGCAAGACAGCAGCTTGGGATCTGAAGAGTGGCATCTCTGCTTGATGTAGGGGGCTAGAAAACAACAACAAAAATCATAAATGTTTTGATTTGGTTTTTTTATGGTTACTTTGGTTTGGAGTGTTTCACAGAAATTCAAAATAAACATTTTTATCAATTGGCCAATCAACGCCATTTAGTTTTATTGGTTGGAGTGTTTCACAGAAATTCAAATGAAACATTTTCATCAATTTGCCAATCAACGCCATTTAGTTTTATAGGTTGGAGTGTTTCACAGAAATTCAAATGAAACATTTTGTTTAATTGGCCAATCAGCGCCATTTAGTTTTATAGGTTGGAGTGTTTCACAGAAATTCAAATTAAACATTTTGTTTAATTGGCCAATCAGCGCCATTTAGTTTTATAGGTTGGAGTGTTTCACAGAAATTCAAATGAAACATTTTCATCAATTGGCCAATCAACGCCATTTAGTTTTATAGGTTGGAGTATTTCACAGAAATTCAAATGAAACATTTTCATCAAATGACCAATCTGCGCTATTTGTTTTTTTTCTTACATTTGTAACTTTCTCAGCACTCAAATGGCCCAAAACATCACTTTGCTGGTTGCTAACTCCGGCAATGCCACAAGTGATTTATCTGTAAATTCTATTCGAGATGTTAGGAAAATGTACAAGGCTTCAAAAAATGAAAATCCTCACACTGTAGTCCTTAAATTTTTTGAAATATGTCATAAAATATCTGAAAGAAATGGGTTGTTTGAAAACCATTTAAAGCGATTTTTAACCTTGTACCTAAAATTTCAGTACTTACATATTAAAAGAGTACAGTTTTAGGAACATTATGTTTTGAAACCTTATACATTTTACTAGTTCCCGTATACAGATAATACTTGTTGAGTTAGCAACTTGCGAAGTGCGTATTTATGGGTGCATTATGACAGACGCTTTAACGAATCGCCAAATAAGGGACTCCAGTCCTATTTAAAATTATTTTTTAATTAACATTCTAATTTAAATACCTGTATATTTAGTTATTTACTAAGGTCAGTTTTCATAGTTAAAATAATTTTCAAAATTTCAATTTATCAAAGCGCGCCAAAACGTCCCAAATCTATGGCCGTTCGGTTTTGATCCTTTTTGAGGTTAGAATGTCAAATTTCGCAGCAAGGATTAACTTTACCGTACATAATTCTATATTTTATTCATGGTGAACCATAACTAAACATAATTAATAAAATTTTGTACATTTTTAGAAACTTTAATTCAAAGAATAATAATAGTATTGATCATTAACTTTCTCAACTTGACGGCCTCCATGGTCGAGGGGTAAGGCTTTCGACTACGAATCCGAAGGTCGCAGGTGCAAATCCCAGCGTGTGCAAGTAATTTTTATTTAATTAATTTGTGTTGTTTCGCAATTAATTCATTTAAAAATAATATATAGTATATTTGAAGATACTCTCAGTATCGCCCTGGTGAAAGACCACCATTTAGAATTGAAACGTTGCTTGAAATGGCTTTTAGCCGTCTTTGGTGACCAGATCTGAATAGCCAGGTATTTTCCCTTTTCCCCACCTTCCTCTCCCCCTTCTCCTTCCCCTCCCCAACACCTTTAGCCTCACAACATTTCGCAATTGGGAATGCCATAGTTTCACTTGCTCCGGACGGTTGGGAGCAGTTTGGGACTCTTGTGCGGTATTCATATAAAAAAAATCATAATATCCGTATAGATAATTGGTTTGCTCATGAATACTCTAATTTATTTCATTACTTATATATTTTTTTATATTGAACAACAAATAGAGCTTAAAGTCACCCAAATTAAGTTTATATTTCGCCAAAACTTAAAAAAAAATTAACATTTAAAATACAAAACAAAATCGAAAAATTAAAATGTCCATACTAATCCAAAAACAGAATGCTCACGTGACGTCAGATGTTCCAAATACAATGGTACCAACATAACAAGGTGTTTTTGTAAGTTGATTTTTTATTGACATTTAAATAACGATTTATAAGTTCTACTTATTATATATAACGAAAGTTATATATTCAGAATCGGCATTTGTTGATCTATATTAACGTATATTTTTAAAACCGTTATATTTCACAGTGGAGTTCCTTATTGTGTCTTGTTGCTAGGTCGGTAATTTCCGGTGCAGTGATATGATGAAATTATTTTAGATCCGAGAGAAATATGAATAATTATACAAAATACCAACATAGGATTTATAGATCAGAGAATTTTCGTTCTCCCTTGTTCTTTATTTGTGTTCGCCGGCCACGAATCTACATTCAATTTCAGACAATTCCATCGCACATCATTGTTGTTAACATTACTGTTACAATCCACGTTTAAATTCATCCGATGCCGTATTAACGTAATTGATCTTTTCCGTACAGTTCCCGATATAGACAACAGGCAGAGGTTTTCTTATTATTTGTTTAGCTCTGATTTATCTGGCAATTGTTTAATAAATCATAAGTCATAGCGTATTTTCGCAGCCGGTATAGCCTGTTCTCGGCTTATTAACTATTAAAACATACAATAATAGTCCTAACAAACATCTGCCATTTTCTTTTATATTTAAATCTGTCATAAATATAGTTTTGACATAATTCACAGAGATTCTAATAATTAGTCAAGATTTTCGTAAAATTTTTAGTATTAGGTATTATATAAATTCAATTATAATTACACCAACAACTCGGGCCGCTAGAGGCGCTGGTGTAGAACGTTCCAATATTTTGGCATAGCTATGCGTATTACTTGTAAAATTATAAATTTACCGAATCCTTAAAATTCCATAACTTCATCACCCTTCAAACGCGACGCTTAATATTTAATAAAATCTTGTTATTTAAAATGATGAATAATGTCCTGGACTCGCCAGACCTCATTAACTTTATAAACATTCACCAACCCGACAAACCGATTTTTATTTGTCCGCAATATAATGCATAATTTAACAATATCGAATGCCAGAATACCCTTTCAAAATATCGAACCGAAGTAATACGTACGACCACAAATTGATGCACGAGTATAAAATGTATCGAGAGCATCTCCTGTTCCGATCCTATCTTCCTCTTCCTCGGGGAGAGCCCACCCTTCCTTCTTATTTTGTTTTTTTCTTTGTCTTGTTAGCTTCATAAATAAAAAATCTGTATTTATCCACTGTTAGTACAAGAAACTTTTTTGGCTTACCTTTTTTAAAACTTCCTTTGTATATATATTTGTATTAAAAAGTGTTTGTTTCTTACTAATAAATAAATTTATCAGTTAGGAGAGTTAACTATAATACAACAGGGTAATATTTTCCTTTCATCTCTAGGTGCCCATTTAGTTACAGTGGTAAAATATTAATTATTACCTTTAGTTGAGTCTGTATTTAACGTTTACCGGGTTGCAATTCTCCTACCTGCAATAGTCCAACGAACCATTTCAAGGCAAGTGAGACCAGTAGCTAGAACCTTGCCAGTGGCGTAGCCAACCGTTAAATAGCCCCCCGTGAGTTTAACAGCTAAGATATATGGATAATTTCTATAACACTGTTTTTAGTGAAAAATCCCCTCAAAGGGTCACATATCACCTAAAAATCATTTCAACATTTATTAAGAGATAGGTTATATTTTCCGTTGCCTAGCGTACGAATCCGGAGGTCGCGGGTTCGAATTCCGGTTGGCATAATTTTTAAAATTAGTTTAACTAGTGTGCGTTATTTCACATTTAATCATTGTAAAATAATACGTTGTATATTTGCGGCACGTTTCAGAGTGGTAGATACTCTTAGTATCGCCTTGGTGAAAGATTACCTTTCCGAATCGAAACGTTGCTTGAAATGGCTTTAGCCGTATTTATTGACCAGGTATTTTCCTACCTCCCTGTTCCCTAGCTCCTGCCCCCTGTCACCATTTTTGCCTCACAACATTCTCCAATTGGGGATGCCATAGGATGCCTGGCTCCAGACTGTTGCGACTCCTGTGCGGTATTCACATAAGGAGCATGTTAAAACAGTTTATACTCTAACATTGTCATCAGAGAAATTCTAAGTGAATAAAATGCGATAATAATGAACAACTAGCCCTGTGTCCGTTGTATCCAATGGAAAATATCTTTATAATTTCTTCAAACGATTGGTATTCACTTTGTGGCGTCATTATTAATAAATTAATTAAAAAAATGCTTTGTTTACACCACTTTATAAATATACAAGAACATATAAATGTCATACATATTAGTATTCATATATTCCTGATGATGACAGCATTGCTGTCGAAACATGCACAGCAAAAATGTTTGCAATTAATTTATTGAAATTTTTTTAGTTGCCCTCCCCCATTTCAGCACTTCACCGCCCCCTTGTAGTCCGTTACCGACGCTCATTTGCCTCTCCAGTTGACTCTCCAACGCCCCTTGGACGGCGATATCGCCAACGTTGGGAATCTCTGATCTATATCAAGGAAAGATAATAAAAATTGTCAATACAATAATTCGGCAAATTTGCGTTTTTTCTCACTGATTTTAAACCGTCTTATAAAACCACGTTTTTTTTAAAATTAATAATTTAGCCAGCTAAATCAACGATCAGTGAATTAATTGTTAGGACGGATTCCAATTAAAAGCCTTTCAACGATCTGGCCGTTCCGCCACTGGTTGGTTCATACTTTTTGCAGATATACATAAAATAGTGCAACAAGTGGACTAACGAACTAAGACCTGCTCGAGGAAAATGCATCAGAGGAATTTATTCAGTGATACGAAATTACCGAAGCCAACGTTTTCAGTTTAATGTGCATATTTATAGAGTAAATGGTAAAATTTATATACCGACATTTCGTGATAAAATAGACAGAAAGAAGAAATTACGGTATAAAGGCATTCAAACGCATAGCTTACTTATCAGTGAAATAAAAACATGTACCTAAATTAAGCATATTTAAAGTAAAATTTAAAATTATACGAGTTTACGTAATTAGTATTAGAAATAAGAAATATACTCGTTCACGAATGAATTAAAAAAAACTCCTTTGTATTCACCACTTTATGAATGTACACATATATCAACACGCTTCGAAAGCGATGCTTTCTTCGTTAGGAATATAAAGAATACTAAAAAATAATAATGTCAAGTACAGACAAATGATAAACATAGAACACAATAATGTAAGAATAGACAAATGATAAACATAGAACACAATAATGTAAGAATAGACAAATGATAAACATAGAACACAATAATGTAAGAATAGACAAATGATAAACATAGAACACAATAATGTAAAAATAGACAAATGATAAACATAGAACACAATAATGTAAGAATAGACAAATGATAAACATAGAACACAATAATGTAAGATTAGACAAATGATAAACATAGAACACAACAATGTAAGAATAGACAAGTTATAAACACAAACAAAATTTGTTTAAAGTGAGTAATTAACCAAAAATGTAAATAATATGAAAGGGAAACAAATGTTTTAATATTAATTATATTTAATTCAGTATTAATGCGTTTTACGATTTAAAAAATTAAAAATTTGTAATTATTAATATTATTAATAAAAATAATTCCTGAAGATGATAGCATGACTATCGAAACATGAATAGATATTTATTTATTTTTATAAAAGTGGTGTAAACAAAGTACATTTTTAATTATTTAATTAAAATAATTAATTTTTATTTTCTAACATAAATTTGTTATTCAATGTTTTATAATAATTAGTAGAGTACGCCAATCCAAGAATACCACCATTACTGCCACGGCTGCATGGATGGAGTCTCCCTGATGGTCCTTCGGAGATGGGAGACCATGAAATATCCACCATGAACTTGTTAATTTTTCTTTTCTCTCTTAGAGAATGAACTTACTCGTATTTTGCATACTTTACTGAGTAATCTTCGTCTATGTTTTTATTTTATTTTTTCTTCCTCTCATTTTAGATAGCAATTGTTATTTATTTGTTTGTATTATTATGCAATTTATTTTGTATAACTTATTGAAGTTTGTAAACCTCATTGTAATATTTAATTATTGAAGAAGATAATATTAACACAACATAATATGGGATTTAAAAATGGAGGATAATATTAACAAGTCTTGAACTTGAAGTATGATATCGGTGTAGATGGCGTAAATTGAACTGGTCTCATTAGTTAAGCGGTTACCCCGGATAGGTAGAGGTCCTGGGTTCGAATCCCAGATGCGACTGAAATCTTTTTATTTTCTGTTGTTTTTTCGGTTTCGTGGTTCATTTGGGATGTGTTAATATTATCTTCTTCAATGATGTATTATTATCACTTATGGAACGTATTGCATTGCACTCACTACCCCTGCATACCTTCTATTATTATTATTATTATTGACCATAGAATGGAAGCGTTCTTCCTTAGTTCATTAATTGAAGTAACAAGTATATTTTACTCCCTTTTGACATTATGCGTTTTTCTCCTATCTTTGATTAATCTTTGTCATTCAGGATAATAAATATTGCAATTACTCACAATAAACACATTCCTTGCTTGAATTGATCAAAAATATCCATAATTCACTCTTTTGTTGTGTCCGAAAAGGGATCAGTAGATTTCACTCCATAGTTCGAACCATACAAATTGCAATCAGTATTCAACGCTGCAGCAAGACTCATCACCGGCGTATCTAAATATTCTCACATTTCAGAGCATCTCAAAAATCTCCACTGGCTCAAATGTCCTGAAAGAATCCAGTTAAAGTTCTGCTGGATGGTATTTAAGTCCCTTAACGGAATGGCTCCGGCTTACTTATCAGAACTGTGTATTCTTGATAATACCAATTCACGGCAGTCCACCCTTAGGTCAGCAGCGTCATCAGCTATCGGGAGGTTGAAGGAACCAAAGTTCGGCGATCGTGCTTTCGGGAGTGTCAGGACTTAAAGCCTGGAATGAACTGCCGCACGGTTTAAGAATTATCAATTACGAATTCAGAAGTAAACTTAAAACTCATCTTTTCAGACAATCATATCCATAAATTGAAGAAATGCACACGTAAATTGGTTAGCTAGGCTAGACGGTTAGTGCTAACCTAAAGTCATTAAGTAGAAAAAGTTTAAAAATTCACACATCGGTGCGTAAATGGGTCCACAGCCCGCAACACTGTAAATAACTAAAAGTGTAAAAATAAATAAAAAATGTTAATTATTATTATTAAAAGCTTCTTACGCTTTTTAAGGTCATTTTATAAATATTTTCGAATCCTAAAATTATAAATATTTCAATAAATACCAACTCTTCTTGTGCCACCAATCTTCCAATAAATGTAACATCTATAGAAAAAGAGAATAAAATAGCAACTGTAAAACTATTGTCTCTGTACTTAAATTTTCTAATAAAACTGTGTTCATCTGCCTTGTAAGTATCTTTTTCTGTATCTGTTTGTACATAATTAGATGATGAATAGGAAGTAATATTTGTACAGCGCCCTTGAGGTGATTTTTCACAAAAGCGGCGCTATCCAAATCATTCAATTATTATTATTATTATACAATGAGACTGATTGAAAAAATATTAAACTTACCCACGAGAAAAAGGCGCAGCCTGCTACTATGAAGATGAAGACAAACGCATTGTTGAGGAAATAACTCAAGGAAAGCACGTGTTGAAGAAAGCTAGTGCGGTCTGTCGGTATTACAGTGAAAAATTATTTTGATGTTTTACAGAATAAATTTTACTTTCATTCTTTGTTAATTTTAAAGATTAATTATTAGTCATTGAATTGAACAAAGAATCGCTTTCCCAATCCCATTATTTAAATTTCTACGATATCCTGTGGCTTTCTGCCGGCACCTTCATACCAACCACCTGACAACGGCTGATTCAAAAAGGTTCCATTTGCAGAAAACACAAGAACTAAAGAAACAGTATAAAATCAACGAGATTAAATATAAAGATATAAACCTTGAATTACGTTGAGCAAATCATTCCTTTCACGTGTCCCGGTCGTGTACCACCTTCATTAGTTCATCACCGCTTCAAGTATCGTTTAACTCAAATAATTATAACATTATAATTACTGTAACAAATATAATACGTTGACCAGATCTGTCAACAATAATAACCTCGCTGATGTGTACCCGGCCTTGCACGTTTTTTTTTGGATTAATGTAATGAAGTTGTGAATTCTTGATTGTAGTGTGGATGCCATAATTAATTTGAAAGCGACAGTAATGCCTTGTGACGACTATTACTATTTCTAAACAAAGAAACATTATTTTTATAAACAATAATTATTAGCCTGAAACACTCATCCAAATGGAAAAAACCTTCCGAGAAAAGATAAATGTCGCCGACGGACTCGAACCTGCATCCTTCTGACATGGTCAGAAGGGTGACGACGTAGCTCAACGGTAGAGCATCTGACCGGCAATCAGAAGGGTGCAGGTTCGAGTCCTGTCGGCGACATTTATCTTTTCTCGGAAGGTTTTTTCAATTTGGATGAGTGTTTCAGGCTAATAATTATTGTTTATAAAAATAATTGTTACCCTTTGCGCTATGCACAAAAATCTTGTCTTAAAACCTTTAGTTTATCCATTAATAAAGAAACATTAATTTGAATATTTAATTTCATTCCAAACATTTATTTTTTCAAAACGTATCTTAATAAGTAGGTACCTACTTGTGTTTTACATTTTGAAAATATTCTACCCAAACAAACCTTCTTCATTTGAATATTCATTCGACCTTTCAATTCTTTTTCAATCTTATTATCATTTTTACGAGATAATGTTTGTTGTTGTTTATTGTACTTATTGATTGTTATTGCTATGTAAACATTCACATACGTAAGTTTTAGGCTTATTGCCCGTTTCATGTAATAAAAAAAATAATATGTGATCTATGGCTAACCGGAGTAACTCAATACAACATGGCGGGTTCAATATTTTTCATACTAATTTTAAAACGTTATAGCAACAGTTTTACATATTGGATTTCATTCAAACTATTTTCTAATCCTTCCCGGCACTAATCAAAATAAATTGTGTTATTTTCAGCGAAATCGGTGTCGTAATTTTCGAGAAAATCGAGGACAACAGACAAACATTATTTTTATATATAGAGATATTATACCACAACCTTTTTATTTAATTTATACTTATACATAACACACCTTGTGATCAAGAAAATTATTCGTGTAATACAACTAATATGAATCTATCTTTTCCTATAAAGCCTTTTTGTTTTAGCATCTTCCAACAAGTGAAATTATAGAGCAAGCGGATTGTTCAACTTTCACTGTTTCCTCTTCCGCTTTCTCGAAATGTCTTCCGGATATGTATTACCTAATGCCTACAATTCTATTGCATTCATATACCTACATCTTCCGGCAAACCTTTGCCATCGAGCATTCATTTGATGGAGAGGGGATTTGCCATTGCAGTATGCATTGGAATAACAAGCCGATTATCTAAATTATCCCTTTAAAATGCATGACATGCAAAGCCAATGTCTGTAATATTACATATTCAATAACCTAATAAAATAATTAATACACACCAACACCTACACAACACGTAGACAACGCTTTAATTAAAACACGTCACCACCCCAGCACAGGTTCTCCTAGTGAAGTGTTCACGAAACAATATTACAAAAAAATCATTTATTCAGTTTTACAACATAGATGGTGTCTTGGATATACCCGTTAAATTTTATTTATGTGGGACATCTTTTGACTTTTATATAGAAGTCAAGAATAAATAATATTCAATTTATTCGGATTAAATTGTAAAAAAAAAAGTGTAGAACTTTAGAGCTTCGTTAAGAGATGGCAGCCAAAACATATGATAAATAATTGCTGATGATGTTAGTATTTCTTAAATGAAAGTATCTGATTGATAAAAATTGCCGAATGTAAGTAGGTAATCATAGCTCAATTGGTAGAAGCCTCGATTAAACCAGAGAATCTGAGTTTAAATCTCACTTACGACTCTTACTTTTTATTTTATGTTTATTTTTCCATTTGATATTTTTATTGAGTCGATTGGTGATAAAATATCAAACCATCAATGATGAAAATTTACAAAGAGGTTTAAAGTTTCAATAATTTATTCCTAATTAATTGAATACATTTTATTTAATATATTTGCATGAAGTGCAACAACTTTGTATAACAACTTATTTTTTATATTATCTTTGATTTAATTTACTGTAAGGTGAATAGAAGAAGGAAAAAGTTGTTTAATAAATTTTAAATATATTATATACCATAAAATCCATTTGTCTTAAGCAGAAAGATTTCTCGAATGGTGAGATATGGCATCTGCACAGATTTTCTATACAGAACTACGTTAATTCAACTTTTTTCTATGGAGAACTAGGTCAACGGAACTATTTTCTGTTCAGAAGTAAGTCAACCCAACTATTTTATATCCAGAACTACTTCGACGCAACTAATTTATGTCCAGAATTAAGTCAATCCAACGATTTTCTATCCAGAACTACGTCGACGTAACTATTTTCTATCCAGAACTATGTCGACGCAACTAATTTCTATCCAGAATTAAGTCAAACCAACGATATTCTATCCGGAACTACGTCGACGTAACTATTTTCTATCCAGAACTATGTCGACGCAACTAATTTCTATCCAGAATTAAGTCAAACCAACGATTTACTATCCAGAACTACGTCAACGCAACTATTTTCAACTCCCAACATAATTTCATTTGGAAGCTACTAGGTATTACGAAGCTTTGAAATCTCCATTTAACTGAAACCGTTTTATTTAATTATCACCATATTTTATTGAATAATTTTTTTAAAGGCTGACCGATTAGGCCATTTATGTTACATATAATAAAAAAAATCATCAGTACCTAGAATTACACAAATCCGTTGGTAAAAAATCTAAGAGTGCGAAGGTGATGTTATCTAGAAATAAACACAAGCATAGTCAATAAAACGTCAAAAGTACACACACAGTTTACAAAAGCATGATACCATCCATTTACACACCATACATGTACAATATGGCAAGCAATCCATTAGCTACGAGGGGTGGGGGGATTTATATAATGGTCTTCCAGACGAAATAGAAAAAGAAAAAATTCTAGATATATTTAAAAAGAAATTGTTCTTCTGAAATTATTGAACAAAATAGTAAAATGTATAAAATTGTATTTCGTCTATTTAGGCAATCATTTTAGTTGAGTCAATTAAACGTAATTTTTATTTTCTGGATTTAAAAAAAAATCGTTTATATAGTGAAAATCCAGCAAAGACAAAACTAATGTAGTAGCACAGATATTAAAATTATGAAATTATATATGCGTATTTTCAAAAGTGTTCATATTGTTCAATACAAATACATATTTTAGATAAACTGCGTCTAAATATTGAGGTCGTAAAGTAGTTATTAAATTAAAAAAAAAAACATACGTAAACATTACATTATTCAAGTTTAAGGTCAACTTGTGTAGCACACAGCCATGTTTACTTGAATTATGAATAACTAAATAAAAACACAGATTAAACATGCCATCTACATACTAATTTATAAATTTATTTTTACGATATTTATGGGAATATTTTTATTATTACTATAAATTAAAAAGTTTTGTTTTATTCACTTAAAGCAAACTGAATCAAATTATTGAGGATTTTGTAAATTAAGTGTTTCCAGAAAATGTTTGTAGAACAGGTTTTATAACGCCTTTAGCACCATAATAATAATCAATACTAAAACTTTATTCTCATCATTTAAACTCTGATATCTGAGTAACATAAACCCGGTATTTCAGTTGATCTTTATGCTCGCTAAGAGATTACGTGAGCCCTTTCTAAAATTTAAGCTTGCTAATTGTGCCGCTTAATCTCATAGGGTACTCACTCGTACAAATAGAGTAAACATCAGCGTTCGAAATATGGGCAACCAAAATGAAGCCCATTGGCATCATAGAAATAAAACGGGCTTCAGTCGATTACAGCGCTCACCGGATATGGATCTCCAATGATAACTGCAAAATGCCTACATGACTGGAGATATCGTTCTGGACAAGATAGAAAGAGCAATGGTGTAACACTTCATATATTTTACCATAATCAATTTACGTGTAAATGGGTTTTTTCAATGTCAAAAAAAAAATAATGAACGTTTGAAGTTGGCACACCGGTAAGGAAAATGCTACGGGCCACGGCGCCGCGATCAGCCGTGCTATGATTCCGTTCATTGAATTCGTTCGCGATCGGAATGATTCGGCCGACATCGACAGCCGCTTCACTCCCCATCATAATTCACAAATTTTACACTGATTTTGCAATGAACGTAGACTCTATTTATATACCTCAATGTTTAATTCTTGTTCTTGTAACTAGTCCCGGCGCTATCTAGTGACATATCTGAAAACTTCACATTTGCTTTTATTAGAATTGTATTCTTTCGTTACACCGAAATTAACGTTAATTAAACGTTTATCTTTATGGACTTGGATGATTCATCGAGCTATGAGGAATGTCGATGATATTAATTGATACAGGGTGATATTTAATATAAAATAGTCTGTAAGCATAAGGGATTTTAAAAGATCCAATGTGAGAACATAGTTTGTTTTCAACGCTTAGTTCTTCACAATTCAGTGAATAATGCACTGACTCCAGCGGCCTGATTTCGCTTAATTTTAAGGATGTGTTTTTATTTTATTATATTGTATATGCCCTATATGAGCTTTTACATATTTTGTTAGAAAAATCAAATTACAATAGTGCCACAGGCGCAAACTCATCACAGTGGTTAGTGGTACATAGTTAGAATAGATAGCCTTTACGAAATACAACAACTAAATATTTAATTTGTCTCACGAACAAATTCAGCAATAACATCGTGTAAGTACCATTATAAATAATTAGCAAAAGAGGAGAATATATAAAACACACCTCACAAAAGTGACATCATGAATATAGCCTTTTTGAATACATGTAACTTTTTTCCATAGATCTGGGAAGCAGCAGTGAATGGTTAAATATCTGACAAAGTGGCTGGGTTAATATTGAAACAGAGTTAATTAGAAAACTGGAGTAACATTGTGCGGTCCCATTTTTTTTCTTTACGTCAAGTGCATTTATTTTACGTTTAAAATCAGAGAAGTAGAGAGTGTAGAGAAGTAATGTGGACTAGGGATGGAAGCGTGGAATTTGTTCGTTAGGGATATCATTTTCGTTAACACATTTGAAAAATACTTATCCTTGGGGTAAAGATATTTCGCCTAACTGCGGGTCTGATTACATTTTATTTAATAATTTTATTTGAGTACATAAAACAGGCAATACGCCTAAAACTTACGTACATGAATGTTTAAATAGCAAAATTAATTAATAAGTACAATAAACAACAACAAACATTATCTCGCAAAAATGATAATAATAATGAAAAAGAAGTGAAAGGTCGAAAACATATTATAAAGTAGGTGTATAAACTAACTCATTATTGTCACCTGTGCTGATGGTACGCTGTTTTAGTACTTAATAAAGAGCATTATCACATTATCAGTTTGATATTAATAGTAAAAAAAATATGTTTATTAATCGTGTCATTAATAATGTCTATTTAATTGTTAAAGCAGTGTATAGTACTGTAATTTCTTAATATCCTCAGTAAAGGAGAGAAATATCCCGTATTTATGTGATATGCTTTAATATAAAAAATGTATTTTATCCTCCTTGTTGATTTTCTTGTTGGTGTATTAATTAATGTTGATTTGTGATAAAATGTTTGGTGTATCAATTGATGCATGTATAATTTTGAACAAAAGGAGCCTCACTGACAGAGATTACATGTCAAAGACAATATATTTTAAAGGAGTTTGTTGTTTAATCATCACAGTATTATTAATGCATCGATTATAAATACTTTACACTTTAGATAGTTTATAATAATTTTTAGAATTCAAATCTCTTTTATCTCATATTTCGGGATTTCGGTATAGGTACTTTACAAACATCACAATTTAGTTAATCCGCTTCATTTAATAGCATTATTATGCGACAAATGACTCACTAATAATGTTTAAAGTCATTCCGATAATATTGAGTTTTTTGTTTTGATGAAACTACGCAAATATCGTGTTTTTTTTAAAGAATGTCACCCGCTGAATGTCATCCGAGAGAACCGGAACTGCAAAAGGAAAAGGACAATATTTATCGGAGTCGGCTCCAGCAAAACAATTACTACTTACTGTTAGGTTCCTCGCAGTATGGAACTATCGGTGTGAGGGATTTGATCAAAAAGTAACTCACTAAATTAAACCCACTTAAAAATAAATATCGCGAAGACAGCTTGGTTTTGCAAAGAAACACGTTTCTCTATTAAAATCATAGACAAAACGTGTACTAATAAATAATAATTGGATGATTTTTATAGCGCCGTTTTTGTGAAAAATCATCTCAAGGGCGCTGTACAAATATTTATTTTTATTTATTTATTGTTTATTTACATTGTATTTTTTGGAGCGTTAGAATTTTTAACCTCACTAGGACAACCCGGTATTACGTTGTAGGGTTTATCAGTATTATGTACAGATACAGAAACATACTTACCTGCGCCTGGCAGGTGACTACAGATTAACACGTTATATTATAAAGTTTTAGCATTGAAAAATATAATTTTGAATGCACTGGACACAATATAAAAAAAACACTGCCCATTGCACGATATTGCAGTTACTGTTTAAATATTATTTGTTATTGATATTATATTTATTACAATATTAGTAGCTATTGGTATTTATTTGAAATATAATTGTTTTTTTTCATCGAATTTAATACTGAAAAACAGATTTTAAAAACATGACTGGAAATAGCAAAAAAAAAACAACTTTTTCAGGTTTAACAGTTTAAGGTTGCCATTATATAATTGGAGTGTGTTATCACTATAAGAAAACTGTTCTACTGTTCTTATATTTTTATGGTATTATTTAATTGCTATTATATAGTTGGAGTGTGTTATCACTATAAGAAAACTGTTCTACTGTTTTTATATTTTTATGATATTATTTAATTGCTATTATATATTTGGAGTGTGTTATCACTATAAGAAAACTGTTCTACTGTTTTTATATTTTTATGATATTATTTAATGGCTATTATATAATTGGAGTGTGTTATCACTATAAGAAAACTGTTTTACTGTTTTTATATTTTTATGATATTATTTAATGGCTATTATATAATTGGAGTGTGTTATCACTATAAGAAAACTGTTCTACTATTTTTATATTTTTATGATTTTATTTAATGGCTATTATATAATTGGAGTGTGTTATCACTATAAGAAAACTGTTTTACTGTTTTTATATTTTTATGATATTATTTAATTGCTATTATATATTTGGAGTGTTTTATCACTATAAGAAAACTGTTCTACTGTTTTTATATTTTTTCCAACTTGTGTACAATGATCACAACATGAATGTACCTATATTGTTTTATAATTTGGGCTACTGTTTGTATGATTATTTTTATTTATTTATTATTGTATTACATAGTATTATTGAAACTCCCGCTGACAAACTACTTGCAGTAGCTTAGCGAGTACAAATATTAATTACATGAAAATAATATTATATAATATACATATGTTGTTAAATCAGAAGAAACTTAATTTATTTAATTCATTTGAGGTCATTGTTACTATTGCCTATTGACACGCATCTGACTACCACTTACAGATTCATTTGACATCGAGCATGCTCAACGTGAAGTGGTCTTCACTTGATGAATACTATGAAATAAAATAAATTTGATCAATTTATTTTATATTTGTTTTTTTTCATCGAATTTAATACTGAAAAACAGATTTTAAAAACATGACTGGAAATAGCAAAAAAAAAACAACTTTTTCAGGTTTAACAGTTTAAGGTTGCCATTATATAATTGGAGTGTGTTATCACTATAAGAAAACTGTTCTACTGTTCTTATATTTTTATGGTATTATTTAATTGCTATTATATAGTTGGAGTGTGTTATCACTATAAGAAAACTGTTCTACTATTTTTATATTTTTATGATATTATTTAATTGCTATTATATAATTGGAGTGTGTTATCACTATAAGAAAACTGTTCTACTATTTTTATATTTTTATGATATTATTTAATTGCTATTATATAATTGGAGTGTGTTATCACTATAAGAAAACTGTTCTACTGTTTTTATATTTATGATATTATTTTAATTGCTATTATATATTTGAGTGTGTTATCACTATAAGAAAACTGTTCTACTGTTTTATATTTTTATGATATTATTTAATGCTATTATATAATTGGAGTGTGTTATCACTATAAGAAAACTGTTTTACTGTTTTTATATTTTTATGATATTATTTAATGGCTATTATATAATTGGAGTGTGTTATCACTATAAGAAAACTGTTCTACTATTTTTATATTTTTATGATTTTATTTAATGGCTATTATATAATTGGAGTGTGTTATCACTATAAGAAAACTGTTTTACTGTTTTTATATTTTTATGATATTATTTAATTGCTATTATATATTTGGAGTGTGTTATCACTATAAGAAAACTGTTCTACTGTTTTTATATTTTTATGATATTATTTAATGGCTATTATATAATTGGAGTGTGTTATCACTATAAGAAAACTGTTTTACTGTTTTTATATTTTTATGATATTATTTAATGGCTATTATATAATTGGAGTGTGTTATCACTATAAGAAAACTGTTCTACTATTTTTATATTTTTATGATTTTATTTAATGGCTATTATATAATTGGAGTGTGTTATCACTATAAGAAAACTGTTTTACTGTTTTTATATTTTTATGATATTATTTAATTGCTATTATATATTTGGAGTGTTTTATCACTATAAGAAAATAAAATAAATTTGATCAATTTATTTTATTAACATTTTATTAATATTTAATCATTGAAGAAGATAATATTAACCAATCATAAATGAATCACGAAACCGACAAAAACCACGGAAAATAAAAAAGGGTATCGGTCGCATCTGGGAATCGAACCCAGGACCTCTGTCTTACCGGGAAAACCGTTCTACCAACTGAGCTAATGAGACCAGTTCACTTTACGTCATCCTCATCGATATCATACCTCGACTTCAAGACTTGTGATATTGTCAGCTTAAATAAATTTAACGTTCGTACTAGAACTACAATTTTTTTTCAATTGTAACAATAATTTCAGGACTAAGTCATAAATTCATTTGTACCTAGACTTCACGCAGAAGGTAATACTTTTCGGACATAGAAGATATGTTCAACTGCTCGGAATAAAAATACAAACAGACGATTATTGCATACATCCCCAACAATTATTAAGATATGAGTATAAGTATCAGTGAATGTGAGGTATGTTTTGAATATTCGCCTCTGTAGTTAATTACTTAGAATGGTACTTACACTATGTTATTCCTGTATTTTTTTCGTGAGACATATGAAACATTTGGTTGATGTATTTCATGAAGCCTATCTACTATGTACCTACTGTTATTTATTTTGCACCTGTGTTAATACTACATTGTAATTAACAAAATATATAACAGCCCAGATCGTATACAACATAAAAAATAAATAAATATTATTCTCTATTAAATCCCATATGCTGATATCTTTATGATGATTACAAATTTCTATCCGAATACAATTTAAATCATTTTCCATGCAGTGTACTCACAGTGTAGTTTCTGTTAAAGACACTACAGTGAGTGGAGACAAGGGCAGTTGATTGTTAAGCTCAGATCCAATATCTGAAGGTCGGGTAAACCGGTTGGCAAAAATGACTTTGGTCAACATTAAATTTTCAGAATACCACTATTATAAAAAATAATCCTGTTGTAGTGTATTTAAAGGATTGATTCCTCTGGGACCGGAAAAAAAAACAAATGCCCTTAGTTTATAACTTAGCATATTACGTGTCACAAACGCACGCTTGTGTCAAGCCACGCTGAATGCATCTGCTGTTAATTGCATTTTTATGCATGATAAATATATAAAATCTATTTATTAAAATAGCTTCCACACAAAACTATTAAATTCCCACACAAAAAATATATGGTAGACATCCAATTTCATAAATATTCCTTGATACATAAATAATTTTTCATCATTGAATATAACACTAAGAACTGTCAAAATTAGATAGTCACGATAAAAAGGTAGCAGCCAAAAATATACGGGAATTCATTGAAGATGATATTAACAGTTTTTAGAACTCGAAAATGTAAAAAAATGACTATAATGAGTATCTTTTCTATTTTTTTCATTTGTGTCTTCTCGATTTCGTGTTCCATTTTGAGAGTTATTAATATTATCTTCAATGATTAAACATACAAGAATTTTAAAATGAGATTTATAAGCTACTAGCTGATGTATACCCGGCCTTGCTTGGGTTTTTTTGGAATAAAGTTATGAAGTTGTGAATCATTGCTTGTCATTAGGGTGCCATAATTGATTTGACAGCGAAAGTAACTATCTCCAAATAAAGAAACATTCATTTGAATATTTTATTTCATTCCAAACGTTTATTTTTTCAAAACATATCTAAATCATAAAGTTCTTAAGTAGGTACCTACTCGTGTTGTCCATTGTGAAAATATTCTACCCAAAAAAACCTTCTTCTTTTGGATATGTAATCTGTGGCTAACCGGAGTGATATATCTATGGGCTAACCTCAATACAATATGGCGGATTCAAAGTTTTTCTTACTAATTTTAAGGCGTTATAGGAACAGTTTTACAAAATGGATTTCATTCAAACTACTCTCTAAACCTTTCCGGAACTAATAAGAACAAACTGCGCTATTTTGAGAAAATTGAGAAATTTAAATGCATTTTGAAAAAATATATGTTTGGAATGAAACAAATTTTTCAAATAAATATTTCTTTGTTTAGAGATTACTTTCGCTGTCAAATAAAATATGGCACCCAAACGACAAGCAAGAATTCACAACTTCATAACAACAGTTTTACATATTGGATTTCATTCAAATTACTCTCTAAACCTTCCCGGCACTAATAAAAACAAACTGTGCTATTTTCATCGAAACCTCTAGAGTAATTTTCGAGAACATCGAGAACAAACAAACAAACTTACATTGATTTTTGTATACATAGACAATAAGTTATTCCGAAATTGAACGTAAATAATTAATTTGATTAAGCGTTACAATTAACTACGAACATTTATAGATTGCAAATAATATTCCAAGGAGAGCTCGCGTAAGGCGCGGTAGCACGAAATTAAAATAAATCAATCTAATATTGTAATTATTTTACTAGAACTGAAGTATGACAGAAGTAGGTGATGGTTAAATAAAAACATTAATCTTTCACAAAATTTTAAATATAATATTGTTACCAAATTGCCAATCAGCACCAAGGACCCTCGAAGACCTTCCGGGTGCCAGGCGCAATGCCCGCTCTACACAATGTTAGTTTCCGCCACTGGGTCTGAATGTGGATGCGCAATACGGCGTATTGCCATTCCACAAGTACGCCGATTCTAGATTCGTTTTAACTCCATCGTGGATAGAAAACACCGTGTAAGCAGAAAAGGCGAAGGAAAACCGATAAAAGGGAATGTAAATCAAAGTGACCTGATAAATATAATAAATAGAGTATGTGAAGATACATTTGTGGATCGCGTATGGCTCTGCTGGCTTCGGGTACAACCAGTATTCCGTCCGTTTATCACCAGATCGATCAGTAAAGCAGTTTTACCTGTATGTCTTCGAGTTCAATGTGACGAGGCAAGTTGATTTGGTCGGTTAACCTTCGGAATTACTCTATCAGTCTCGGAAATTAACGAGTTCGAGTTCATTTGCAGGACTATGGGAGTCTGCGTGATCTTTCTGGATAAAAAATAAATAAAAAATGGGATAAAGCATTTCCGTTATTTTAATAAAACGTCATATTTTCCTTAAAAATTGATTACAAGTAAACTGGCCCTTTTTTAGAGTTACTCCACACATAGCCTGTCATATTTTGGGATGCCGTGTGGAGTAACTGTACATGTGAGTAAAACAAAATACCTAAAATCCTCAACAAACAATAAAGACCAACCAACGACTGAGCATACGCTCAAATTACACGAATGCCAAAACAATTTACCTTATTGCGTTTGCCCGCATATAACCAAAGCTAAAAGTATTAAACATCTCGGGATGTAATTTTAAATGTTTCTAATTTGGGAGCTGTCAATTTATGGCGGGATTCCATTTTAATATGATTTTTTTATTATTAAAGATTCGTAACAGCTCATAATTTTCTTATCGTCAATGGCAGGAGTGAGTACCATTGTTTTCGAAATCTGTATTTTTTTATGACTTGAAATTCGGTTTATTGCTGACGGTACTGCTTTAAAATTATATTTAAAACTACTTACCTACTTGCTATGCTCGTCTATATAATATTGATTTAGTTTTAATTGTGCCAGTCTGAAGATGCTAAAAAAATCATATATCTTGATGTCTTAAATATGTTGACGATTAATAATAAAACCACTACTTCAAAAAATTACGAAATATCTTGCGGACTGTGGATCTAAAAGACAATATTATGGTTTACGCTACTCTCATTTGGAATATGGAATATTAGGATGGGGCTCAACAGCCTCAAATCACATAAAACAACTAAGTATAACTCATTAAGGTCCCCATAAGGACGACAACAACAAAACGTTTACCAAAAATATTCTATTCATCATTTTAAAAGAAGACAAAAAGGCAAAAGGCAATACCAGAGCAAAGCAACTAGACAAGCTAAATGTACCTAAGTATAATACTACTTTTAGACAAGCAAGCTCTGAAGTTTTAGCTATAAAATTATACAACAAACTCCCACTTAGTACCAAACAAAGTAATTCTATTAATAATAAGTCCAGAAAGATTTGGCTTAAGGAATGAACAGAAGAAGGACTGACTAGTATTCTTAAAACAATGTCACAGAAGTTACTGGAAATACCCTACCCAAACCTTGAAGTTGAAATATAGAAGTCGCTGAAAGCCCTCTATCCAAAACATAGTTCGATTCAGCACAGGATCTCCTAATGAAGAGGACTATGAAAATCTCTATACACAAAAAGGAATGTTTTTCGGTCTGTCTGGCCTCAATTTTCTCAAAATAGCGTAGTTTGTTCTTATTAGTTCCGGAAAGGTTTAGACTCTAAAATTTGTAAAACTGTTGCTATAACGCCTTAAAATTATTATGAAAAACATTGAACCCGCCATATTGTATTGAGGTTAGCCCATAGATA
Organism: Halesus radiatus; assembly: GCA_022606495.2. Classification (NCBI taxonomy): domain Eukaryota; kingdom Metazoa; phylum Arthropoda; class Insecta; order Trichoptera; family Limnephilidae; genus Halesus; species Halesus radiatus. Next base: position 81,995 of record JAHDVE020011609.1, on the reverse strand, counting down.
TACCACTCTGGTTAGCTACAGATTACATATTCAAAAGAAGAAGATTTGTATGGGCAGAATATTTTCAAAATGGAAAACACGAGTAGATACCTACTTAAGAATTTTATTATTTAAATGCATTTTTAAAAAATAAATGTTTAGAATGAAATAAAATTTTCAAATAAATATTTCTTTGTTTAGAGATAGTTACTTTCGCTGTCAAATCAAATATGGCACCCAAACGACAAGCAAGAATTCACAACTTCATAATTTTATTAAAAAAAATCCATGCAAGGCCGGGTACACATCAGCTACTATTAATATATAATTTTTGTTGTTGTATATATTTATACCGTACATAATATCTTCCTAACGTATTTCGTAAATAGAAGATTAATAAAAATACATTTTACGTAGAAAATTAATACTGTGAATAAAATCACAAATAAATTGAAATAACAGCTAATATTTATGTTTAAGATGGCGTCCTTGGCGGGTAGACAGAAAGGTTGAAGCGCCACACAACTCTTGGCACATACTTGTTGCTTTATTCACATTCACATATCTACTCATAATACTATTTTGTTTTTCCGGTTCTTGAAACGATCCGACTCGACTATATGAATCAGTACTTGAAGTCCTTCGCTTAACGTTCGCGTTTTGAATTCTTCTGTCCCCGTCTATCCGCTGTATAAATCCAAACCATCTTAACACCCATTTCTTAAACTTATTTATCTCCACATTTATAAATAAATATACTCGTTATTGCCAAATAATATGATGCGCCACAGGGATCTCATTTCTAAAGCTTTCAATGAAACGGCGCAATGCTGAAAATAAATACATCTAAAAAGGAGCCTAAAATGGAGTTTATTCAGGCGCCATTTTTTTCAGTTCGTGTGTATTAATTACATCATATAAAAAAATTGCTTAACAAAAACGAGAGTGTCAATAAAAACCCCAAAACAAAGCAATCCTATTCATCTCACCATTTTCAATATGTTTTCATTACGTATGAGTCTCAGAGACTCGACCATCTCATTGTGAATTCACATCACAATTTGGAGCGAAAAGTTTAACGTATAATTCTTTTTGTTTGGATTTTTTTCGTTTCTTTTATAAGATGAATGACTTCCCATTGAAATAATTGTTGTTGAAAAATTAGTTGTCATGTGTTGTAAGGCAGGTACAATAGAAAAAATTGTAAATAATTATAATGTAGAGTTAAAAAACAGGCCTTGACTAACTAATTTTGTTATGCTTAGTTTTCAAAGACCTGCTCTATTGCGTAGTACTAAATCGTACTCATTTCGTATATTTGAGATTTCATGACCATAAAGAACTCCAGTCCATTTTAAAAAAAAAAAATCAATAATAGCGTACCAACTTAAATACCAGCATACATATTTTTTTCTAAAGTAAGTTTTCATAGATAAAATAATTTTCTAATTTTCAATTTTTCAAAGCACGCAAAAACCCTTCAAATCTATGGTCGGCCGGTTTCGATCAGTTTTAAGGTAAGAATATCAAATGTAAAAACAAGGATGAGCTTTACCGTACATAATTTTATATTTTATTCATAGTACACCATAACTAAACATAAGTAATAAAATTATGTTCCCTTTTAGAAACTTTAACTCAAAGAATAATAATAGTATTGACCATTAACATTATACTGGCTTGATCATGAGTACTGTAATTTATTTCATTAATAGTATTTTTTTATATTGAACAACAATTATAGATTGAAAAACTAAAGTTTTTAAGACAAGATTTTTGTGCATAGCGCAAAGGGTAACAATTATTTTTATAAACAATAATTATTAGCCTGAAACAGGATATCAGAAGGGTGCAGGTTCGAGTCCTGTCGGCGACATTTATCTTTTCTCGGAAGGTTTTTTCAATTTGGATCAGTGTTTCAGGCTAATAATTATTGTTTATAAAAATAATTGTTAACAATTATAGAGCTTAAAGTTCACCAAAACTAAAAAAAATAAAGAAAAAAATCGAAAAATAAAAATCTCCATACTAATCTAAAAACAGAATACGCACGTGACGTCAGATGTTCCAAATACAATGGTACCAACATAAAGAGGTGTTTTTATGAGTGTTAGCTAATCTATAAGAATACATATTTTTAAAGCCATTATGTTTTTAACCGGAGTTCCTTATTGTTCAATAAGAGAAACTCGAAGAAAGCTGGGTAGTGAGTAGTAACTGATCACTTTTGTTTCAATTATAATATGGTTAGTCACTTAATATTTGATCTTCCGTGACGAGCGATTTTTCCAAATATTAATATAAAAAACAGTTTTTAAACCTGTTTGTAAACCTTGATTTTCTACGACTCAACAGTTATAGTAACCTTGGCAGTCTTTAGATAAAATCAAAGCTAAAAAAATATTGACATGTGATTATTTGATGTAATACCCATATGTAAATAGACTCAATTATTGGATTTTTGAGTGGCAGTTCTGTGCGTAAGCGTTTACCAATATTAAATTATGTAATTTCATTTATTTTAGCGTCAGAAACCGAGTCACGATTATAAGTCTGCGCATTTAGAATTTCCACGTATTCAAAACTTCGCCTGAAAACTTAAAGTTTTTTTTTGCACTTCAAAAAATAATACGTAATTTTTAAAGATAATCTCTATTCAAATGCCAAATGAAAGGTGAAAAAATCATAAAATATGTTTCGAAAATTATAAGCAAGACGTGTGGTTCTGTTATTTAACATGGTTATGAAAAAAAATCACAGCGTTTCTTTAAATGCTACTAAAGTCAGTAGTCTTGAGATTTTTTCTCTATTCCAAATATGTTGTGTTTTATTGAAGAATTTAAAAAACGAAAGATTGTAAAGCGTTATTTATATTAGCGCGCTCCCTCTCTCTTTCGTAATAACGTATCTTCTTTTCAAACAATGTTCTTGGAAATTAAACATATTTCAATCGCAGTGTTTTTTTTATTAATTTTATGATATGTTTAAATGTATACGCGAGATGTATGTATGCCTGGTGTTTTCTCTTTGGCAATTTAATTTATATAGCTGTGGACATCACGCCCATCTTAATTTTATTTATAAAAATGTTGTTCAAACAACTGTAAACAAAGTAAACACATTACCGATAAAACAAATCCAAATTGAATGTAAAATAAAATTTTTTCGGTGTACACATTATTTCTAATTGATTTCTTTTATCAAACGAAGGTATTCATGTTACAACCTAAGCCAGGTTAACGGTCAGCACCCGAAAATACACACTTTGCAGGTTGCTAACTCAACAAATGCTACAAATGATTTATCTGTAAATTCTACATGGGTAATTAGGAAGTGTATAAGGTTTCAAAAGACTACAATCTCTTAAATTATTGGAATCGCATGTAAAACGTTCCAAATTGCTTGCAATGGTTTTCAATCTTCTCCTGTTCTTACACATTTTGGGATGTTTTCATACACTATAAAGATTACCGTATGGCATCTTTTGTCAAACAATATACGCAGTGAGGATAATGCAAAAGATATGGAGTGACAGAGGCACCACCAAGATGCGACTCGTCCGGGCGCTGATTTTCCCCATATTCTTTATGGTGTGGAAACATGGACATTCAAAGTCAGCGAAAGAAAGTGGATAGACGCCCCTGAAATGTGGTGCTGGAGGAAAATGCTCAGGATTCTATGGACAGCCAGGTGCACAAATACGTTAATTCTGGAAGAGCTTGGCATCAACAATAGGCTACCAACTGTCTGTCTACAGCATATCCTCAGATTCTTTGGACATACTGCTCGCCAAACCGAGAACTCTAACCTCGAGAAGATTACTGGGAAAGTGGAAGGCAGAATAAGCAAAGGAAGGTCACTGATGCGTTGGAGTGACCAAATTTCGCAAGTGTCCGGAACGTGCTGGTGTTCGCAGCTGTCCACGCAACGCAGGATCGCGAGAAGTAGAGGAGGCTTGTACACGAGGGAGATTCGACTCAAGTAGAAGGAAGATTACGGTTGGAGGATTTTTGTCCTTTAATGCCTTATACATTTTTCTAACTGCCCGCATAGAATTTACCGATTAATTATTTGTGGTATTACTTGAGTTAGAAACCTGCAAAGTGATGTTAAGAGCCAGTTTTGAGTGCTGGCCCTTAAGCCAACAGCTAATGGTTGTAATAAATTCATTTAATGAGCATCATTTGTCAACAAATAGAGAAAAATATAATAAATTGTAGAGATCTTATCTCCCGCCTGACAAGTCATGTAGAACATTTGTGACACTTGAACCGGATTTATAATATTACATTACATATTTATACTCGTATATCAATAACGATGACATTAATATTATAATGATCACGGAGATGTATGAATTAATGTGATTATTTATTAAATGCCAACTGGCGATTAATTTGAATTGTTATCTCAGTTTGCAGCAAGCAAGAAGAGGTTCCAGAAGAAACTAACATATTCTGTATCCCCAATAAAACGGCTCTCTCGGTTATGAAATATGATCAGGGCCCGAAAAGCCTTTCTCCAGCTACCCTGAACGGTGCGATCCCGAAGGCGACTGAAGGAACTAAATACCTAAGACGTCTAATTACCAGTAATTTGATGAATGATGACGATATTGATATCAAAGTCGAGCTCTCAGCGTAAAAGCGCACGAGTACTCGCTCAGCTAATGTTCCCCCACATAATTAATTTTGCATATCCTGTCCATTGTCTCGCTGAATTAAATCAAACCGCCGTTGTTGATTGCCACTTAGCGGTAATAATCTTCGGACTAATCCACAAATAACATTTCCACGAGATTTTATTTCATTTCATTTAGATGATAATTGAATGCAAACGGTTTGATAGATGTAACAGCATTTTACGCGGCTGAAAGAAACATGAAATTTACATTATTTTTTCTTTAGTTTAATTATTTACCATTAATTTCCTTTCTATTAATTTGTATTAATTTTCATCGACTTCTATTAATTTCTATAAATTTTCCTTAATTTCTATTAAATTACATAAATTCCCATATTTTTTTATTAATTTCTATTAATTTTGATTAATTTATATTTATTTCCATTATTTTTAATTATTTTCCCTTAACTTCTATTATTTCATTTTAATTTATATTAAGTTCCACTCATTTTTATTAATATCCATTAATTAATATTAATTTCCAAAACAATACCATAATTTTCAATTCTTTCCCCACCTTCCTCTTTCCCTTATCCTTCCCCTTCTCCTTCCCCCCCCCCCACTACCTTAAGCCTCACAAAATTCCTCAATTGGGAATGCCATAGTCTCACTGGCTATAGACGGTTGAGAGCAGTTGGGACTCTTGTGCGGTTTTCACAAAAAAATAAAAATAAAATTTCCGTTAACTTAATTAAATTTTGCCTACACTGTTAAAAAAAGGTAAAATATGGTACAGAACTTACAGTAAATTGCGCTTACTGCAAATGGAGCTATACTCGTACACGATCAAACCGAAATGTTAACTTGTAAAATAAGTTGACTAATAAACAATAACCGCCCGAGGGACATTTTTCAAAATTCACTTTTCATGAAATTAAAAAAAAAATTAAATAAAAAAATTTAATTCAATAAATTTTGACATTTTAAGGTGAGGTATTAATATAAAAAAATAGAAATATATTATAGAATATTTTTCGTAGTCCTCTTCACTAGGAGATCCTGAGCTGAGGCGAAATGGCTTCACTAGGAGATCCTGTGCTGAGGCGAAATGGCTTCACTAGGAGATCCTGTGCTGAGGCGAAATGGCTTCACTAGGAGATCCTGTGCTGAGGCGAAATGGCTTCACTAGGAGATCCTGTGCTGAGGCGAAATGGCTTCACTAGGAGATCCTGTGCTGAGGCGAAATGGCTTCACTAGGAGATCCTGTGCTGAGGCGAAATGGTTTTTCATTAAAGCGGTTTCAGCGACTTCTCTATTTCAACTTAAAGGTTTGGGTAGGGTATTTCCAGTAAGTTCTATGACGTTGTTTTAAGAATACTAGTCAGTTCTTCTTCTGTTAAACACTAATTAATTTTTGCTGCACTTAATGCAATTATTGATTGAATTACTTTGTTTGGTACTAAGTGGGAGTTTGTTGTATAATTTTACAGCTAAAACTTCAGAGCTTGTTTGTCCAAAAGTAGTATTACACTTAGGTACATTTAGGTTGTCTAGTTGCTTTGCTCTGGTATTATGATTAAGAGGAGTGATAGCCATTTTGTCCCTTTTGAGATGATGAACCAGAATATTTTTGGCAAAGATTTATAGATTTCCATTGTTGACGTCCTTATGGAGACCTTTAAAATGGTATTTATGGTGCGTTTCTGAGTTGAATTTAGTGGTTTCATGTAATTTGATGCAGCTGAGCCCCATCCCAAAATTCCATATTCCAAATGAGAGTGACGTAAAGCATAATATCCTCTATTTAGATCCTCGATTGACAACATATTTCGTATTTTTTTGAAGAAGTATATTATTTTTAATAGATTTTTTGAAGTTCCGTTAATGTGTAAATCCCGGGGGAGTTTATCGTCAATTAAGATCCCAAGATATTTAGTACTTTTAGCTTTGGTTATATGCGGGCAAGTGAAATGAGGTAAATTGTCTTGACATTCGTGTAATTTAAACGTATGCTCATTGATTGGTTGGCTTCTTTGATTTACAGAGAATGTTAAATATTTAGTTTTACTCACATTTAACGTACCTAAGCGAGTTCTTTTCAATAAAAAATCTAATTTCGATCACATAATGCGTACGAATACACTTGACGCATAATACTTTGACTCAATGCTCACGGAACTAAAGAAACAACTTATTAAATGCCACCAATCTCCGTCGTAATTTTATCTATCTTATTTTATCCTCTTTTAATGTTTGTCTTATAATTCTCACTTTTTATATGAATATTTGCGTGGAGTGCTTTAATTTATAAAAAAATATCAAGAATATGACGTAAATGCAACTAATCTCATATTTATATTCCACAATGTAATATTTTTCATATACTTGCGCTCATGGTTTTAAAATATACATATTTTGATAATTTTTTAATATAATAAGTAGGAATAACTTTAATCATTGAAAAAAATAATATTAACAAACATAAATGAAAGATCTAAGCGTCCCTTTCTTAATCTTGCTCATTACGCTTACATCAGCCTTGCATTCTTTACGAATTTCAATATTTTTCACACGATCATACATGGTTTTACCACACATTCGTCTCAGAGATCTCATTTCCACAGCATTCAGTCTACTTTCATCCTTCCTCTGCCAGTTCCACGCCTCACTGCCATACATCAGAGTTGGTATCAGCACTCCATTGTGGACTGCTAGCTTCGCTTCTTTGGACAACTTTTTGTTTGCGCCAGCCGCGTTCAGTCCTCCGTTAATGGAGTTTCCTGCATTCACCCTTCTTTCAATATCCCTATCAGTCTTTCCATCTCTCGTGAACATACTTCCCAAATATACAAACTCATCGACCTGCTCCAAGTATTCGTCATTCACAACTATATTGCACACTGTTTTCGCAATCTCTCTTTCAAACACCATGACTTTAGACTTACTTACATTCATCATTAGCTCGTTCTTCATGCATACTTCATTCATCCTAGATACTAGGGACTGTAGATCTTCCACATGTGGAGCATGGGCTTTGGGCATGTGGAGCGAATGAACGAAGAAAGGAGTGTAAGAAGAATGTATGACGCGAATGTGAATGGAAGAAGAAGCCGAGGACGTCCGAGGAAGACATGGCATGATCAAGTGAATCAAATACTTGAGTCGGGCCATGTCAGAAGTCGGAATAATAGAAGAGAATGTATGAGACGATATATGAATGTGAATGAAGCAAGAGGTGTATGCCAAGATCGAGTTGTTTGGCGGTCCGTCCTCTCTGCCTACCCCTGCGGGGAAACGGCGTGATGGTTAGTTAGTTAGTTAAATGAAAGATGAAACCGGACAAAAGGACAGAAAGTAAAAATATTTCAATCGCATCTGGGACTCGAACCCAGGTCCTCTGCCTATCCGGGGCAACGCTCAACCGACTTAGCTAATGAGACAAGTTCAATTTCTGTCATCTTCATCGATATCATATCTCAAATTCAAGATTTGTGAATATTACTTTCCATTTTTAATCTCATATTATTGGCAGCTATTTTTATGATGTTTACAAAGTTCTACCCGAACTCAATTGCAAACTTAAACAGTGTCTCGGATTTACATCCGACTTTTTTTATTTATATGAGACATCTATTGACTTTTTTATAAAAGTCTAAAGAATTCAATTTTTAATTATTAATTATTTTTATTGAGATTTAAAAACCTCACTGTAATGTTTAATCATTGAAGAAAATAATATTAACAAACCTAAATGAAAGATGAAACCGGACAAAAGGACGGAAACTAAAAATATTTCAGTCGCATCTGGGACTCGAAACCAGTTTTTGTTTTGTTTTTTTTTTGTTTAAAATGAGGTTTTTAAATCTCAATAAAAATAATTAATAATTAAAAAAAGAATAACTTTGTTTAAGAAACCACAACAAACTACATGTACCAAAAATACACAACAAAATATGGACCAAAATCTTTAGAACACATAGCTGACACACAATACAATAAATTACCCAACGATATTAAAAATGCCAGCCAATGTGAAAGGTCTCAAAGTAAGATGCTTAAACTCTATTCTTTGAAAGAATACCTTAAGGATTAATGCTGTGATGTGTCTCTGTAATAAGTATAACTATACGAGTATAATGTACCAGTGATGTGTTTCTTTATAATAAGTGTCTCTGTACACTTATATTATAATGTACCAGTGATATGTCTTTATTACAAATGCAAATTATGTGTTGTAAATGTTGTGTACTGTGAATGTTAATTATGTATCTTAAATATTAAGTATGTTTGTTTCTAAGAACTGTACTGCAGGTTCTGCATGTGATCCCACAGTGAGTTTCTTAACTCTTGGGAATACAATGCATAATGCATTATATACATCTGATGAGGGAAGCTTTGCTTGAAAATAAAGTAATTCTTAATAAAGAGAATAATAATTTCGAAGAAATTTATTTTGTATATCGTGTCTTATTAGGTAAATTCACAGGAGGAAACCAAAATTGGTCATATTTTTGGTATAAAACTCAAAACATGAACAAAATTTAAAAAATGTTAAATTTCGAAAATCAATAAACAAAGGATTATGTATTTATTGAAAACCGAATGTCTCTTTTATAAAATGTTTACATTAAAAGATGTACAGTCGACATACAGTTCCTCTTCTCCATCTCCTGCAGCTTCACAACATACACCAATCTGGGATGCCAAAGTCACAGTGATATTCGCAGAATTAAAAAAAAAACACGATAAATCCCCGCATACAGAAAGGATGAACCGACTAACATTCTGTAGTGGCTAACACTCATTGCTTCATTCACATTTATACATTGTACAATTCCAACTTTATTTATTTATATCTATATATAATACACCACCATTTTATATGAAATGTTTTTTTTAAAGTATAATATTCAAATAAATATTATTAATATTCAAATATATTATATATATAGATAGCTATCTCTTGAATTTTTATTCATATTATTATTAATTATAAAAATTATTTATTTTTAAATTTATTATTTAAATTTGTTATTCAATGTTCCATAATAATTTATTATTAATTTATGATTAATTACTTACCTGATTTAATTATGTTTTGTTAAAAATTTGTCTATTCTTACATTATTCTGTTCTATGTTTATCATTTGTCTATTCTTACATTATTCTGTTCTATGTTTATCATTTGTCTATTCTTACATTATTCTGTTCTATGTTTATCATTTGTCAATTCTTACATTATTGTGTTCTATGTTTATCATTTGTCTATTCTTACATTATTCTGTTCTATGTTTATCATTTGTCTATTCTTACATTATTGTGTTCTATGTTTATCATTTGTCTATTCTTACATTATTCTGTTCTATGTTTATCATTTGTCTATTCTTACATTATTCTGTACTCTGTTTATCATTTGTCAATTCTTACATTATTGTGTTCTATGTTTATCATTTGTCTATTCTTACATTATTGTCTTCTATATTTAAATTTGTCTATTCTTACATTATTGTGTTCTATGTTTATCATTTGTCTATTCTTACATTATTCTGTACTATGTTTATCATTTGTCTATTCTTACATTATTGTGTTCTATGTTTATCATTTGTCTATTCTTACATTATTGTCTTCTATGTTTAAATTTGTCTATTCTTACATTATTGTGTTCTATGTTTATCATTTGTCTATTCTTACATTATTATTTTTTAGTATTCTGAATGTCCTGATGAGGTTGTTGATATGCACATATTAATAGAGCGGTGATTGCAAAGTAATTATTAATTCATTTAATAATAAAGGCGCTTTGTATCGTGTTTTATAATGTGGAGATTAAAGTATCTTTTAAGAAGTGATTCTGTGAATGGAGTGTTATATGTGTCGTGACCACCTCACTAGGAGAACCTGTGCGGAGGTGTTCACGTGGATGTGTTAAATGTGGTACAAGTATTGATCTATTGATTAGTTTTCTTTTAATCTTTTAGTTGTGCTATATAAATGTGAATTAAGTGTGGAATTTGAAAAGAAATACTTTTAGTTTTGTTTTTATTACAGTAATCAAAAATCAATTAAGCGATAGTCATTTAGAAAATCATTTAAAAAATAATAAACATGTAATTATAGATACGAGTACTTTCGATAAGCACGACTAACTTTCAAAATATATATTTTTTAATAAGTTTAAAGCGGAGTTTTTTAAAAACGTTAATTTGGAATATTTAACATTTAAGTAAATCGTATAGAAACCTTACAACCGAATGAGTCAGTGTTCCCTATTCTTGATATTTCACAAGTATTTTACTACGACGTGGTTGTGATGTTAATATTTAATATTTACTGATAAAATTATCACGTTTAAAATTATATATTTGAAAAAGCATGTTGATATAAATCTGCAAACCTAATAAAAGTGAATCACTTATATGGAATTTGACCAACATAACATTTTTTCACATGACAATGGTATCCTCAATAAGGAACTCCAGTGAAAAATATTATGACTTCAAAAATATGTATTCAAATAGATCAGAAAGCGCCGATTCTAAATATACTTTTAATATATATTATTATGCGTAGAATTTATAAATCGTTATTTAAAAGTGAATTAATAATAATTTTATCAAAACACCTTTTTATATTGGCACCATTGAATTTGGACCATCTGACGTCACTTGTGTATCCTGTTTTTTGGATTAGTATGGAGATTTTTATTTTTCGATTTTGTTTGGTATTTTTTTTTAGCTTTGGTGAAATTTAATCTTAATTTGGGTGACTTCAAGCTCCATAATGTTGTCCAATAAAAAAACTATTATTAATAACAGGAATATTTATGAGTATTCATGAACAATTGTCAATATGGATATTTTAATAATGTTAATTCTCAATACTATTATTAAAATTTGAGTTGTACTTTCTAAAAAGATACATAATTTTAATGCTAATATTTAGTTACGGCTTACTATGAATATAATATAAAATGATGTACGGTAAAGCTCATCCTTGTTTTGACACTTGCCATTCTAATCTCAAAACCGAACGGCCATAGATTCTGAGAATTTTCGCGGCCTTTGAAAAATTGAAACTTTTAAAATTATTTTAACTATGAAAACTAACTTCGGAAAAAAAATATACTGGTATTTAAGTTTGAATTTAATTATTGATAAACCACCCCTTTCCCCCTCACAAAACTCCCCGGTAAACAAAATTTAACTAAATACAAATTACGCAATTTTCTCAATATAATCAAACAAAAAACGATAAATCATTCTGCTCGTCAAAGATATTAAAAAAATAAATACGTAAACGATTTAAAAATATACAATAAAATACGAAAACCGTGATCGATTATTAAAAAAAAAGAAAAAAAAATTAGGATGTAAATATTTTTAAGGTACATATATTTTATATTTTTGCAGAAAGCAGTCACTTTGTGGTTTACATATTAATGTAATAAAACAATTGCTTTGTTTTCGAAATTTTATGACAATTGAGTAAGCCATGACAATTTGTTTTTTAAACTTTAAATAAATAATTTGGTAGGGATAAATTATTGTGTGAATTAGGTGTGTACATCTAATGACATTTATACTTTAACGTTCCTTGACGAAATAATAAAAAAAAATATTCCCAGAATTTAATGAAAAAGAATTTTCCCAGGAGCAAAATAGTATTTTTATTATTTTAAAAAAATAATGAAACCAAAAATTAAAATAATTAATTAGGTACTTACGTAGTCCATCTTCCGCAATAGAAACCGCCAAAAGCACAGCCACAAAAACAAGATGCAAATTCGACATTCTAAATACAAATTCAAAAACGTAAGAAAAATTATATTTCGAATATAAAATTTATGTGTGATGTCCAAGTCAAGAGCTGCTTTCGCGACAGAAACTCAGTGACGATTGGCAGAGCTGGGACATCTGGTGCACAGGTGAACTTGGTTCGCTGCGAGAGAGGGGGTTGCCTGTACTCCTGACTGGGTCGAGTTACTGAATCGTCGTATGGCGGTATGTTTTATGTCCGAATAACTTAGAATTACTGATTTACTGAATCCACGCATTCGAAATATTGGATTGCATTTTTAATAATATTATTGAATCACTTTTAAACCACTGTTTTTTGTGAAGAATCACTCTAATGGTATCTTACAATGTATGCATTTACTAAGTTTATCAGATCTTGTTTAATTGTGGCCATTACAATTTTATTATTTCACTATGTCTAGGTATTTTAAATAGTAGCTTATTTAGACCCAGCTTTTCGCAATCGTCTGGAGCCAGTGAGACCATGGCATCTTCAATTGGGGTATGTTGTGAGGCTGAAGGTGTTAAGGATGGGTATTAGGGAATGGGGAAGAGGAAGGTGGGGAAGTTCCTGGCTATTCAGAACTGATCACCAAATATGGCTAAAGCAATTTCAAGCAACGTTTCGATTCTGAGTGGTGGTCTTTCACCAGGGCGATACTGCCAGTATCTACTACTCTGGAACGTGTCGCAATTATTTATTATTAATTTTTAAATGAATAAATTGTGATATAACACAATTTAAATAAATAAAATTTACTTGCGCATGCCGGGTTTTGAACATGCAACCTCCGGATTCGTAGCCAAGGATCGTAAACACTCAACCACGATATCGACAGAACAACGCTCAATTATATATAGAGTGTACCAGCACGTACCCAACTAACTTTAACCAGCGATTCCTGAGCTTATTGGGTTGGGGAAGGGTGTTGGGCGATTACTCAGCTAAGAGTCTAGTGACTACATGTTTGATTTTGAAAAAAAAAATCACCGGGGACCAAAATGCAATCCGCATTTTTCGCTCCAAATTTGCTCAGAAATCATTTGTTAAAGTTTGTCGGATACGTCCTGGTACACCCTGTATAAATAACACCAGTGCAATTTCCTCTTCATGTATACAGCAGATGAAGACACTTTAAACGAGCTATTGTTCGCGGGTTCATCATTCTATGTTAGTGGTATTAATATTCAGCTAAGGCATGTTATCTCTGTAAAGAAACTGAGATTAAATCAGTCTGTCAATACTCGAAGTAATGAAGGAAAATTGGAATAAACGCGCTACAATACAGAAACGGGGAAAAGCTTGGTCACGAAAATAACACATTTTCCCTCCCTTTTACAGAATTTCGTATAGAAAAAGAAAATTAGGCAGAGGAAGAAGAGGGGGAGTAAGAGAATCGGGGAGATCTGCCTCTCTATTAAGATATAATTACTAAACATAGCTAAAGTCATTTAAAGCAGCGTTTCGATACCTAATATTTTTATTTTATTTTTTTAATCCAGCAGGACTGGGTGGATAGTGAAAACCTAATCTGCCATATTCTATAAAATATATGCAAATATAAATAGAAAAATGAATATAATAAAATGTAAAATAATAATACTAAACTATTTAAAAAGAAGATGAGCAAAAAATAACCAACCAAAAAGTTACGAAATGATAATAACATAAAAACAAAAGATGTACTATATATAAACTATGTGTTTAAAGTACACAAACGAGGAAAAATGATTATTTTTTACGACAAATGCATAGTTAAATTGAGACAGGTGACCATGAAAAATAGTAGGTGGCATTTCTATGAAATTCATTTACGTCAAAAAGAATTAAAACAACTGCCGAGAAATTCCTCTCACAATTTGCACGCTGCGCGATTATTTTAGTCCTTGCTTTTAAGTTCAAGAAGAGAAGTTAAGCTACTCTTCAACGAAAACAAACAAAGCCTTCAAATTCGAAATGCTTTAATCACGTATCTTATGGTACTGCTACACGATCGCCCAAACTTCCAACTCTTACCGTTTGGGCGATCGTGTAGGGGAGTACGTAGTTACGCGTTGGGCCAAAGTTAGCTCGAGTTCGGCGAGTTGGCCCGTGATCGCTCAGGTGGCGAACTAGTTGGCCCAACCTTCGAACTAGTTCCCCTAACTCCATCTATATATCGGCCAATCAGTATGCGTCTGGCAAGCAATCGTGCCGTCGTATATGAAGATTAAAATGACCGAAATTTGTTTAGATTGAGGAAAAAATACTTAAATATACACCAACCCCCCCAAAAATGACCAATAAATGGATTATGCGTATTATGCATATGCGTAAATAATTATCATAATTGGATAATTTGTATACCGCCATTTTTTGTGAAAAATCACCTCAAGGGTGAAATACAAATAATCCGATGTCAAATCGATATCGCTTTTTGGTTTTTTTAAACTACTTATTGCTTTGTTTTTATATACGCTGTTAATGGACGGTTGGTATTTATTATTTGGTTTTAAATAAACTGTTAATGGACGGTTGGTATTTATTATTCGTATTTAAATAAACGGTTGCTATTTATTCTTTCTTATATCTTTGTTTTTTTTAAGCTTCGTCTCTTGTGTACATTATAAATTAAAAAAAAAACAAATATTACTTTTTTTTTAAATGTTTCATAATTGTAATAAACCGGTTCTTAGTAACGGTTAACATTTAAATTTAAGTAAGATTTCAAATGAAAAATTATTGCTTAGGAATATAAAATGAGGGTGTAAAAAAATACACAGAAAATAAAAAAGGGTCCAAAACCGACGATGAAAATCTGTAAAATAGAAAGGAAAAAAAGATTAGTACAATTTTTTGCATGACAATTTTTTTAGTTAACATCTTTTGAAATTTAGTTCACATTTTTATATTAAACTCGGTAACATGTTGTAAATTTATGATAAATAGGTTTTTCACATAAGGTTCTTTGATCGTAGAAATGAGATCTCTGAGACGAATGTGTGGTAAAACCATGTATGATCGTGTGAAAAATATTGAAATTCGTAAAGAATGCCAGGCTGATGAGTAAGATTAAAAAAGGGACGCTTAGATGGTTTGGAAATGTGGAGCAAATGAACGAAGAAAGGAGTGTAAGAAGAACGTATGACGCGAATGGGAATGGAAGAAGAAACCGGGGACGCCCGAGGAAGAAATGGCACGATCAAGTGAATCAAATACTTGAGTCGGGCCATATCAGAAGTCGGAATAATAGAAGAGAATGTATGAGACGATGTATGAATGTGAATGAAGCAAGAAGTGTATGCCAAGATCGAGTTGTTTGGCGTTCAGTCCTCTCTGCCTACCCCTTCGGGGAAACGGAGTGATGGTTAGTAAGTTAGTTAGTTCTTTGACCATATTTATTTAAGTATCTGGGAATTACAAGTCCATGGTTTGCAGTTCCGTGTTATGAGCATGTACCACTATTTTGTAATATTCAGATTGACTTCTATGCTGACTTACAATTTTATGCCACAATATAGCACGAACAGATAATACGTTTACATAATCGTATAGTGGTGATTATGTTTTTGTTTATATTTATGAAATTCCTGCCGAGTTCTTTTATTGTCTTCCGATGTTCCGATGTATAGTTGGCATCCACCATCTTCGTTTCCGATATTTTTTTTATTTATTCTTCTACATAATAATTGTAGACACTGGCAAGATGCAGCCACTTCAATCACTTCGACTTCTTCCATGATAATGAAAGTTTGTAGTTCGGAGTTGGAGCGTTGGACGATCGTGTGGCAGCAGCATTACAAGTACTACACTGAAGAGTTTAACGGACGTCAGTATACTGTGAGCGTATCGGTGCCAGAAGTAAACATCATGAATTATTCTTTACTTCCAGTGAAATTGATCAAAACATTTTAAAGGTAAAATTCTTTCTTGGGCAGATAGTAAATTTAACAGTACAAGGAGTAAATTGTTTTTAGGGGCAATTGGTGACATTAGTTTTTATCAAATTGTTCTAGAAGTTTATTTCTTTAGTGAAGCGCTAGTATTAGGTAAATGAAATCGATTTGATAATTTAAAAATAAATGTCCAAAGCAGTCCACAATGGAGTGCTGACAGCATCCCTCATGTGTGGCAGTGAGGCATGGAACCAGCAGTGAAAGGATGAAAGCAGATTGAAAGCTTTAGAAATGAGATCTCTGAGGCATATGACTTTGTATGACCGTGTCAAAAATGAGGATATGCGGAAAGAAAGCAAGACTGATGTTAACGTTCATGGTTGATGTTGGCTTCATGAGAACGGGTCGTTTTTGTATAAATCGACTCGTATGCGGATCGAGCTATCGGAATCTGTCTTTCCTCCAGCATTTAATCCTCTTCAAGGCCCGCATTAACAAATACCTTTCCACAGCCCCCTCCTTAACCCGCCTCGAAACGTTGCCCAACCGGGAAGCGATATAGTGACCCTGTACGTGCACTGTGCATACAGGGGCGCTCTTGCGAGGTGTCACATAAACAAAAAACGTAATGGTTAGTATTAAGTAAATAACGCTTAGATGGTTTGGGCATGTACAGCGGATGAATGAAGAAAGCCGAATATATGACGCGAATGCGAATGATAGAACTAGTTGGGGACGCCTGAGGAAGACATGGCACGATCAAATGAATCAAATACTCGAGTCAGGTCATGCCAAGAGTCAGAATAACAGAAGAGTATGTATGAGACGATGTATGAATGTGAATGAAGCGAGGAGTGTTTGTCAATACAGAGTTGTGTGGCAATCTATCCTCTCTGCCCACCCCTGCTTGGAAACCCCCGCTACTAATTGTTGTGTTATAGTTGGTGGCCACTGTCTTTTTCTGAAAAATATTAACAAGAACCTTTGGAAAAGTAATTAAAAAAACCCTCGGCCACCTTGTAATACATATTAATAATATTGGGATGATTTGTATAGCGCCGTTATTGTGAAAAATCACTATCAAAGGCGATGCACATTTTTTTTTCCAATGCTCTATCTTATCACTAACTATAGACAATCTATTATTATAACTTATGTCTAACAAATTGCATTCTCCGGTTCATCGATTTGTAATTCTAAAATGTACAATGCATTTGACCCATGAACGTGATGCCGCGTTAAAATATACATGCTATTAATTTGATGTACGAAGCAGATGATATCATACAGGATATATTCACCATATGTTGTTATATCTCAATATTCACATTCACAAATTCATCTTAAGGTTGTTCGATCAAATGAACTTCAATGCTATATAGACGATAGCCAAACACGAGTGTACGAGTATTTGTCGGTAGTTTTTCAAAGTCAGGTTAATAAATTAATTAATTAATTCTATTAGAAGGTTGAACGGAGGAAAGTTACCGAATATTGCTTACTGATTTTAGACAAATAGTCTTAACACTTTTGAATAAATTTTCCTCCAAGTGTCCCTGGACCACCTCTTGCATTTAGCTGACGTAGTGATTATTATAATGATTATCACCAGTGATGATGCATTCATTTTTGATGAAACAAATATTTAATTCTAGGTCATTTTACACGGTGGCATTATGTATTTAAAAAAATAATTTCATAGTGTTATGTTATTGGTAAAATAAATATTATTAATAATCAAATATTTAAAAAAAATAGATAACTTTAAAATTTATTTTCAAAATAATATCCATATTTAGAATAATATTATATGAACAATTTTCCCCCTGATTTTGTTTGTAAAAAAAATCTGATACGAATTTATTATTTAATATTTCATAATAATTTTTTTATGGTTTATTATTTTTGCATTATTTTTTTTTGTTATTTTCTAATTATTCCTTTTATCTTATTATTATTATTTATTTCTTTTAAATATTATTCTTATTTTATTACTTCTTTATTTACATGTTTATTGATTTATTTTTTATTTACATTATTATCGTTAATTTTTTATTTTTATTTTTTTGAACTTCTTTTTTTGTTATCATTTTGTTTGTTTATTTATTACTACTATTTTTTAATTTTTTTTTAACATTTTTAATTAATTATTATCCTACTTTCTTCACTTATTTGAATTTTTGTTCATGTTTCTAATTTGTCTATTCTTACGTTATTATTTGTCCTCACTTGTCATTACTTCTCAGTATACTGAGAATCCACTTATACATTTTGAAATTTACATATTTTTAAATGGTGGTTTAAACAAAATATTTCATATTTATTTGAATTTGATCTGTACTTACAGAAATTACTATTTAATTGGTAATTTGTGATGGAAAATGTGTTTTCCTGTTAGTTATGTACGATCAGTATTTGGTTTTTAGTTACATCTCTCCCCTTTACTAGTGGAGCGAATGAACAAATCTTTGGGGTTTCTAAAATGATTTGCCAATCATATTCAATAGGTGGAATATATGTTTTATTTTATTTATTAATAAATTAGTCGATGCCACAAATCCCAAAGACTTTAATATTATAAGTACAATTGACAGTTTAAACAATAGAAGTAATCAGTCGAGTCGAGGACACCGACCACTTTCGAGAACCGTTTTAAGGACCAGATGAGTCCCTCTATCGGTTCTCACGTTAAGACTACTTTTTGATACAAAAAACGAGGCTACTATTAAATGATTCTAAAAGCCCCCGACTATCCCTACACGGCAAAACATACCAAAACATGTATTTGTTCTCATCCAAAGCAGTTAGTTCCTGTTCTTGAAGCTAGTGGAGAGACTACATTTATAAACAGTAACATACATTAGAAGAGGACAATAGAATGGAAAAAAATCACTCACATTCTCATGGCAGCGTATAATACAAGAACAGAATACACAACTTCTGGCAAGCCACTGGTGGTCCCAATGAGAGTCAGCAAGCAGTGGGATGCGAGGGTGGTCCCCTCAAACCCTTCACACCATCCCCGGCGGCCCAGTGGCCAGAAGTGACTCCCACGAAGACGGTAGGATAGCGGACGAGACTTTTGAAGAACCCTGGGGATTATGTAACCCCCTCCAACTAACAGACTACAGGAGAATGGGAGATCAGGGTCAAAGGAAACCCCCCCTTTCAATGGTACCGCTAATTATAATCGATAGATTTATATTTCTAATCATGTTTATCTAATCGTTTTTTCAATTTCCATAAAAAGCATCAAAGTAAAGTCTGTAATCGATAGCTTTGTTGTCATTTCTTCTTGTTTTCCTTTATGCTGAAATCCTGCCAATCATCGTATTCCCTATTTCCGATGAAAGTCTTGTAATTATTAGGCTAAATTAAATTCTAGCTATCCTTATGAGCATTATAAGTCCTAATTGACTAGTTTTGCATAATGCCCGTTTGTATAAGACGTAGTTAACTATTTATTATTCTATTTATGTGTTGTTTTTGTCATAAAATGCTAAATAATTAATTTAGCGGATTTAAAAAATATCATATTACCTATTACGCATATGATAATAATGCAAGTAAATCACTCATTTAGTAGTCCATTATTAAGATTCACTGGGATTATAAATCGTTTTCATTAAAAAATCTTTTTTCTTTTGAATAATATGTTTCACGCAAAATTACACCTTGTCTTATTTTTAAAAGTGATTTTGGAAGCTGAAAACAATTGTACTAACCTCAAAGTTCTATTCAGAAATATTTCCACACATTTCATGACGCCAGCGAATAAAATTTGACATTTTATAGTGGAAAACGCAAGCACATTTATTGCTTTATGACTTTACACATTTTGTTTTTATTATTACAAGCTATGGATATTATAGTACATACATAATTTAAATAAAACAGCACCAGGACTGAGCATTACAAACACTCGCTTGCAGATGCGCAGATGTGGCGGATCTATTTAACTGTATGGAAGGTAAGTACAAGAAGGCTATACTATCATATCTTTTCAATCAATATTAATTTAACCTAAGTTTAATATATGTTTTATATGTACACATCTCTCTTACTTTTATATCCTTTCTGAACATTTTTCTTTATATACTCTCTGATGTCATTATACGACCTAATGCCACATTTAATAGTTACCTTTAAAAATTATTTGTACTCTATTCTTATGCTTGTAGTTAACTGTGACATGCAATTATTTATTTATTTATTTATTAACGCCCCAAAGGGCTTTTACATATTTTAACATTAAAATGATTATGTGTACATAACTTGTAAAAAATAACATGATGCATAGTTGGTATATAAGTGCAATATATTTAAATTATATATGACGGTATAATAATGTATAAGTGCATGCCACAGAGAAGTTACAAAGGGAAAGGTTTTTAATTTGTAGATACTACTTCTTTTTTTATAAAAATAGTAATAGCCTGATCTACATGATACATAATATACAAGTGCATCATATAATATAAAATCATTGTGTTTTTTATATTTCAGATGATGTAAAAATGTATGAAATTGCATAATACATAATATAATATGGTATATGATACATAGAAAGAAAAAAGAGGAACAAGTTTTTGGATTATAGATGAGTACAAAGATAATATATATAAAAAAATTAAATCTTATAATTGTTGAACATAAAAATATCGTTCAGGTATCTTTTAAACATGGGTAAACTTATATTAAATATATCTATAGCAGATGTGAATTTATTTCCAAGTGTATGTAGACGAGAAATGGGTGCATGCATTTGGTAGTTTGTCCCAGAATTATTGTTACAGAATAACATATTTTGCCGAGTTTGTCGATGAGGTACTTTGAAATTGATTAGTTGCAGGAGTTCACAACAGTCTAATAAGGAATAAATAATTTTAAATAAAAAAGTTAAGTCTGTTATTTTTCTTCTGTTTTCTAAAGTATGTATATTGAGTGTATTTAGCAAAAATGTATAGTTTTTGTGTTGTATTGGTATGTGTAGTTTGAAGTTAATAAAACGTAGTATGGGGACCACACTATTGAATTGTATTTTAATATGCTGCGCACTAGTGACAAATATACGATTTTTATAACTTCCAGCGAATCAAAGTCTTTGATAGTTCTAATTATAAATCCCAGTGTCTTCATACCTTTATTAGTTATTTGTTGTATGTGATTTAGAAAATTTAATTGTGTAGCAAACAAAACTCCGAGATCACTAATTTCGTTGACTTTTTCCAAGATTTTGTTATCTATAGCGTAGTTAAATGATAACGGGGTTTTGATTCGACAAAATGTCAGTGTCTTGTATTTATCAACGTTGAGAAATAAGTCATTAGCGATACACCAATTATGTAATTTATCGATGTTTAACTGTAAGATTATGCAGTCGCTAATATTGGATATTTCTTTGTATAGTTTAATATCATCGGCAAAAAGTAGAACTTCTACATCGTCGAAACAAGTTATGATGTCATTAATGAATATTAGGAATAGAATGGGACCGAGATGACTTCCTTGCGGCAGACCACTAGTTGCATTAAGTACCTTAGATTTTAAAGACTTAATTTTGACGAACAAAATTCTGTTAGATAAGTAACTTGAGAACCAATCCAACATGTTGCCTCTCAGTCCTAGTGCATATAATTTACTAAGTAATAATTTATGGGATACTTTATCGAAAGCTTTTGAAAAGTCTGTATAGATACTGTCAACTTGTTTTTTTATTTGTGAAGGATTCCGTAATATAGTTTTGGTAAAGTAATAGATTAGTAGTAGTTGATCTTCCACTGACGAACCCGTGTTGTTTTTTTATCAATTACTTTGAGTATTGATGGATAAATTAAGTCGAGAACAAGGGATTCAAAAAATTTTGGTACTGCTGATTGTATACATATAGGACGATAGTTTTTTTATGTCTGTGTCATCACCTTTTTTGAAAATTGGAAACAATTATTGTTTATAGTATATTTATAACTAAGTAACTAACTAACCATCACGCCGTTTCCCCGCAGGGGTAGGCAGAGAGGACGGACCGCCAGACAACTCGATCTTGGCATACACTTCTTGCTTCATTCACTTTCATACAACGTCTCATACATTCTCTTCTGTTATTCCGACTTCTAACATGGCCCGACTCAAGTATTTGATTCACTTGATCGTGCCACGTCTTCCTTGGACATCCCCGGCTTCTTTTTCCATTCACATTGGCGTCATATATTCTCCTTACACTCTTTTCTTCATTCATTCGCTCTACATGCCCAAACCATCTAAGCGTCCCTTTCTTAATCTTGCTCACTACGCTTACATCGGCCTTGCATTCTTTACGAATCTCAACATTTTTCACACGATCATACATGGTTTTACCACACATTCGTCTCAGAGATCTCATTTCTACAGCATTCAGCATTATATTTATGCCGTTGATAAAATAAATAAATAAAGTACTGTTCACAAAAAGTAATCATGCAAAGCTACCGTATGTCCGCTTGTCTGCAGTTCTGCCAGTTTTTATTAAATAAAAAAATATGATTCATAATTTTGTATCGAAAGACCAAATAAAACATCCATCAAATTGGGCGAGTCCATTTGTAAAGTTGGTGATTTCGGAATTTTTAATTTTAGAAGTTTGCATTGGGCGAAGCTAAGGTCATCAAATTGACTAGGAATAATATATACCATTTCTTCTTCTAGTTTCCTATGTTATCTTAGTCTTAATCTTCATGTTGCAAGCAACGAAACTGCGCTCATACCAGTCACGCAGATTACGAAGCCACGAAGTATGGCGTCTTCTTCTGCTATGTCCTCCACCAACCTTCTTTGGATTAGATGCAAATAGATAAATATCACACTTCAAATTAAAGCGTAAGGACATACTAAATGAAAAGTGTGTTAATTACCTTTGCCCTTTGAAATTCGACATATTTAATTTATATCGATACGAAAATACCTATTTATTATTAGATTCATTCAATAACCAGAGACTCAAGGCTATCATTTATACGCCTCAGTACCCGGAAACATTAGAACGCTGTTAATGTAGGTCCGTAAAGGGATTATGACATTTAACTTATAAAGTTATTCATGGTTATTAAGATTACTTTAGAGATTATTTAAAAAATTAAATTACGTTGAACCAGTATTATAATTGAGATTCAAAGTTACTGGTTATTTAGACACGTGTTTATTTTGCAAGAATTGAAAGAGGTGGGCTTGGGCGCGGAAATGAGTAATCTGAAAGTATGTTGCCTGTTGTATGCGGATGATGCGGTGCTGATTGCTAACAGTGTGGAAGATCTACAGTCCCTCGTATCTAGGATGAATGAAGTATGCATGAAAAACGAGCTAATGATGAATGTAAGTAAGTCTAAAGTCATGGTGTTTGAAAGAGAGATTGCGAAAACAGTGTGCAATATAGTTGTGAATGACGAATACTTGGAGCAGGTCGATGAGTTTGTATATTTGGGAAGTATGTTTACGAGAGATGGAAAGACTGATAGGGATATTGAAAGAAGAGTGAATGCAGGAAACTCCATTAACGGAGGACTGAACGCGATTGGCACTAACAAAAAGTTGTCCAAAGAAGCGAAGCTAGCAGTCCACAATGGAGTGCTGATACCAACCCTGATGTATGGCAGTGAGGCATGGAATTGGCAGAAGAAGGATGAAAGTAAACTGAATGCCGTAGAAATGAGATCTCTGAGACGAATGTGTGGTAAAACCATGTATGATCGTGTGAAAAATGTTGAAATTCGTAAAGAATGTAAGGCTGATGTAAGCGTAATGAGAAAGATTAAGAAAGGGACACTTAGATGGTTTGGGCATGTGGAGCGAATGAACGAAGAAAGGAGTGTAAGAAGAATGTATGACATGAATGTGAATGGAAGAAGAAGCCGGGGACGCCCGAGGAAGACATGGCACGATCAAGTGAATCAAATACTTGAGTCGGGCCATGTCAGAAGTCGGAATAATAGAAGAGAATGTATGAGACGATGTATGAATGTGAATGAAGCAAGAGGTGTATGCCAAGATCGAGTTGTTTGGCGGTCCGTCCTCTCTGCCTACCCCTGCGGGGAAACGGCGTGATGGTTAGTTAGTTAGTTAGTTAGTGTTTATTTCATTTTGAGAGGTTAAGCGAGTAAAAATACATATTGTTTTCTTTGGGCATTCGTCAGAATGACGAAATCTCAATGTTATAAATATGTGATAAAAGTAGCAGTTCGATGCATTAACTACATGGAAAATACGTTCACAGCTGATGTTGGCAGAATGAGATCGAGTCATTTCTACGCACACGGAACCATCTATCGCCAACCAAATTACTCGCTTCATAACTATACTTATAGTATTCTAATGCAACCTCAAACCGCAATAAAAACCAGATCCTCAACAAATAAAACACTGAATATCCCGATAACACATACCTTACTCGGGCAAAAACACTTTAGGTATTACGCAACCAAACTTTATAATTGCATGCCACCACTCGTAAACAACTACTAACTGTAAATATAATATCTACAAATAATCTCAAAAAATTTGTCACATCCTGGATCAAAAAACAAGGTATTCATATTATTCAAAACATGATAAAACCAAACCAAACATAACCCAATATATAAAATGCTATACTTACTTGATAGTCCATTCTCTACTTTCCCTACAATATAATATAATATTATCAAACTTAATCGATATCTTTAATTACATGTTTATTATTTTTTAAATGATTTGCCTAGTGTAACCAAAAGAAAAAAAAAAGTATTTCTTTTCAAATTCTATACTCAATTTACATTTATATAGCAAAACTAAAACATTAAAACAAAACTAATCAATACTTATACCACATTTAACACATCCACGTGAGCACCTCAGCACAGGTTCTCCTAGTGAGGTGGTCACGACACATATAACACTCCATTTACAGTATCACCTCTTCAAACCTACCTTACACTCCACATTATAAAACACCATACAAAGCACTTTTATTATACTAAAACATTTTATGTAAAATAGTATTGTAATAAATATATATATAAATATAAATTTAAATAAATTAATCGGAAATATTGTGATGTCAGCAATATAACACACACCCAAAACATCATCATAAAAAAAATTAAAAACATATATTTTTTTAAATGGGCGGATGTAGTGCCGCCTAGTGACAAATTCTATCAATCAACCCTTAGTGGGAAAATAAACACAGATTTTTTTGTACAGTAACTCCACACGGAAATAATTTCTCTCAAGGCCTATGTCATCTTTTGGGATGCTGTGTGGAGGGTCTTTTAGAAGATAGGAAGGAGTGAACTTATGTCTTGAAGAGACCCATGTTTTAGGAAGGAGAAAACACAGAGGCCGGAAGATCATTCCGTAACCGAGCTGTTGAACACAAGAACGAGTCGTAGAAGCGACCCGTTCTCATGTGACAAATGTCAACCGTGTGCAAATGTTGGGCGCGCGTTTTGCGTGTTTTTTATGCACCGGAGCAGAAGGGATCAATGACGCTAGTTCCTTACAGCACCTTCCATTAAAATACCGGTAGAACAAGGTTGCAATCCGTGTGTTAAGATAGAATAAGAATATTCCAGCATTCTCCGCATAGTGTGACTTTTCACACGTAATGCGTGAAAACAATTAAACAAATTTATTTGTACAATAAATATCACGTACGTATTTTTAAATTAGTGTCTGTGGTAGGAAAGGGATAAGGGAGGGAAGGGAAATGTGAAAGAATTCAAGTGGATGAGAATTAATCACAATCATTCTGATGGACAGAAGAAAAAACTCTTCACTTTAGCCTCGATGGGAGTGTGCTTTGAGGGAGCATTTCGTATGTCAGATATCTTTTTAGGGAAGATTTTCATTGTCTATTTAGTCCCCAACCCCAATAGTGAGTATGTAACCGTATAGAATTTACAGATAAATTATTTGTACTATTTCCCGAGTTAGCAACGTGCAAAGTGCATATTTTTCCGTCCTGAGCATCAATTAAACATGAAACATAAATTTTTACTCGCGATAAAAAAAATGTCTTGCTCTCTAACCATTGTTTATTTAGTAATAATGTAAGATCATTGGCTTTTATGATGCGATTAGGTAATTAAAAAAAGAACTCTTGACTTTACAACCTGACTGATGTTAAAGGACGTTCGCTTTATATGTTAAAAGAACATATAAAAACAAATTTTGTGGCGGAATCGTCAAGGTGAGGTTGGTCAAACAAAGTATTTCGACGTTAGGTCAAGCGCGAAACCTTGACCGTTATTTTTTAATTCAAGCTTCTGTGTAAATTTAATCGCTTTGTCGAATCTAGCGGCACTAATTGGAAGAAAGATTACTTTGATCGTTTAAACGTATTGAAATAATGACAGGTGCGTTTAGTACTCGACATTATTTTCTTGGAATCGTAAATGAAACAGTAAGTGTTAATTTGAGCGATAAATTCGATTTTAATTGGTTTTTTCAAAATGGGACGAGGAATTTTTTCATCGTCTCCTCAGAATGATAAAATTATTATTATGTATATCAACATTAATATAGATAATATTTTGATAATGTCAGTTGAGTAGGTGATTGACAGTTGAGGTGGTAATTGTGAAACGAACTAAATTGGTACATAATGGATTTCAAATATCTCAGCTGTATTTAAATAATAGTTTCTGAAATAATAATGTGGTTGGTTCCTACCCTAATTCCTATTTATTCAGTTCCTACTTTCCCTAACCGACACTATGAATGGTAGGACTGCAATAGGCAAAACCTACTAGATATTATTTTGATAATGGCAGTTGAGTCGGTGATTGACAGTTGAGGTGGTAATTGTGAAACGAACTAAATTGGTACATAATGGATTTCAAATATCTCAGCTCTATTTAAATAAAAGGTTCTGAAATAATAATGTGGTTGGTTCCTACCTTAATTCCTATTTATTCAGTTCCTACTTTCCCTAACCGACACTATGAATGGTAGGACTGCAATAGGCAAGACCTAGTAGATATTATTTTGATAATGGCAGTAGGTGATTCACAGTTGAGGTAGTAATTGTGAAACGAACTAAATTGGTACATAATGGATTTCAAATATCTCAGCTCTATTTAAATAATAGGTTCGGAAATAATAATGTGTTTGGTTCCTACCTTAATTCCTATTTATTCAGTTCCTACTTTCCCTAATCGACACTATGAATGGTAGGACTGTAATGTGAAAGTGAGTAATTTTTTTTGCTCTCGTTTGCCAGAAAAAAAATTACTTTCGTGGGAGCAGGTTCCTTCGTATGGAAATCATACGGTAAGTGCTTGTTTATCCTTGTTCCTTTTTGAAATTAATCTAGCTTATATTACAATCAACCAAAACCATCAACAATATCTCGTCGTTGTTTACAGTCCATGCATTCGGAGCTCAACAATTTTCACGTGGGACGTTTCGTTTGTTCAGATGCCGTTAGATGTTTCCCATTAGAACTAAAATCCAATATCTTTCATACCTTAATTTCACAGTGTCGCATAAGTACTGTTACATAACGCATATACCCTATAAATTACTAGCCACTCGTTAAGTTAGCACCCCTAGCGACAAAAATAGACATCACTCTCACGCGGCTTCCGGTTCCCCCACGCTCGCTGTAGCCGCCATTCTCTCCTCGCACCCGGCCTTGGACGCACCGGATTCATTCTTTCTCTGTGGACCCGGGCTTGTCAACATCCTCTCCGAGGTGCACCATCCATCATGGACTTGGCAATGGAATATTACCCGGACGCACGACCGACAACCATCATTCCCAACCGTGAGCTGTATCTTGATTATCCCCTTTACATTGTGTTGTAATTCCATTTCGAGCCACATTTAACAATGCCGTTCGTAGAGTTATTTCAGAGAGAATCTTAGATTACCCGTAACATTTTTGTAACATTTAGGTTAGCATGATCCCTTTGTGTAATCTTACTATGCCTGTGTCCTTTTATACCGAGTAAACAACTGATTACTGAAAGCATCTGAGAGTTTTAATTAATAAAGTCTCGAGTCACAATCCCCAATTATAAGACTGACTGTCGATTCACGATCCTGAAGAAGAGCTCTGAGGCCTGCCGATGACGAGCTAGTCGTAGGTCCCGAGCTGAGCTCCCTGGAAGAAAACCCCTCTCAGGGCACACACACACACACACACACACTGTCTCCCGCAGATTCACCTTCCCAACCTTCCTCCTTACCTTCTCCCGCATTCCCGCATTCCCGCTTTCCCCGCACAAATCCGTAAGTTAACACTGGCTTCCCAACGTCGGTGCTTTCTTTGGGAATTGGAAACAGACTCCATACATTGAACTTGCCGCAATTATGCTCGTTGCAAACATAGTTCCTGCTCATAGGATGCTTTCAGAATTGGTATAAATGTCTCTTATTGTATTATATCTTCTCCCTGTAAATTGTTCCCACAGCAATTTTTTCTAGAACCATTTCTAACCATGTTCATAAAACCGTTAAAAACGCGCCAGAATTGTTCTAGAAACAATTTCGAGACGTTGTCAAAAAACCGTTAAAAACGCGCCAAACATTCTAGAACATTTCATATCACGTGACGCAACAATCACATCGGGATCGTTCGACAAAGCGCGGCAGAATTCTGGAATATTCGGCGAATTCTTTTTCTCAACCAAAACTCGTCTGAAGTTCACTTGAACACTCTCCAGACGCAGCGCGTCGTAGCATTGTCAAGTTGGCAAAATCGAATCTATACCGACTTGCAAATTAACAGAATAGGCAACTTTACAGTCCCTCTTTTATTTTTCTCAAGTTGCCTAGATCAAGTCAGCTGATTTTTGACAGTTCCATAAACAAACAACTCACGCCGTCCCTTACGTTGCTATCGGCTTTGCAACAATTAAGTAATTTTCAATAAATAAGATCTCAAACACATCATTAAGTCCTCTTGTCCAGTAAACAACAGGTACAACTAATTTACAACAAGGATTACCTACTTCAATTTCCTCAAATAATTCTCGCAAATATGTAACATTGTGTTTACATATTGTATCGTGATACCTTATTAAGTGAATAAAAACCCTCTGACAGTGACTATAATAATAAAAAATAAGCCAAAGACAATTAAATCAAGTGGTACTTTAAATTTATAATTAAAAATATTACGCCAGTGTTTCTAAAAATAAACTTCAAAAATAAATTAATGACGAATTTTTATCTCTTTTCGAGTTTCTCTCTTAAAAAAAAAAATCAATAATCAAGGAAGTGATTGTCAATTACCGGTTCCCTAAATCTAATTACGGGCCTAGTGTCAATTAACCTCAAATTTCAACAAGTGTAAAGTGATTTTTGAAAATTACCATTTTCTAAACTAGAATCTTGGCAATTTTTTCAAGTTTTAAGTAAAAGTTACAAAAGTGAATAGTGAAATTTAAAATATCTTCCCCCTAAACAAATCCCTGGCCAATTTTTGTTAAATTTCAAACACTTAGAAAAATCAGAGGTTCTCAACTTTTTTTCTAAGTCTAAAAAAAAAATTTTTTTTTTTCTCTCTCCTTTTTTTAAAATTTTAATTTTCAAAATGGAATCCACACCTGCCTTGGGTATCATCGCCAACATTCACCAATCAAACAAGGACACAATTCTTCAAGCATTGCGCGACAGAAACCTGTCTCCACAAAACAAAACTAAGAAAGCTTTAATAAAATACGCACAGCTTTTCAACACAAAATACATCAAGGCCCAGCCCTTCAATTCCATACAGCCCGGTGAAGGAGAAATCATTCCTCAAGAATACAAGAATACCATCTCGGTCACAGAGGAATTAAATATAAACTACGACCAATTTCATCATAGTGGAAAGTCAACCACTCCACACTTACAAACCTCTGTCTTCCCTCGAAGATTACGTTTGGAAACTGGACTGAGAAGAATCTCAGATTCAGTATACGCTCCTTCTGACATTTATGTCAAATACAACATGAAGGACATCGTTAAAGCTGGAAATATGGAAACAGTAGAAACCATATCCCATGCTAACTCATCTATACCTTACTGGCAAAATCAACAATTGCCACATGTTGCGAATGTCGCAGAAACATTCACTATTTAACATGTAAGAAAACCTTACATTTTTGGAAAGTTACATTAGTGTCAGGTGTAATACTTTCCTCTTGTAACATAATTGTATATAATCAATCGTCTGTTTTGTTTTCAATCTCTGTTTTCATTCTTCATTTTCACTCTTGACGGACACCTTTTTTCCCTTTTTTGAAACTGTACACTTCAAAATAAGGAAATCACCTTTGTTGTCGGTAATTATTTCTGGGAAGCGCACCCAGAGGTGTTACTCTACCCTCTTACTTTAACAACGTTTCCGTCCCATCATGTCATGTGTAAATATTCAATTCATCTCTGTGTTTGTCTTTTCTTGTGCAACCTTTTGTCATTTTGTTTGTTCAAATATCTCACTCCTCGAGAGTACATACGTACAAAAGTCATTGACTTTTGTTACACACCCAATTACAGTAACCAAAACTCTGGTTAGGATTTTCAGTCAAATGCAAGTGTAAATTCCCGCTGTGGTATCAACATTCTGACTCAAAAATCACACCTGTTGAACGAAAGTTATAACGGGTAAATGTTTTGTTTTTTCAATTTTTCCAAAATTGAATGGCGCTCACACCCAAATTGCTCTTTTATTTCCCCATTTTTCAGAACTCGACACTGACACGTCAATTCTGAAAAACGTCATTGGCATAATGAACAATCTTAAGATCGGTTCCCCTCACTAATGACAATTACTTTGTATATCTATTGCCTTGTTATTCCAAGTATGTAAAACCTAAAGTGGTCTTGGATAAGCCATGGTAATATGTCCCTTGTTAGGTTCATGTCTTGTATTGTCCCTAATTCATTTTGTGCTGCGTAAACTTAGCCTTATAACTAAGTCATCACAGTAACTCTCTGGCAAAAGAGTAAGTAAAACCAATTCGGTCTCTTCTGCAAAATACCTTGCTCTGTGTAAGTAAATATTTTACCATCACTTTGCTCCCCTCGTTACAATTAGAGTTTTAAAACCATTTAGGTCTCTTTTGTACTTGTTCTTGTATTATTTAAAATGTACATTTTACGCCGTGTTAAGGACTGTTAATTCAATCATTAAATATATGGTATTAATGTTAACCTCGCCGTCTGTATTGAAATGGGTACCTTTTGAACGTAATTGTTGTATTACATGATACGTGTGAACGTTAAAATATCTACCATGATACGAGGAGTCGTCATAATTACTCTTGTTGTCAACTATGTTGACATTTAGGTAAATTTGTTTCATTAAATTGTCATAAATTCCTAATTTTTTTACCGTCTTTTCAATACTGGGCACCCTTGCAAATCGTTCAATTTTGCGCGATACGTGGAGACGTAATAAAACTCACCATGATACGTGGAGACGTAATAAAACTCACCATGATACGTGGAGACGTAATAAAACTCACCATGATACGTGAAGACGTTATAAAACTCACCGTGATTCGTGCGAACGACATAATATCTTTTGGCTTTTCTTGAAATAAAGTTTGCCACATTTGTTGTCTATCGAACTAAATGTTTGATATTTTGTGATACTTGTATTAAACTTGTAACTCGTTGTCTAGGAAACGATTAAGAAAACTCCTAGGTTTGTGAAATTTGAACAAGGGTCTGTCATTTTCCCACAAACGTGTAGAAGATTAAAACGACCCCTAGCCTTTCGCCTAATACACGCAAAATACTAGTTCTGTATAACTGTGTATTCTGTAATCATCATTCATTTGTACAAATGTAATGAGTCCAGAACCCTGTTGTTTACTTTCCTTCATTCTCCCCAAGAGATTGAACCTGGACTCTAGCCAGATCACAGCAGATTTCTGTACTCAATTTCCTTGTCACCCAAGTGAAATAAAATAATTCATGTATTTGGAAATTGTACGTTACGCTCTCAGCATAACGTCTGTCAAATAGGTCAAACCTCATCCATGAATTATTTTCTCAACTTCACCCTCAAAATGTCTTACCTTGATAGTAATATATTGTCACCGCCTCAGCGATTACATTGACCACAAAGGGTCAATTGCTTTCAAGTGAGATATTTGTAATTATGTACAAACCTCAGTTCTTGTATCAGTGGATATGTATTCAATGCTACTGCACTGAATGGACTATATATTGTCACCTTTGATGCTGAATACTGGTATTTGTATATAATTAAAGACTTTCAGCTCAGTTGTTTATTTCCTTTTTGTTCGTTCTCTCTCTCTCTGGAATTCTCTAAATGCGGTTAACCTACGTTCTTTTCTCTCTTACAACACACTTGTTTCTCTCCAAACTTTTGCATCATTGGTCTACCAGGCAGGTAAACTTCAAGAATTTTGTTTTAATAATAATTTCCCCCCTGGACTAAAAAGAAGCCCAGCAGCCTTCTTCATCATCAGCCCAGCAGCCTTCTTCATCATCAGCCCAGCAGCCTTCTTCATCATCAGCCCAGCAGCCTTCTTCATCACCAGCCTAGCAGAACTTCACCCCATCACCACAAACTGTCACGGAGGTTCATCTTCTTCAACCACAAACATAAAAACACCCGACCCTGCCTACCATAATCAAGCTGGAGTCGTACGTGTAGTTGCGAACCAAGTTGTCTCATAATACATAGACACTTTCAGAACGACCTTTTGGACATGTCAGTCCTAGGCCCGTTCCAGTTCATCAATAGCCAGCTGCCGTCTTTTGTCACGCTAGACATAGACTCATCATTGTCTTGCATACATTATCACTACCAAGACACGTTCCAGTTCATCAATAGCCAGCTGCCGTCTTTTCTCACGCTAGACATAGACTCATCATTGTCTTGCATACATTATCACTACCAAGACACGTTCCAGTTCATCAATAGCCAGCTGCCGTCTTTTGTCACGCTAGACATAGACTCATCATTGTCTTGCATACATTATCTCTACCAAGACACGTTCCAGTTCATCAATAGCCAGCTGTCGTCTTTTGTCACGCTAGACATGGACACAACCCTTACCTTGTACACCATAACTGTCAAGACTTACCAACATTGCCGCCGCGCAATATTCACCATATACAACCACTTCACCTTGGAACATCACCAACCATATTCCTGCCTCGCCACCTGGCATAAGGAATCCTCTCTGGCTCATCTCGCAAACCACAAACCATTTACTGCTGTTTATTTCTCCAAACCTCTGTGATGATAACTCTCCACCGAACTTTTGTTTTTACTTGACCCGAGTGTTATCTCGAAAGGGTCAGGTTACAGTGAGGTCATAACATAAAACCAGTGAATAACCCACGTCACACCACAACGCAAAACCACTCCGAAACTTAGCTTACAGACCAATGATAAACCATAGAGTCATTTTTTTTATTCTTGTTTCTATTCAACATAACCATGTATTTTTGTTTCTATTCAACATAACTATGTATTTTTGTTTCTATTCAACATAACCATGTATTTTTGTTTCTATTCAACATAACCATGTATTGTTATCACTGTTCTGCATAACTATGTATTATTTTGTTGATTTTAGTGCATAATCATGTATGTTTGCCCCATCACTCACATTCTATGTAATTCACCCATCTCTAGTTTATAAGATAGCTAGACCTCTCTCTCTCTCTCTGCTTTCTCATTCTTGTAACGACGGTGCATTTTAGAGGATTTTTTTAGTCCTACAGCTTCATTACCACGGCGCTTTTTTTCGTGACATGGGGGAATGTGTTACATAACGCATATACCCTATAAATTACTAGCCACTCGTTAAGTTAGCACCCCTAGCGACAAAAATAGACATCACTCTCACGCGGCTTCCGGTTCCCCCACGCTCGCTGTAGCCGCCATTCTCTCCTCGCACCCGGCCTTGGACGCACCGGATTCATTCTTTCTCTGTGGACCCGGGCTTGTCAACATCCTCTCCGAGGTGCACCATCCATCATGGACTTGGCAATGGAATATTACCCGGACGCACGACCGACAACCATCATTCCCAACCGTGAGCTGTATCTTGATTATCCCCTTTACATTGTGTTGTAA
Organism: Halesus radiatus; assembly: GCA_022606495.2. NCBI lineage: Eukaryota > Metazoa > Arthropoda > Insecta > Trichoptera > Limnephilidae > Halesus > Halesus radiatus. The sequence goes on along the minus strand of JAHDVE020011609.1, from coordinate 47,654 downwards.
TTCCATTTCGAGCCACATTTAACAATGCCGTTCGTAGAGTTATTTCAGAGAGAATCTTAGATTACCCGTAACATTTTTGTAACATTTAGGTTAGCATGACCCCTTTGTGTAATCTTACTATGCCTGTGTCCTTTTATACCGAGTAAACAACTGATTACTGAAAGCATCTGAGAGTTTTAATTAATAAAGTCTCGAGTCACAATCCCCAATTATAAGACTGACTGTCGATTCACGATCCTGAAGAAGAGCTCCGAGGCCTGCCGATTGTGAGCTAGTCGTAGGTCCCGAGCTGAGCTCCCTGGAAGAAAACCCCTCTCAGGGTATACACACACACACACACACACACTGTCTCCCGCAGATTCACCTTCCCAACCTTCCTCCTTACCTTCTCCCGCATTCCCGCTTTCCCCGCACAAATCCGTAAGTTAACAGTACACAGTCGATAGTAAATTTAAGCTAGGTACCAAGTAAAAATACATAAATTATAACTAAATCTGCTTCACACATCTCAGAACAGTAAGTATTATTTTCAAAGAACGACTCGCTTAACTTCATGAAATACTCTTTGCATTCTAAGTATAGCCCTAACTGCTCTTTCTGTTATATGCTTCATTTGTGAGAAAGAGAGAGAAGTTACAACGGGGCTCTTGGTGGTAAGCCTTTGTTTGTCATTTGACGCAACGTGGCGATGAATAGTAAACAAGTTATCACTAATCAGGTAAGTCAAATATAGAGAACCTTCGTAAGTGGAACGTGTTTAAGGTTATATCAAATACTGAGAGGAGTTGCGCCGTCCTTAGACGTTTTTAGAACGATTATTATTACTTTATTTATTGATTTGCAAAACCCACAGTTCACATTAAATATATATGTACTTATAACAATACTACAATAAGAGTCGATGTAAGGAATTCCTTTGATAGAGTATGGGATATCGGAGCTTTTTATAAGGTATTTTAGATATTTTATCCCCAGAACGTTCACAAAAGCCGGTGTCCCCTAAGGTGCATCACTATCTCCTACTCTATTTAATGTCTACTCTAGCGACATTCCTAAACCAACGGACAATAACGTAAAAATATCACAATTTTCCGATAATACTAATATTATCTTAAGTTCGACTGTCGCGACCACTGCTCATGCCGTATATAGATCCAAGCCACACAGATCGACAATTATTGTAAAAAATGGAGATTCTCAATCAATCCCACAAAAAATGATGCAACAGCCTTTACACGAAGAAAGAATAAACAGCCCCCGAACATACTTTTTGGGGAAAATTTTCCATGAGCAAACTCTATCAGATACCTCGGAGTAACCTTAGACATTAAATTAGGGTAGGAAAAACACACCAATGAAAAATTAAAATCAGCCAATAAGTCAAGAGTCGCACTCTACACAATGCTAGATAGATATGGTCAATTATTATCGGACAATAAACTAATAATCTACAAAACAACCATTCGGCCGGGCTATACATATACTGCACCCATTTGGGGACACGCAGTTCACACTCATATTAACAAACTACAAAACCCTACAAAACAAAGCCATTCGACTAGCGTTGAATGTGCCAAGGTGGATCAGGATTTCTATTCTCAACACATACACAACGTTAGAGTCACTAAATGCATTGTTTAGGAACTCTGAACATAAATCATATCCTATCATATTTAAGTCCAAGACAATAAATTGTTAAATTGCCACAGCTCTCTCGTTCACAAGACATGAACCCCCCATCTGATGAAGTCACAGTCGCTACGAGTATATGATGCACAAATGGAGCCCAAAGGACTTTGAATGAGGACTATTACAAACTATAGTAAACATAGTAGAAGAATTGCTTAACTATTAGCCTGTTGGATGCGTCCATTTCGTATGTCATTGCTTTGCAAATAACTATATCCGGATAATTCGGATTTCATATTAAAAAAAGTGTGGTTTTTTAGCATGGGAAATGAACGCAAAAATCCGTATTTTTGTAATGCGGAAAATTGGGATTGCAACCTCTAGTTATGTAATATAATGATTCTACATCATATTCTAAGACTATTTTGTGTTTTTCAAATTATTTAACACTTTACACGGAAGACAATTATATGGAAAGGCAAATTTTTCGAATTTCTTGGAATTTATGTATCGAAATAATCATGTAACAGATATTAAATAAATGAAAATTATAAATTAAAAAAAAATATTAAAAAAATAATTATTTATTAATTAATAAATTAACGTTTGAATGTGAAGAACACATTTCAAATACCAAGTGAGTAGTTTTGTGTTACCATGGTAATGACGTTTTTTAGTTCGAAAATAATAAATATGCACAATTAAATACCAAGCTATATTTGTAATACAATGAATCCTTTTTCTATCTTGGGAGGACATACGAGTAGGTAGGGATTCAGTAAACAAACACAATGTAAATATTTTTAAAAATTTTATTTCATATTTGTAAAAAGCATTAACTTTGTGGCTCGCCATAATTTATAATAAAAAACACATAAATTTGTTGTAGACCACTTTTTTAAATTTTTTTATTATTAAAACTCTACCGGTTTCGGAAGCAACCTTCCTTCATCAGGGGAATATTAAAACGATTATTAAAATAAAATAAAAAGTTTTAATATTCTGCTGATGAAGGAAGGGTGCTTCCGAAACCGGTAAAGTTTTAATAAAATAAAACTGGTCTACAACAAATTTATGTGTTTTTTATTGTAAATTTTATTTATTTACATTGAGAACATTTGTATTTGCAAAACATAGTAATTTATCATCAATTGAGGTACATGCAAGTTGAAGTTGCATTATGTTTACCTGGTCGATATTAATTTCTAACTAGACATATTGCCTGTTATAAGGATTAATTGCATGACTCTTTGTGTCGTACTTATTGTAGAACATTTAAATTCAAGCTCGAAACTCAAAACTGGGTATTCTTTCATTCACACGTAACTCCGCGTCGCTTTTACCTTTTTTAATACGACATTATTATTGTTAAGTCTGAACTGACGTCAATGGTCTGCAAAGCGACCACAGATCCTCCTCTCGCATATTAAATACTGCAGAACAAAACAATTTAACAGTAAACATCACTATATCTGTTGCTTTTATCATTCACTTATTTCATCGGGAGTTATCAAATTGAAAAATAGGTTAAACACGATGACCTCCGTGGCCGAGTGGTTAGGATCTCTGGCTCCGGATCCAGTGGCCACGGGTTTGAAACTGGGCGCTTGCCAAAATAATTATTTTAATTTAAAATGTGGTATTTGACGGCCTCCGTGGTTGAATGGATACGATCCTCGGCTACGAATCCGGAGTATAGTTGCGTTTTTTCACAATTAATTAATTAAAAGTAATATTTAGTATATTTGTGGAATGTTCCAGAATGGTAGATACTTTCAGTATCGTCTTGGTGAAAGACCAAAATTAGACATCGTAACGTTGCTTAAAATGACTTCAGCCGAGTTTAGTAACCAGATCTGAATAGCCAGGTAATAATAATAATAATAATCGGTTGACTTGTATAGCGCCATTTTTGTGAAAAATCACCTCAAGGGTGCTGTACTTCCCCACCTTCCTCTCCCCATCTCCTTCCCCTCCCCACAACCAGCATCTTCACAACATTTAAAAAATTGTTTTATTATAATATAATTTAAAAAAGCGTTTAAAAAATAAATAAATACTGTAATGTGTTTTGCACCTGTGTAACTATTATAAGTAACTAAATATGTAAAAGCCCACATAGGGCGTGTATAATATATTAAATAAGTAAATAAAATAAATATACCCTAATGGGAGGTGCCATAGTCATACTGGCTCCAGATGGTTGGGACTGTTGAGACTCTTGCGCGATACTAACATAGTATATTTGCGGCATGTTCCAGAGTAGTAGTAGATATTCTACGATGAAAGATCGCGACTTTTAATCGATACTATTTGAATAGAAATTGCGAGCTCCCGCGATCTAATACTTCCGTAGCATATCGATGGTAAATTTGGTTACTTAACTTACTTCTTTTTTGCAAAACGTTTTTTTGTAAATTGTACTGTTTTACCAGATAATGTATTTATAAAGTTATGACAAATGTATGAGTAGTTCCCCTAGAAGGGGTACTTATATTAAGAGAAATAATATTTTCACATTGCTGATTGGATACGCATTAAAAGATTACAGATTGAGAATTATCGTCTCTTGAAACCTTATATATTTTCCTACCTACCGTATAGAAATTACATACAAATCATTTATAGTATCGCTTGAGTTAGCAAATCACATGACCATTTTTAAGAAATGGCCCTTAATAAATCTTATTAAGAGTAAACGCTCACAGATGGCGCTATTCGTAATATTTTAGAAAAAAACACTTTTAGCACTTAATGCTATTAAATATTGAAATGAATTGTTTGTTGGCGGATAAATTGTTATTGTAGATCTTAAGTCCCGAAAAACAATATATTATTATAAATATTTTGATAAGAAGCAATCACTTTGTGGTTTGACATTGTATTAAGTAAATGAAACACGTTGATAGAAACCACAGTTATCATATTTACCCTGATGAAGCTTGAGTTAAGCGAAACCGGTTGGTGAAAATAAAATATATTCGTTTTTTATAACAACGACATATACAGTATTTTAATAAGTTTCTTGAGGGACTTGAGAGTTTAAACTTAGATTAACAATTTATTCCATTTCATATTCCAGGTATACACCCGCAAGCAAACCATTCATCTCAATATTTAAATGCATTATGTATTTAAAGTGTTTTTTTCCTCAAGTAATTGAATAAGCGCCATCTGTGATCGCATACCACTTTTCGTTTAACTAACCTCACGCCGTTTCTCCGCAGGGGTAGGCAGTAAGGACGGACCGCCAAACTCGACCTTGACATACACTTTTTGTTTCATTCACATTCATACATCGCCTCATACATTCTCTTATATTATTCCGACTTCTGACATGGCCCGATTCAAGTATTTGATTCACTTGATCGTGCCATATCTTCCTCGGCTGTTCCCAGCTACTTCTTCCATTCACATTCGCGTCACATATTCTTCTTACAATCCTTTCTTCGTTCATTCGCTCTACATGTCCAAACCGTCTAAGCGTCCCTTCCTTAACCTTGCTCATTACGCTTATATCAGCCTTGCATTCTTTACGAATCTCAATGTTTTTCACACGATCATACACGGTTTCATCACACATTCGCCTCAGAGATGTCATTTCTTCGGCATTCAGTTTAATTTCATCCTTCCTCTGCCAGTTCCATGCCTCACTGCCATACATCAGGGTTGGATCAGCACTCCATTGTGGACTGCTAGCTTCGCTTCTTTGGACAACTTTTTGTGAGCGCCAACCGCGTTCAGTCCTCCGTTAATGGAGTATCCTGAGTTCACCTTTCTTTTTCTTCGGTTGGATTTGGAGCGTTTTAGGGGCTTTGAAAAATGTTTTAACTATGAAGACTTAATTACTGGTATTTAAGGCGATTGCAATGGGAAGTAATACAAAATCGTGTATTTTCGGTTTAAGGATTTGATAGCCTGGAAATATCATAGATCATTTAATTAAATAATGCAAATAGAGCAAACCTTGGCCTTTCATACAACCTTCCAATTTTTTGGTGTGTCGTTTTATAAGCCTAGAAAAAAATGAAGTATCAGACCTACAAAAATGTTTAAAACCAAAATCTCCTACTTACGAACCCCTTTTCCGATATTGTTCTATTACTCATTGTGGAAAATTAAGTTTTCTAGAACATGACCGTAAAACATTTTTAAAATTTATGCCTGAGCATTGCAAATTAAATCAAAACATCCGGCCGATGTTAAGCGGGAATTTCGACCTTGTCACCACCTGCACAAAAACCGAGTGATTTCGTTGGAATTTTGGCCTTAAGTTTGAACGTTATTATTAATCTTTGGATAATTTTTCCAATTCCCAGTATTTGTGCGCAATATAACACACAATTTCACAATATTACATTCTTCACAATACCCTTTCTAAATATCGAACCGAAGTAATACGTACGACCATAAATTTGATGTACGAGTATAAAATGTATCGAGAGCATCTCCTGTCCCGGTCCTATCATCCCCTTCCTCTCCCTCCTTCCTTCTTATTTTGCTTTTTGTTTTCTAATAAATCATCTGAAATACTGTTAGCACAAGAAACTTTGTTGACTTACCTTTCGTTAAACGTCCTCCGTATATAAATTTGTCTTAAAAGCCGTCTGTTTCTAACAAATAAATAAATTATTGATAAAAAAAAATTAGACCGCACCGTTAGAAGTACCTTACTATATCACATTGAAGGGCAGACAATATTAAGTCCTTAAGGTTTTCTTGGAAAAACCGCAACCAAGAGAAGAATACGTTTCGAACTAAACGTTTTTGATTAACATACGAGCAACAAAGTGTTTTACTTGATTTATTCTAATTTTATTCAACTTTAGTCCTTCCAAGAATTGTGTTGTGACTTTTGTCCACGAAGTAAGGAACTACGTGTGGTTACGAACGTAATGCACTTCTAGAACTGGAATACAATCGATAAAACAAAAATAACAGAAAATGACGTTTTATTTATTACTGTCGACAGAATGCAAAATGTGTTTCTGTAAGGGGGAGAGGGCGTGGAATAGTGATTATTAATTAAATCGAAATAATTACAGCATTATTATAATTGCTTAGCTAGGCTAGCTGGTTAGTTCTTACCTTAAGTCACTTATAGAATAATTAAAAAAAAATACGCATCGGTGCTTAAATTCGTCCACAGTCCGCAACACTGTAAAGAAGGAAATATGTAAAAAAAAAACAATTGGTTTTTTTACAGTAACGGAAAGAGTTCCCGGTTAGAGATTTAAATCAGAAAGAGAGAATTTTACGTTAGAATCATGTCTAGAATAGGACTTTTCTACTAACTACTCGATTGTTCTTAACCTACTATGTCTGTTCGACTTTTACAATAAACTCTGAGATTGAAAGCACTTTCTTGCCTCATTTAACGTAGATTTAGAGACTCCCTCAACCCAATTATAAGATTGCGATCGATTCACGACCCTGAACGATGAGAACCTAATGCCACTGCCGATCTGAGCTAACTAATGTCCGGACCAGACTTCTCATCTAAGAGGCCATCTCCAGGGTAAGTCCTGCCGATATAATTGTCTCCCATAACTTCTCCTTGTAACCTAACCTTCCTCTTCCCATCTCCCCCACCTCCTTTTCATAATACTTTCGTCCTACTTGGGGCTTCATCAACCTCATTTCATAATACTGGCTTTCCAACTTAGGGGCTTTCTTCCTACCTAACCTTCCTCCTCTCCCTCACCTCATTTCATAATAATATATATATTTATATCCCGATCACTACATGTTTTTTCTTTAAAAATATAATGTTTATCGTATTTCGTGACCATATTATATTTATTTCTAATTAATATATATTCCCCCTCCGACATCCCTCCCCCCTTAGTTTTTGCAATATTATGCATTCAACCAGTAATCTATTTGCAAAAAACTAAACAATAAATTATTTCAATTGTCCCCTGGTTATTAATATGTATTTAAAAACCACTTTCCAATTAAGAAAGATTGCACCTAAAATTGTACAATGACACATCATTGTAAAACCACTTTAAAAAATTACTAAAAACGTCACTTTGCCGGTTGCTAACTCAACCAATACCACACATTATTTATCTCTAAATTATATACAGGTAGTTTGGAAATTGTATAAGGTTTCAAAACACAAAAACCCTCAAAACCTAATCCCTATATTCCACGAAATACGTCCTAAAATGTCTTATAATGTGTGCAGTTTGAAAAACAGTACGTATTTCATATAGAATAAAAAAATTACAGTGTGAGGATTATTGTCTTTTGAAACCTTAAACATTTTACTATCTACCCTTATAGAATTTACATATAAATTAATTGTAGTATTTCTTGAGTTAGCAACCCGCAAAGTAGGTATTTTTGGGTGCCGGCCGTTAAAGGAATATACTTAACTAACTAACTAACTAACCATCACGCCGTTTCCCCGCAGGGGTAGGCAGAGAGGACGGACCGCCAAACAACTCGATCTTGGCATACACTTCTTGCTTCATTCACATTCATACAACGCCTCATACATTCTCTTCTGTTATTCCGACTTCTGACATGGCCCGACTCGAGTATTTGATTCACTTGATCGTGCCATGTCTTCCTCGGGCGTCCCCGGCTTCTTCTTCCATTCACATTCGCGTCATATATTCTCCTTACACTTCTTTCTTCGTTCATTCGCTCTACATGCCCAAACCATCTAAGCTTCCCTTTCTTAATCTTGATCACTACGCTTACATCAGCCTTGCATTCTTGACGATTCTCAACATTTTTCACTCGATCATACATGGTTTTACCACACATTCGTCTCTGAGATCTCATTTCTACAGCATTCAGTCTACTTTCATCCTTCCTCTGCCAGTTCCATGCCTCACTGCCATACATCAAGGTTGGTATCAGCACTCCATTGTGGACTGCTAGCTTCGCTTCCTTGGACAACTTTTTGTTTGCGCCAACCGCGTTCAGTCCTCCGTTAATGGAGTTTCCTGCATTCACCCTTCTTTCAATATCCCTATCAGTCTTTCCATCTCTCGTAAACATACTTCCCAAATGCACAAACTCATCAACCTGCTCCAAGTATTCATCATTCACAACTAAATTGCATACTGTTTTCGTACTCTCTTTTTCAAACACCATGACTTTGGACTTATTTACATTCATCATTAGCTCATTCTTCATACATACTTCGTTCATTCTAGATACGAGAGACTGTAGATCTTCCATACTGTTAGCAATCAGCACCGCATCATCAGCATACAATAGACAACATACTTGCAGACTACTCATTTTCGCGCCCAGGCCCACCTCTTTCAATTCTATACTTTAGCTCGTTTTTGTAAAATCTAAATTGCCTGGTGTCAGTGAGATTGCGGCATCCTCCATTTCAGTTATAATAATAATAATAAGGGTTAATTTCTGTAGCGCACTTTTGTGAAGGTTCACCTCAAGTGCGCTTTACACTAACTAACCTAACCTAATATATTTGTAAAATAACATATATACTACATAGTATATCTGTTATTATAGAATATGCAAATTAAAACCACGACATAAAATATTGATGAGCGGCGGACTCACTTACATGAACAATTTAGTATAAACTAGGGGTTTAAATAATCAAATGTAAAGGACAAATATCAAAAGAGCAAGTAAATCTACACAACATAACTTAACCTAATATATTTCTAAAATAACATATATATTAGATGCATGCAAATTAAAAACACAATTTAAAATATTCACGAGAAGCAGACTCACTTAGAAAAACATTTTAGATATTATAATATAACAATTTAGAAGCTACGGGCGTAAATAATTAAATATAAAGTAGATAACAACAGAGCAAGAGAATATTATATGCCACTATGTACATGGTTTTTCACTGGGTACTACTAAGGGCATTGAATAAAAAGGAGGAAAAAACCGCAACTAAATAAGCTATGAAAGATCAAAAGAAAAAAATGTCCTGAAATTCTATTCCTACGTATATGAGGTATGTTGTGAGGCTGGGGGGAGTTGAATGAGATGGGAGAGAGGAAGGTTGGGAAGTAACTGTCTATTCAAATCTATTCACAAAACTCGGCTTTAACGTTTCGATTATGAATGATGGTCTTTCCAGCAGGGCGATTCTGAGAGTATCTCCTATACTGAAATGGGTGAAAATGTACTTATTTTATTTTATATGTAAAATTACACAAATAAATTATTCAATTTTGGGATAAGTTATTGAAATTTAAAAACTGCATTGTAATATATTACGAATCATTGGAGATAATATTAAAGACTCTCAAAATGAAATACGAAACCTAAAAGACACGGTAGTAGCTGAGACTCGAACCCAGGACCTCATCGTCTATCCGGGATCTGCGTTCTAATCCACCAAGCTACGGCTACCCCAATTCGTGTCGTCATCCTTATCGTTATCATAATTTGATTTCTAAGAATTGTTAATATTATCTTCTAATGAATTAATTCCCATATATTTTTCGCTGCTACCTTTTTTATCATAGCTACAAGATTCTACCCGATTTTATTTGCAATCATTAGATAGTGTATCGGATATACTGATAATAAAAGCAATAGATTCAAGACAAACGGTTTAATAGCCATCACAATGCTAAGAACGACCACAGCTCAGCGCCACTACTTGTATTTAGGTATAAAATGGTACAATGTATTATTATACCAAAACAAAATTGACCGAAAATAACCGATAAACCGAAAATAACAAAATTGACCAAAATAACCGATAAACCGAAAATAACAAAATTGACCAAAATAACCGATAAACCGAAAATAACAAAATTGACCAAAATAACCGAAACATTGAAATATGAACAATTTAAAAAACAAATTAACTCCCTAAACTTTGATAATGTATACTATCTAGCATTTAAATTACTAATTGATTATTATTATTCTAAAAGTATTTTGTTGATTTACGTTTGTACTCATTTAATTAGTTTTTATATGTTTTAATTTCTTCAAAAGATTAGTATTCACTCTGTGGCGTCATTATTAATAAATGAATTAAAAATTACTTTGTATTCACCACTTTATTAATATATACATATTTATAATAATCATTATAGTATTCTATATATTCCTGATGAGGAGAGCATCGTTTTCTAAACATGTTGATATGTATATATTAATAAAGTGGTTAATACAAAGTAATTTTTAATCCATTTATTTTTATATATTGTTTAAATAAAATATAAATTTTTGAAATTAATAAATACCTATCGGATTCCTATTTATATGGGACATCTATTGACTTTGTATTTTCTGTGGCTTTTCGGTTGAGTGTTTCATTCTAGAGTGGTTAATATTATTTTCAATAATTAAAAATATATTACAATGGGGTTTATTATCTTCAATAAGTTATTAAAAAAAAAATAATAAATCAAATTTATTTGCGCACGTTGAGGTTTGAACCCACGACCTCTGGACCTGGAGTCAAGGATATTAACCGCTAGGCTACAGAGTTGTTTTTTTTGAAGGAGGATACACAGATACAGACAGAAATTAATAAGAGAGTAAACATCAACTGGAGAATTCGCCTGTATCTTAACTATTTTTATCAGATTAAGAGTTGGCCAGTTATGATGCGGGCAACTATAAATACCTTGAAAGTAATTTCCGCTTTTTTCATCATACATAATATTTTTATCAGATTAACAGTTGGCCAGTTATGATGCGGGCAACTATAAATACCTTGAAAGTAATTTCCGCTTTTTTCATCATACGTAATATTTTTATCAGATTAACAGTTGGCCAGTTATGATGCGGGCAACTATAAATACCTTGAAAGTAATTTCCGCTTTTTTCATCATACGTAATATTTTTATCAGATTAACAGTTGGCCAGTTATGATGCGGGCAACTATAAATACCTTGAAAGTAATTTCCGCTTTTTTCATCATACGTAATATTTTTATCAGATTAACAGTTGGCCAGTTATGATGCGGGCAACTATAAATACCTTGAAAGTAATTTCCGCTTTTTTCATCATACGTAATATTTTTTGGATTCACTAAACGGCGCTATAAAACAATTGACTATATGTATATATATCCATAGTTAAATTAATTATAAATTATTTTGTTTTCACCACTTTATTAATATACATATATCTACATGCTTCGTAAGCGATGCTGTCTTCATCAAGAATATATAAAATACTAAAAAATAATAATATCAAGTATAGACATATGATAAAATTTAGCCCACAATAATGTAAGAATAGACAAATTATTAACATAAATAAAAATTAATTAAAGTCGGTAAGTAATTAATCAAAAATTATTATAAAACATTGAATAACAAATTTAAAAGAGAATTTTTATTTTTATTTTTTTTATTATTAATATATTAATTATTAACCCTTACCACTCCATCATTTTTTAATATTTGTTGTCAGCCAACTCTAATTTAAATAATGTCAAAATTTTAATTCATTGATTACAAAAATGTTATTTTATAGTAAAACAAAAACGGAAAACAGTCAAAATCTTATTAAAACATGAATTTAAATGTTTTTTTTTAATCAAATAATCACAAGAAACAACGTCACGTGTCAAGTTTTGGGCGCGAAAATACACCGCGCGCGCACGTCTTATCTTGTCGGCCGCCAGCCGACAACTGAGTTGAAGCGTACAAATAGTGATGTCGGCTGGCACCCGACAAAGGAGCGGTAAGGGTTAATATCAAAATAAATTCAAGAGAGCTATTTGAAGAAAATATTTGATTATTAATTAAATTAAATTTTCTATTAATGCTTTTTTATGATTTCTAAAATTACAATTTTGTCTAATTGTAAACCGGTTGTATTTGTATTTAAAGTTTTTAAACCTTTATTTATATCCAAATGATTGGTTTCTAAAACATGATTTGCAAATTCAGAGTAATTATTATTATTTATACCGAAGTGTTTCATAACTCTAATACTGAAATTTCTACAAGTCTTTATTATGTACAAATAGTTGCAATCATTGCAAATGAATTTATATTCCCCAGATTTACTTAAAATATTACCTTTATCTTTGTTATTTAAAAGACAATTTAAAAAAAATAAAATATTATTAGTATATTATTAGTAATAAAATTTTAAATAATTTTAAATTCGTTTATTAATAATGACGCCACAAAGTGAATACCAATTATTTGAAGAGATTGTGAAATGTACTAGTATATTGTTATTAATACATTTTAATCGATACGAATTTTATGTTTGTCAACCTCTGTGCAAGTGTTTAATCAATACGAATTTTATGTTTGTCAACCTCTGTGCAAGTGTTTAATCAATACGAATTTTATGTTTGTCAACCTCTGTGCAAGTGTTTAATCGATATGAATTTTATGTTTGTCAACCTCTGTGCAAGTGTTTAATCAATACGAATTTTATGTTTGTCAACCTCTGTGCAAGTGTTTAATCAATACGAATTTTATGTTTGTCAACCTCTGTGCAAGTGTTTAATCAATACGAATTTTATGTTTGTCAACCTCTGTGCAAGTGTTTAATCGATATGAATTTTATGTTTGTCAACCTCTGTGCAAGTGTTTAATCAATACGAATTTTATGTTTGTCAACCTCTGTGCAAGTGTTTAATCAATACGAATTTTATGTTTGTCAACCACTGTGCAAGTGTTTAATCAATACGAATTTTATGTTTGTCAACCTCTGTGCAAGTGTTTAATCAATACGAATTTTATGTTTGTCAACCTCTGTGCAAGTGTTTAATCGATATGAATTTTATGTTTGTCAACCTCTGTGCAAGTGTTTAATCAATACGAATTTTATGTTTGTCAACCTCTGTGCAAGTGTTTAATCAATACGAATTTTATGTTTGTCAACCTCTGTGCAAGTGTTTAATCAATACGAATTTTATGTTTGTCAACCTCTGTGCAAGTGTTTAATCAATACGAATTTTATGTTTGTCAACCTCTGTGCAAGTGTTTAATCAATACGAATTTTATGTTTGTCAACCTCTGTGCAAGTGTTTAATCAATACGAATTTTATGTTTGTCAACCTCTGTGCAAGTGTTTAATCAATACGAATTTTATGTTTGTCAACCTCTGTGCAAGTGTTTAATCAATACGAATTTTATGTTTGTCAACCTCTGTGCAAGTGTTTAATCGATATGAATTTTATGTTTGTCAACCTCTGTGCAAGTGTTTAATCAATACGAATTTTATGTTTGTCAACCTCTGTGCAAGTAAGTTTAATCAATACGAATTTTATGTTTAAGCCAACCTCTCAGCAAGTGTTTAATCAATACGAATTTTATGTTTGTCAACCTCTGTGCAAGTGTTTAATCTATATGAATTTTATGTTTGTCAACCTCTGTGCAAGTGTTTAATCAATACGAATTTTATGTTTGTCAACCTCTGTGCAAGTGTTTAATCAATACGAATTTTATGTTTGTCAACCTCTGTGCAGTGTTTAATCAATACGAATTTTATGTTTGTCAACCTCTGTGCAAGTGTTTAATCAATACGAATTTTATGTTTGTCAACCTCTGTGCAAGTGTTTAATCAATACGAATTTTATGTTTGTCAACCTCTGTGCAAGTGTTTAATCGATATGAATTTTATGTTTGTCAACCTCTGTGCAAGTGTTTAATCAATACGAATTTTATGTTTGTCAACCTCTGTGCAAGTGTTTAATCAATACGAATTTTATGTTTGTCAACCTCTGTGCAAGTGTTTAATCAATACGAATTTTATGTTTGTCAACCTCTGTGCAAGTGTTTAATCGATATGAATTTTATGTTTGTCAACCTCTGTAAGTGTTTAATCAATGAATTTTATGTTTGTCAACCTCTGTGCAAGTGTTTAATCAATACGAATTTTATGTTTGTCAACCTCTGTGCAAGTGTTTAATCGATATGAATTTTATGTTTGTCAACCTCTGTGCAAGTGTTTAATCAATACGAATTTTATGTTTGTCAACCTCTGTGCAAGTGTTTAATCAATACGAATTTTATGTTTGTCAACCTCTGTGCAAGTGTTTAATCAATACGAATTTTATGTTTGTCAACCTCTGTGCAAGTGTTTAATCAATACGAATTTTATGTTTGTCAACCTCTGTGCAAGTGTTTAATCAATACGAATTTTATGTTTGTCAACCTCTGTGCAAATGTTTAATCAATACCAATTTTATGTTTGTCAACCACTGTGCAAGTGTTTATTATTAGTAATTACTAATGTTATGTTTGTCAATATGAATGTTATGTTTGTCAACCTCTGTGTAAGAGTTTAATCAATACGAATTTTATATTTGTCGACCTTGTGCAAGTGTTTAATCAATATGAATTTTATGTTTGTCAACCTCTGTGCAAGTGTTTAAAAATATCCGAACGTGACCTGCGATGGTACTAATGACATTCATCCATGCATAATAAATTGCAAATTTCCAACAGATATTATTATTTCATATAATAATTACTTCTTGATTCCGTACAACGTCGATAATGGATTCGCAAAACATAAAATTACAATCCGTCAATTAATATCGTATTGATATTTTTGTGACGATTGTACAATTTAGTAATTTGCAAAGAACCAGTGCAGTGACTTTTTGTACATAAAATATATTTTAGTTCGTGTTTTACTGAATGCTGAAAAAACACCCTATATCCTAAAATCGGAACATTCGCAGAATACACACGTTTCTGGCACTAAAATGATGTAATATTTCATACATTTATATACAAAAATATTACACATATTATACCCGACACTATATTCTTGAATAAAATCCTAAATACTGAAAGACACTGCCCTGAACTCCTGACTGCTTTGAATTTCGGATAAGTTTTTTAATTCCCCACCTTCCCCTTCCACTTCTCCTTCCTCTCCCCAATACCTTCAGCCTCACAACATTTCCCGATTGGGAATGCCATAGTCTCACTGGCTCCAGACGGTTGGGAGCAGTTGAGACTCTTGGGCGGTATTCAAGTAAAAAAAAAATAAAAAAAGTAGTCGAATGCCTTACCCCTCGACAACGGAGGCCGTCATTTAATTCAATTAATATATCGACATAATCTCATTTCCTAACCCTAGTTTCCATATCCATCTGCTCTATAAGTCCAAAAGAAATAAATAACCTTTAATTTATTTTTCTTCTTCATTACGACATAAAATTATTGTAAAATTAATACATGAATTAAAAAATATACTTTGTTTTCACCACTTTATAAATATACATAGATATCTACATATTTCTAAAGCGATGGTTTCTTCATCATAAATATACAGAATACTATTATATTTCTGATGAAGAAAGCATCGCTTTCTAAACATGTATATACATATATACACGAGGTGTGTTCTAAAGAAAAGGTGAATTTTGAATTTTCGCGGGGTGTGTACATTCGACTATCGATTTTTTTTTGTTATGTTGGTACACGTATTTTTATCATATGTTAGCATTATCAGCCATTTTGGATCAGTTGTTTGTTTTTGATAACTGGAAAGGTTAGTCACGTTTTTGGGTGTTCTTAAATTTTTTTATTTAGGTTCGTTTTCTGAGGCATCATCAGTCCGATTGAAGTGAAATTTTAGATTTGATTTTCTATGTCCTCATAAGCATTTCTTCAAAAAAAAATTTTTTATTCTTTTTAGAAAAAAATTGTTAATAATTGTTAATCCTATGGAGGAATTTCCTAGTTTTGGTCGGAACTTGATACCCGTTTTCTGAGGAATCATCAGTTCGATTAAAGTGAAATTTTAGATTTGCTTTGTTTTCTATGCCCTTATCAGCATTTCTTCAAAACATCCAAAAAATCGATGTTTTTACAAAATTTTTTTTAGTAAAAACCGAAGAAAAAACAAAACGTGACTAACCTTTCCAGTTGTCAAAAACAAACCACTGATCCAAAATGGCTGATAATGCTAACATATGATAAACATATATGTACCAACCTAACAAAAAAAAATCGATAATCGAATGTACACAGCCCGCGAAAATTCAAAATTCACCTTTTCTTTTGAACACACCTCGTATATATATTTATAAAGGATTAAAAAAAAGTTTTTTATTTCATTAATTTATTAATAATGACGCCACAAAGTGAATATCAATCTTTCGAAGAAATTATTTTGTAAAATGAACCTGTCGAGACTAAGCCCATGTTAAAAATGCATTGTTAAGAATCTAACAATGAATTTTCTAACAAAACTTGTTGATTAACCCCGGATCAACAAAATTCTAAGAAAGATGAAAAAAATACAACTTCAGTATATCCACTAGCAAACATATTGAATTACGTCAGAGATCTTTCAACAATAATGACTGTTCCTGGTACCATTGTCAACGATTTAAAAAAAAATTGTTTTATTTATTTGATTGTACACTCATCTTTGCTTTACGTTGATTTTAGAACACAATAAAGAGCTATCAAAAATTACAAGTACATATATATTTTAAACCATAAAGTAATGAATAATATTTTTCAAACGTTTAACAGCAACATAAAATAGAAAACTAAAGCAACATTATAAAACAGGTCATTAACGCCACAATATCCACGGTACAATACTACATATTGTAGGATTCATTAAAGCCCTGATATAGATGACGCTTTACTGTATAAATGGAGTCATCAAATACACCAAAAACACCTCCAAACCTGTTCCTCAGATAATGCATCTTATTGTAATAATAAAGCTAACTACGTGAAGTTCTTTGAAGGACATTTTTACAGAACGACTTTACAGAATGACACATTTATATGTGCAGCAAGTCAAAAGAGGAACTATCGAACGAACGAAATGAAATTTTTTAAACTGATCGTTCTAAAATCAGTAGCGACGCACCCGAATGGACAGATGAGGATCTACATTTGTAATTGTGTTATTTTTTTGGTATTAACTTACAATTTTTTTATGATTTTGGTAAAAAATACAAAAAAATTTTAGATTTCCAGACGTTAGGATATTATATATTTTACAAAAAGTTATTAACGGTCACTACCAAAAAATATACGCATTGCAGGTTGCTAACTAGAGAAATACTATAAATAATTTATCAGTAAATTCTATACGGATAGTTAAGAAAATGTATACGGTTTCAAAAGACAATAATCTCCATACATCTTTTAAATTCTTTATGAACTACGTACTGGAAATTTTAGGAAAAACGTTCAAAACTGCTTTTACTGGTTTTCAAACTGCACGTGTTTTCAGGCATTTTGTGATGCATATCGTAGAATTTAAAAATTACAGTTTTATGAGTTTAATAACTACTTGTATAGAATTTACAGAAAAATCATTTGTGGTATTGGTTGAGTTAGCAACTTGCAAAGTGATGTATAGGGCCATGTTTTACTGCTGGCCCTTAATACGAAACTGCACAAGATGTCCAAACTGTCCGGAGCCAGTGGGATGATCGTATCCACAATTCGAAATAATTTTTTCTTAATTTATTTAAGTTCAAATGGGCTTTTACCAGTGGCGTGCGTTGCTCTATGACCAAGGGTAGGCTACAGCATTTTTATTTATTTATTTAATATCAACGGTATAAATATAAATCAAACAATAATTACATGTGTTTACTTCATTACAATTTACAACTCTATTATTGCTCCACACTTTAACTACTGCTCAACGATACTTTTCTTGTGTAACGACAGAGAACAGAACCAATTACAAATTCTCCAAAATAGAGCATGAGAATAATATTAAAGCGAATAGATATTAAAAAGTAGCTAAAATGTTATAGGAATTAAATTGGCTAACAGTAAAACAAATGCTGACATTGAACGTATTGATTTTTATACATAAAATCAGAAACAACTTGTTACCAATATATTTTTCCAACAAGATTATTTACAACATGGACATTCACAGACATAATACAAGAACGTGTAAGGAAATTAGGCTACTGGAAAAGAACAAAGCCAATACGCAAAATAGTATATTTTATAAAGGGATGAAATGCTATAATGCTCTGCCGGACCCGAACAATTACAAAAATTAAAATGGATTCTAAAAAGCACATTAAGTTAAGGAAGAAAAATATCCATTAGTTTTTAAATTATTATTATTATTACGAATATATGTAATAGTATAAGTGTTATAATTAGTTATTTTGTAAATTTATATGCACAAATAACTAAAATAAAATAAATAAAACAAAAATACTACAAGCATAAGAATATAGAACAAATAATTTAAAAAAAAAGTAACTATTAAATGTGGCATTAGGTCGTACAATGACGTCAGTAAAGAATAAAACTTCATGAAATATATAAAAGTAAAAGATATGTGTACATATAAAACATATAGTAAACTTAAGTCAAATTAATATTGATTGAAAAGATATGATAGTATAGCCTTCTTGTACTTACCATGCAGTTAAATAGATCCGCTAAATCTGCATATCTATTACTAACTTCATGCAATCTAGGTACAAGTAAGTGTTTGTGATGCTCAGTCCTGGTGTTGTCACATTTAAACAGGATTTTGGAACGAGTAGCTCTCGTAGGTATATGAAATTGAATGAGGTTAATTAAATCGGGGCTGTCTATATTAACATTTCCAATTTCGATCGTAAATATCATGTCGGAATCGAATCGAATGTTTTTGAAAATTTTTTGATAACCGTGAAAAGGGTAGTTTTTACTATTATATTCTGTTGATGATTGTGGGCATTATGAGAAATTAGAGTAAAAGTTGCTTCAATAAGTTATTTAAAAAAATGTATATATATTAATCCCAGACTTGTAGAAAAAGTCAACAGAAGTCCCAAATAAATAAAAATCGAATAGGTATATCCGAGACACTATCTAAAGATTACACATAAATTCGTTCAGAATCTTAGTTACGAAAATGTAGCAGCCATAAATATATGGGAATTAATTGAAGACGATATTAACACTTCTTAAATTGAAGTATGACGTCGATAGAAATGACTGAGAACAATGGGGTGGTATTAGCTCAATTGGTTAGACCGCAGGTCCCGGATAAACCGAGAGATCAAGGGTTCGAGACTCAGATGCGACCGTTATCTTTTGTTTTCTGTGTCTTTTATCTGTCATCATTTGAGATATGTTAATATATTCTTTCATCATTAATAAAATATTACATTCGGGTTTAAAAGCTTCAATTAGTTATTCCAATAAAAAATGAATAGACTTAAATTTTAATTATTAAATACAAGTTGTAGGTATTCCCCTTTTAACATAAATTTACATATCCTGAAAGTATGTTTTGTAAATGATAATTGAAATAAAATATTTAGATTATTTAAAAAAAAAAACGACTTTAACACCATCTTCCGACAAACAAGTAAATAAAATTACTTGTGAAAAACGACACCGTACAAAGTACCTAGGAGACTATGATTTATATTATACTCGTAGGTATGTTCCCACCACATGGAGAATTTTTCATGCAACCTGTAATAACAGTTAGCAGCTTTGATAAACAGATGTCGCTATTTTTCGAGCAAAAATGCTCTTACCAGAAAATTATAAATTTGTTACCAGATTGTTCTACACTTTTATTTCGAAGATCCGTCGGCCATTTTTTTGTGAAAAATCACCTCAAGGGTGCTGTTCAAATATTACTTGCTAGGGTTTATCTAATTATGTACAAACAGATACAGAAACATACTTACCTGCACCTGGCAGGTAAGTATGTTTATAATTTTTTAGCTTGGGAAGATATGATTTTGCACCCACAGGATAAAATGTTAGTAAACACTGCACGTCGCATGATATTGCAGTTGCTATTTTATTCTCATTTGTTATTGATATTATATTTATCAGAAGGTTAATAGAAAAATAAGTATTTTGAATAATGTAATGTTTTTTTTGTTCTAATTTAGGACTGGAAAACGCATTTTAAAAAATGACTTGGAAAGCTAAAAAATCAACTGGGGTGTAGCTAAAATTTAAAAAAATTATATTAACACCACTGTTTTTTTATATAGATATCAACATGTTTCGAAAGCGAAACTTTCCCCTCAAGGATACACAGTATACTAAAAAATAATGTAAAGTAGAGATAAATTTGGTTTATGTTTGTAATTTGTTCATTCTAACATTATTATTTGTCTATATTTGTCATTATTTGTTAGTATACTTTGTATCCTGATGAGGAAAGCTTCGCTTTCGAAATGTGTTGGTTTTTTCAATATATTATATTAAAAACAGTGGTGTGAATAAAGTACATCTCATTAATTTATTACAAAAAATATAACATAATTATAATGTGAATATGACAAAATACTTGATTTTTCTTTTCTTATGTTCCACCAGTTGAGCTCCAGTAGGTCGTGGTTATAGGAGGAGTATTTACATATATAATAAAACATTTAAAGCTGATTCAAAACGCCATGGTTAAATTGCTACCAAGTAAAACACTTTTTAAGCAAAGGCGAGACATCGATATCATGTACAAATCAATTAATGTATTACCTGTTCGTGGTCTATTTTGGCAAAAAATTCTACTGCAACATACGAGTATATCTGACAGTCCGTATAAGGCAGTGGTGGATCATGTACACAATACACGATTCACACAAAACTAATGAATGATACTGACCATATTTAAAAATAAATATGGTCAACGAACCCTAGAATACATTGTACCATTTATATTGAACAAGTTGTCATAATAATAATAATTGGATGATTTGTATGGCACCGTTTTTGTGAAAAATCACCTCTAGCGCCACACATTCAAAAACAATTGCTCTATGACGAAATTCTCACCGATGTTAAAGGGTTGGCTTTTGGAAAGTAACCTTGGGTAACAAATATGACGGTCTCCTTGGTTATGTAGCTCCTTGATATCTGCCGTATTTACGCTATTTTGCTCTTTCTTTTATTGTCTATTGGACAGATATGATGGTCTCCTTGATTGTATATCTCCTTGAAGCTGCGGGTGAATTTAAAATTATTTATGTACTACTATTATATTAAGTCTATCCTCACTGTATCAACACTGTACTGCTGTTTTTGTTTTATTATTATATTTCAGGTGGGAATGCTGTCCTTGTTCTACCGGTATTTTAATGGAAGATGCTCCGAGGAACCAGCATCATTGATCCCTTCGGCACCGGTGCATAGTCGGGAAACACGTCAAACGAGCGCCCAACATTTGCACATGGTTGACATTTGTCACATGAGAACGGGTCGCTTCTACGACTCGTTCTCGTGTTCAACAGCTCGGCTGTGGAATGATTTGCCGGCCTCTGTGTTTCCTCCATCCTATAACATGGGTCTCTTCGAGACCCAAGTTCAATCCTTCCTATCCTCTACAAGACCCCCCACACAGTATCCCCAAAGATAATATAGGCCTTGAGGGAAATTATTTCCCTCAGGGTCTCCTGTGTGGAGTTACTGTAAAAAAAAATATATTTCTCAATTTGTTTAATCCTTGCTGGTATTATTACAATATTGATATTTTTATAATATTATTTAAATCAATATTATGTAATTGGACTCTAGTATTTCTATAACAAAACTGTCATGCTGTTTTCATTTTTAAAAAAAATTCCACTTGTGTACAATGATCACAAGATGCATGCACCTACATATAATAATTTTGAGCTACATTTGTATGATGATTGTTATTTATTGTTGTATTATATAATATTGTTGAACTAAACTCCTGCTGACAAGCAACTTGCAGTGGCTTAGCGGGTATAAGTTCCCATCGTATGTTATTTATATTATACAAGATATAAGAACCATTGAAAAAAGATAAATAATGCATAGTAGGTGATATGTAAATAATATTAAAAACTTATTAACTTCAAATCTAAATCAACAAAATAATTGTTGAATATAAAAACAAAAATTACCAAATAGTAATTTACATGCTATATAGTTTCAAATACTCTTAAATGACAATACCTCTTGACATGGCGACATGCTACACGAGCACCGTCTAACGGCTCGAGTTTGCGACATGGGGTTTTTCTATATGTTTTAATAGATTTTCTGTGAAATATATTCTTAATAAATTACTGAAATCGAAAAAAAAAAGTAATGGGTTACCTACATATGATTTCACTCATTTTTTACTCGTGTATATATATTTTACAGCAACAATACAGTATGAAAGCCTCGGCTCGAAGAAGCGGTACTATAACATGTTGCCAACATGTTATAGTACCAAAATGAGGCAGGATGGCAAAATACTTCTTTCAGTTCGTATTACACGTAATATCATTTGTATAATGTTTAGAGGGAATGGATATATTAATTAAATTTGTCGATACTTTCTCTTGCAGGGAGTATGAATATGTTGTTATTGAACTATTCTTTAATAACCTTTATTTCACGATAGGATGCAATGGGAAACTCGTTCCATGTCTTTTATCGATAATTACGAGACATCAGCAAAATATGTAGTTTTACCATTACTGGATAAATTAAACAGTTGATTGATATAAATTATAGATAGAATGGGTACCTAGCTGATTCATATTGTAATAATTATTAATAACAAACCAGGAGCAAACTTAGTGAAGGTAAATTTTTTTTTAAAAAATACATAAAAAGAAAGAGAACGACGTTTTTTGAAATGTGTTTTTACTTCTACCGTATAGCGTAAAGGTAGAGTAGCGATCGCGGTAGGAGTTGGGGTACAAGTAAGAGTAGGGGTACCCAATTTGG
This sequence comes from Halesus radiatus, assembly GCA_022606495.2. Lineage (NCBI taxonomy): Eukaryota > Metazoa > Arthropoda > Insecta > Trichoptera > Limnephilidae > Halesus > Halesus radiatus. The sequence continues at coordinate 24,414 of JAHDVE020011609.1, read as the reverse complement.
GTATCAAACTGAGCGTCTCAATAGACGGAACATGATTCGCACTATGAAAACTTGAACAGCAAACTCCTAGGTCCCATTTTACGAGGTAAAGCTAATACTTAAGGTTTTTTCGTCTTATTTTCTTTAAATAATTAATAAGGGTAGTGTTAGGATGGGGGTTGAGAAGATGTAGAGGTAGAAATAGGGATAGGAGTAGGGTTAGGGAAAAAGTTGTTATCAAACGAAGCGTATCGACCTACACAACCCGATTTGATCATTGACAAATTGAGCAGTAAACTACTATAAAGAGAAGTAGGAGACAGAGAAGAGGTAGGAGAAGGAGTAGGGATAGGAAGAGGAGTAGAAATAGGAGTATGAGAAGGAGAAGGAGAAGTAGTAAAAGGAGTAGGGGAAGGAGTTGGAGTAGGAATAGGAGTCGGAGTAGAAGTAAGACTAAGGGTAGGAGTAGAAGTAGGAGTAGAAGTAGAGGTAGAGGTAGGGGTAGGGGTAGACGATATGGATATCAAATAATACGTCTCAACGAATGCAACCCGACTGGGTTAGTGATCAATTGACCGGAAAAATCCTTCGCACCTTTTACGAGATAAGACTTAAACTGAAAATAAAAGAGGAAGGGGTTGGGAAAGGGGTAAAGATTAGGTTGTCGGTTAACTCGGACCCTATTGGCCAGAATGAACTGAAATTTTGGAGGCATGCTTAAATTTAACTACCGAATACGTTTCCGAGAAATACGAGCTTGTAATTTAAATATAATACCGGTTAAAATGATGGGACCGATTGGTGTAGCCGTAGGTCAGCGGATTTGAACGTACGGTCTCCAAAAGACCATAACGTCGTGGATTCGAGTCCCAGCTGCTACCTTTACCTTTTCTCTGTCTTTTCGTGTTCACGTTTCATTGTGAGAGTTTTAAATATTGTCTTAAAAGATTAAACAAAAAATATTTCAGATTATTTTATTAATTATTTATTGCCATTTGCCCAGAGGGCTTTTACATACAAGTACATAATTTTTAAATCACATAAAAAATAAAAATAGAAAACATGCACATAAGTTAATTACACTTGAAATAAGGAAAAAAACTGCACCAAAGCTAAACATACACAGGAATATAAAGGAACAGAAAAAATAAATAATGCAGTATCCGCAAATTCAATATTAACAATATTGACATGTTATTAAACAAAGAAGTAAATAATCTAAAAAGTTGTACTTAATAATAATTTATAAACTAGGTGGAAATAATTCGTTCATACTTTTTATGAAATTTGCCAAGTTTAGATTATTGTCAAATACATCCATGCCGTTTAAGTATTTGTTATCAAGAACGTGTAAGCGTTGAATTGGGGAATGCAAACTGTAGTTGGAACGGGATATACGTATGTAATGTTTGTCTTGTAGTTCATTTAGGTATGTATAGGTTGATTAAATGCAGGAGTTCAGAACAATCGAATTTACAATTTAATAATTTTAATAAAAAGGTTAGGTAGTTAATTTTCCGTCTGTTTTCTAAAGTTGGAATATTTAAAATATTCGTTAACGATCAGTTATTTATATGCTCTAAAGGTGTGTTAACTTTAAAAGTTATGAAACGTACATTTTTTCTTTGATCTCTTTCTACATTATGAATATGTATTTTGTAGTAGGGCGACCACACTGGTCATTATGTATTACTTCTGTATTATATTACATATTCAAAAGAATAAGGTTTGTTTGGGTAGAATATTTTCAAAATGGAAAACACAAATACCTACTTAATAACTTTATTATTTAGATATATTTTGAAAAAATAAATGTTTGGAATGAAACAAAATTTTCAAATGAATGATTCTTTGTTTAGAGATAGTAATAGTCGTCACAAAACATTACTTTCGCTGTCGACTCAATTATGGCACCCAAATGACAAGCAAGAATTCACCACTTTATAAATTTATTATAAAAAAAAAGTATCCCTTCAAGTCCGGCTACACATCACTTATAAAAATATAATATACTATTATAAAACGATTTAAAATTTAAAAAGTTTCATGGGGGACTTTAAACACGCAATAACATTGTTTTCTATATTATATTGCCAACAAACAATTCATGTCAATATTTAAAAGCATTGCACACTGAAATTAGTGCCATCTGTGAGTGCGTATCACATTCTGTTTACCCTTAACTTGCGGTAGGACAAACAACATTTTTATTTAATAACAGCAAATAGTCGCAAATGGAGCAAAATGAAACACCGTGTCGTCCTGATAAACCTGATTCAAATTTCATTACATAACTCGTTTTGCGAAATGAACGTTAAAAAAACACCCAGACGCTTGAGGCAATTTCTGCGAAAAGAAGTTTGATCTAGATTTATAGAAATGGAAATATTTTTTTCATGTCCTCCAAGTGGAAGAATTGAGTAAAACAAAACACATGCACTTTGACAGTGGTGAAGACGGCCTTCATAAATACACACCGATATGGACACCTTTATACCAAACCCATATTGAAAGAACCGAAAGCATTCAACGGAAATTATTTAAGCATATAAATTATAAATTTTATTTACACTTTGAAAATAATACGTATATTATAATGATGGTTTTTTTATAATTTTTGAGGCGAATTCGGAAATTATTTGCGGCTAAATTGTATTGTAATTTGCTATGTAAATATGATTACATAAAATAAAATATAAAAATAGAACACGTTAAAAAAACGTTTTTTCGGATAGATACGAGTATATTTAATTTTTACGTAAATTTATGTTCCAAAGTAAATTAGTCGTTTTTAAATTTAAATTAAGCCTATCGTAATGCTGATTTTTGGCACGTTTTTATTTTTTATTTATTATATAATTCATAATTTTTTTTGATAGCTAATAAAGAATTTTTTTTCTTTTTTAGTCTCTATTAACTAAACAGAAATGCTAAACTTGTCTCTAAAATCGATAAAAAATCGATTTATTTAATGGCCTATATTTCACAACTTAAAACAAAAGTAACCTTTAATTCTAGTAAAGCTAATAAAAAAAGCTCACTCGGTTCCAAAATTTAGTTTTGTATGAAACGGACCACACAGACATTTCTCTTAATACAAAAAACAAATAGATCTCTCTATAACTTGTCAGAATCTTTTTCAATCAAAACGACCTAGAACGCTTACAAAACAATGTAGAAAAATCCGGTTTAATACACTCGTATGTCCAACCAGAATTATATTCCATTACGTCACTAATAATTCTTTTGGAAATATTAGACAATCAAAACAAAGGTAGTCTTTTCCCACTATATTGTTTTGTTTAATCGCTGCATAATAATTAATTAGCCGGGGATTGGGGCTTCAAGTTAACAATAACACGTACGCCTACCGCATAGTTAATATTTATGCAGGTATGTGAAATTTATTATAAATTAATTCGATTTTTACGTATCATACGCAAGTATGAAATGCAGAGCAAAAACATGATATTTAATTACTTAATTACACATCATTTATTTATTTAATTTTACTTTTATCACTGTTACACAGAAGCATTACAAATGTTAGAAATGTGTGTTTTGTGAATATATTGTGTATGCAATGCGCTACTTGCATAATTTTTTTTTCTGTTCAGGAAATAGTTCTAGGCATAAATGTATATTTTTAAACTTTTTAATATAAAATTCAATTCCCAGCAATATTTTGAAAATGTTACGTTTTTAATATTTTAGAAATCCATCCACAATGAAGTATTTTTTTTATAAACTAATAGCTGAAGTACCCGGGTTATTAATGGTTTGGAATAAATTTTAGGGCTTGTGATGTTTTACCCCTACTCTACTCTACCCTTACCCCTACCCCTACCCCTACCCCTACCCTACTCCTACTCCTACCCTACCCCTACCGCTACTCCTATCCTTCCCCTACCCCTACCCCTACCCTACCCCTATCCCTACTCCTACCCCTATAGCTACTCCTACCCCTACCCCTACTCCTACCTCTACCCCTAAAATAAAAATAACAACAAACATATTGAAGTGGTAATCTGACGATTAACGCTACTGATAAATACTTACGTTTATTTCCAACTTTTGTGGATTACAAATTAAATAATATGATATCTAATATTGCTTCATGTGTTGATAATGAAATTCTTCGGTGGCGTTTCTCTCGGATTTATCAATAATTGTTCTTTTAGCTTATTTGACGTCATTGCAAAATAGTTCACCTTTATCGCAATTATGGGCTGAAAGTCTGGAGTATTTTTAGTTCAGAAGCGTAACATACGATCGGACCACATGGGCAGTCGTTAGTAGAATAAGTAGTAGTAGCAATGTATTTTCATTAAAAAATAGCTAGTCATTTAAGCAGAACATGTCATTCCACCTTATTCTAGTTGTAAACAAGTCCATACAACTTGAATGATATTATTGCTCTATTCAGGTTTTGACA